>QEPC01009734.1:1947395-1959048 GCA_003113815.1 Sphenodon punctatus
CGGCAGATAAAGGGCAAGTCCCGCCCCCTGCATGCGCCCGGAGACGCTCAGAACGGCGCAGCAGGGGCGGGGCTCGGCAACGTCCTGGGAAGTCTCCGCCTGCCGCGCCTCGCCAGGACCTGCTGGAATGACAGGCACGACGGCGGCGGCAGCGCCATGCCACGTGTCGCCTCGAGCTCCAGGACGCAGGGGGCGGGGTCCCCAGCTGTTGAATGCCGCCACCGGGCTGGGTGGTGACTCCGGCGGCTGACAATCACTGAAGACTCGAACTTTACTTTAATATCCCATCTTCTACTATCATGTAGTATATGATCTATTTGCCTAATGTTTTTACTAACTATAGATGTGTGTAAAACACATCTTAGATGTTCGGCCACCTCAAGGGCTGTGTGCCAAAAAGGCAATCTACCCCCTGGCAGCGGCAATATTGTAAAGAATAAACTCTCTCCCTGTAATATATAAGATTATTCTCCTACCCCCATTACAGCTGATATATCAGACCTTCTATTCCCCAGTTCCTGCTTTCCCTCCACTATCCCTTCCATTACTCCCCTGTTATTGCTCTTACTATAAATTCAATCATCTAACTTTAAACTAATTTGATTAAGTCTTTCAAATAATTGTTTTACTGTATATGCTGTTAGTGCTACATGTTCAGCCATTAATTCTGTAGGTAGTGGCTTACTCTGGTATCTTTCCTGCCTCTTTTCCCCATCCCACATCCTACTTATTTCATCTTGCAATTCTCTTGTCTCCTTACATATATCACTTTTCCTCTCACTGTTATCTATAATTCTAACATCTGAACTATCATCATTTATTAACAGTAAAGGACTAAATCTGTTAGTGACCGGGATCTCATTCTGCATATCCAACCCCCCCCCACCCTTCTTGTACCTGGACCAGAAATTTATCCATTCTTCTCTGCTTTGGAAGGGGTGATATCTGAGTGACCCTCTGCTTGGGTCTTATTCTCTTTGCTTTTGAGGCCATCCCCGTCCACTTCAATCAACCACCCCACAATATACAGAACCCTTTTTCCTTATACCACTTGATACCCAGCTATATTTTATCATACGGCTTATAAGATAAAGAAGTTAACAGATTGATAACCCGTACAATCAGACATAAATATAATACCACCCCATCTCCCATATTCGTCGGTGATGATCTTGCCTCCTCTCTACAACGCCAAGGAGGCTCTCCATACCCACCTTCACAGATTAAGTGGATAGCAGCTCCCCACCCGGAGTGTGCCCACAAAAAGATCAAGTTACCGGACATCAGGAAGAGAGACGATTTCCTCTGTGATTATTTTAAAACACAAGACCAGTCTCGCAGGGAGGAGAGCAAAATGATAGTTTCCTGCCTACAACAGCTTGTAGAGGCTACCAAAGTAGTGAGAGGCGAAGTCCAACATTCCTCAACGTTGAAACTGCATGTCGACGTTGAAGCAACTACGACGTCATCTGTCCCACAATGTCCAGCCCCGACAGCCTCAACACCTGTAGAGCCTGAGCCAAAGCATAAGCCATCAACTTCCAGATGCAAGAAATCCATGATGTCGACACCTGCTCTCATGGCGTTGAGAGGAGACGTCACGGCATCGAGAGAAGACTCCATGACGTCGAGAGTTCATCAAACATAAATGTTTTCTAATGAGGATAGAGAGAAGGTCTTCCGTAGGCAACAAAAATTGCTTCACAGAGCTGCTCAAAAGAAGAAACTCAAGAAGCAACTGCTATATACTCACCTATTATCCCTACACTGCCCCCCCCCTCCTCCAACCAGAAGAGCAGATGCAGAATCCATGATCTCCTGAAAGACAGATGGATCCTGAGGTTACCATCCAGGAGATTTTTGAGGCTCAGGACACAGAATCCCTTTCTCCACCTCCCTCAGATGAGGTGGCAAGAATGACCACTTCAGTCTTCTCCCAAAGAGCACAAGGAATTCCAAGGACTTTTAAAGAGGTTTTCTGAAGCTCTTAAGCTGGATACAGTCCCTGTCTCAGAACAAGAATCGGACCCAGCCTACAAGAGTGTGGAGAAACCACCTCAATGTAAACTTACCCTCGTCTCTTCAAAGAACACATGTAGGAATCAGAAAAACTTTGGAACAATCCTGCCTCCATTCAGCCTGTTTCCTCTATGAGCATTTCCTTCTACTTGTTCCCTCCAGAGCAGGGATCTATTTTCTTTAGACACCTGGTCCTGAATTCATTGGTTGTATCTGCATCTGCTGAAAAATACCAGAGAAACTCTCAGGACGCATCTCCAGCAGACTGAAAGAGCAGCTGAATAGACATTTTTGGACGGAGAGCCTTTACTTCCAATACGATTTTTTGAGGATATCCAGTTATGCAATAGGTATGGCATCGTACCAGCATTACCTTTGGGATGACATGCAGCAGCTGATATCGCACCTCCCAAAGATAAACAAAAAGCTGCTCAGAGGCTCTGCTCAGAGGTTCCACTACAGCCCACTTCTAACTGCAGACTGCAAGACATACTTTTGAGACAGCAGCGTGAGGAGTAGCAAACGCCATTGTTTACAAGGCGTTTTACATGGCTGAGGGGCACTACATTAGAGACCCACCATAAGGCATGGATAGAAAACCCGCCCTTTGACCAATCTGGCCTTTTTACTAAAGAGACTGATGAGGTCTTAGAGAAGATCCAAAAATCCAGAGCTACTGCCATTAAAATGAAGATTTCCCAGAGATATCCAGGGGGCCTTCCTTCTTTCATTCCAGACCTTATACGCCTCAGCACTCTTACAATAGACCACCTTGTCAATATTTGGCACCGTACCAACCTTACAATAAGAGGTACTATTCTACACCCTTCCAATACCAAGGGAAGACAAGATCTTCTTATCAACCTTTTAAACTGTTCCAGAGCACATTTGAGACAGCCTTTCCCTGCACAATCCGGCAGAGGGTGGACCAAAGATGCTCCCAAAACAGTTGAATCCCACTATTCAGGGAGACAAAGATGCTCCCAACAGTTGGATCCCACTATTCAGGGAGACTTTTCTTTTGTTTCGTTATTGGTTAACTCCCTCCCCTGTTGGGAGGAGATTATTTCTGACGCTTGGGTTTTGCAAATTATACGAGTGGGGTATAGAGTACAGTTTACAGATCTTCCACCTTCCATTAAACCAGTGGAAAATGTAAGGATCTCTGCAGAGCAATCGTTGGTTCTAAATAAAGAAATCTTAGAATTGTACCTCAAGGGTGTCATTGAATTGGTACCTACCAATGAAATAGGCATGGGGCTTTATTCAAAGTATTTTGTGGTAGATAAAAAGGGGGGAGGTCACAGACCTATTCTAGATTCACGGTTACTTAATACTTTTGTTAAATACCACAAATTTAAGATGCTTACCTTGGACAATTTGAGACAGCACTTAAAGCCAGGCCAATGGTATGCAGCTATTGATCTGAAAGATGCTTACTTCCACATCAGGTTGCATGCATCTTATAAGAGATTTTTCAGCTTTATGCATAATCCTATGCTCCTTGCCATTTGGACTCTCCTCAGCTCCTAGGGCTTTCACCAAAGTTATAGCCCCAGTAGTAACATTTTTTGAGAAAACAAGGCATATCAATTTTTCCCTACCTAGACTGGCTATTAGTGGCCAATAGTCAAGAGCGATTAAACTCCAACTTATGTGCGACTCTGGATCTCTGTGGAAATCTAGGACTCACTATAAATGAACAGAAGTCCCTCCTTTATCCTACTCAACGTATTGAATATAGAGGAGCTATAATTGACTTTACACAGGCAAAATTTTTTGCCCCAGAAGACAGATTTCTGGCTATTTCTAATTCAGTGAGAGTATTGAGAACATACAAACTACAGAGGGTTAAGACTTATCAAAGACTACTAGGTCTCATGGCATTGATCACAGCTACTACACCTTTTGCTACGTTATTTATGAGACCTCTCCAATTATGGTTCCTCAGGTTGTTTAGTCCTATAACAGACAATCCTTACAAAGTTGTTAAAGATCACAAGAGAGATTCTAGATTCTCTAGTGATTTGGTGTAAAAGGGACTTTGTGTTGGCCAGTATGTCTTTTGTGCAACCTAATCCAACTCACTTTTTAACGACAGATGCTTCAATGACAGGATTGAGGGGGGGAAGGGGGCACACCTTCTGGATCAGTCGATTATGGGAAGGTGGACCCGAGAACAGCATCTCTCTCACATCAATGTCTTAGAGACCATGACTATTTTAAAATCAATAAAGGCTTTCAGTCACATACTACAGGGCAAGGTAATCAGCATAGCATGCGACCATACCGCTGCAGTATGGTACATCAACAAGCAGGGAGGAATGAAATCAGGAAATCTGGCATTATCCCCTGAGACACAACATGATTCTCCAGGCAGTACAAGTTGTGGGGTCAGAGAACTTGAGAGCAGACATGCTCAGTTGCCTTCAGGAAGAGCACCATGAATGGGAACTATTCCCACTAGTCTACAGGACTCTAATCTTACTTTGGGGAGCACCCGGGGTAGATCTGTTTGCCACAAGAGAGAACAGGATATGCAAACTTCATTGCATCAGGGCAGCCCACGATCTGGAATCCTTAGGGGACGCCTTCTTCATGAACTGGACTACCCAGCTAGGTTATGCCTTTCCTCCAATTCCCCTGATTTCAAGAACATTGGAAAAGATCCACAGGGAAGGGGTAAACTTGATTCTAATCGCCCCAAGTTGGCCGAGACAAATTTGGTATCAGGACCTCAAGGCCTCCTTTCCCCTACCCCACGTCCCAAATCTCTTGTCATTACAGGAGGGAGGGATTTTCCAGCCAGAGATACAACGCCTCAGGAGAATCCACACCTCATCAATTCTCAGTCATTAAGAGATAAATTAAAACTGGTCCTTGATAGTGATTTGAAACAGTCAACGAAAAGATCCTATGACTCCAAGTGGAAGAAGTTCATGTACTGGCTGACTGCGAAATCCATGTCTATAGATCAGGTACACATTCCTATAATCCTTCAATACCTGTTAGAACTAGCTGAAAGTGGACTCGCACACTCTTCTATATGAGTCCACCTTTCAGTAATTGCCAGGCGGGTTACCCTACCTGACTCTCAATCTCTATTTTGTTATCCTACAGTAAAGAAATTCCTCAAGGGACTTACTAATTTGTTTCCTCCACATAAAATGCTCATCTCCCAATGGGATCTGAACCTAGTACGGGAACAACGTAGAAAGCAGCCCTTTGAACCTGTTGACCAATCTGACCTACACTGAAAACGGCTTTTTTGGTTGTTATTATGTCCCTTAGACAAGTGAGTGAACTCGCTGCCATCACTATCAGGGAACCCTGCTTCTCAGTTTTCCAAGACAGAATTGAGATTTCCATCCATTCTTCCTGTATCCCTTTCTTTATCCTTTTAACATTCCGGCGGGCTTGTAAAACCTGGCTGTTCAGGGAGGGGGGGGGTTTAGGGTTTTTTAGCTCCACCCTACTCTAATTTTTTTTATTTATTTGTCCTAACCTTGTTTTTAAATGGTGTGCTGTTTTTAAAAGAATGGTTTTATTTGATTGTACGTCGCCCTGAGATGCCGTAGGCATATGGGGTGACTAAGAAATGTTTGAAATAAATAAATAAATAATAAATAAACGGTGTCCAGATTCCATCTGGCACAAAAAATTAATTCTTCCAGTTTTTCTTCCTCCCCTGCATGAATCTGATACTCTAGCTAGATTTCACACTCTGGATGTAAAGAGAGCTGCCCTCCTTTTCATAGACAAGACTCAGCACTGTAGAAAGACTGATAACTTATTTTGTCTCACTGTCACCAAGTTGGGACAAAGTGTTTTCATCTGAGACTGTCTCTAAATGGTTGACCCACCTGATTTCTTTTGCATATGAGCAAACGAGGAGTCAGCCTCTACCTTACCTAAAAGCTCATTCAGTAAGAGCTATGGGGGCTTCTATTGCCCCCTTTTGCAATACATTGTCTCTCAAGATCTGCAAGGCTGCAACCTGGAGTTCCCCACAAACTTTTACAATTGCATTTTAAGTTCAGAGAATGACACCTCTCGTGGAGTTAGGTCTTAACAATTTGTACTAGTGTACAGCTAGGGTGGCTGTACCTCCCCTTTAAAAGAGGATGCTTATGAAAAATACATGTTGCAGGGCTGCACTGGAACCAATGCAGCCCTGCAGCATGCATTTTTCATAAGCTTCCTCTTTTAAAGGGGAGGTATGGTTTTGAGGTATGTTACAGCTGGTTTTGTTAACAAACTTTTATCCTTCACTTGGGGCTTTTTCAAATCTAGTGAGCTTTGTCTCTGCCAGCGAGTGAAGCTCGCTGCGTTGCATGCGCAAACCCATGTGTGAGCAAGTTTGGAGCCATCTCGAAGATCCTTGTTTACAAGGCAGCGACCTTCTGTTACAAGGCAATGGCCTCCTGGTCTGAGGGAACTCCAACTCTGATTGGCTGTGTGAGGAAGAAGAGGCGTGGCCCTCCCTGAGAAGGGAGCCGGCCCACCACCGCTATAGAAGCGCTCATTGGCCGATGCTATGCGCGCAGCGCCTCAGACAGCAAAGTGGGGGGCGCGGCCAAGTGAGCTGACTACGCTGGTTGGCCGGGGCTGGACAGGGCGTGGCAGAGGAGCGTGATCTACTGGCTGGTTGTGTAGGTGGGCGTGGCTAGAGCGATTTCCTGCCTATAAGGTGGGGCAGGGGAGGAGGCAGTAGGGGCTGCTGCAGTTCTCGGTGCCGGTGGGGTGTGTGAGTTTTTTTCAGGGAGCCTGGTGCAGAGTGGAGCGGAGCTAACGCGCGCCCGGTCCGGTTAGACGATGTAAGTATCGGAGAGGGGGGCCGGTCCCGGCGCTGCTTTTCCCCGCGCGCTTGCGGCAGCGGCGAGTGAGGGAGGAAGTGAGTGGCGCATTGCACCAGCCCCCGGCACCGCAGCAGCAGCGTCCCGGCTACGCGCTTCCCTCCCTGCAGCGCGTCCCCGTCCGTCCGTCCCCCACCCCCCGACTCGCAGCGGCCCTGCGGGGGCTGCCTCCTGTCTCCCGATGCCTAGGAGAGGCGAGCCCCACTGCTCCCCGCCGCCTCGTCCCCTTTCACCCGACCCAGCCTCATTCCCGGCTCTCACTCCTCTGCTTGGTACCGAGCCGCCTCATCCCTCCCCGTAGCGCCTTCCTCTACCCTGCCTGCCAGACAGACATTCTCTCTCTCGCTTCCCTCCCCCCGCCGCCCTTTCTGCCATCCTTCCAGCCTGCCCTTGCGCAAAGCCAGCTCCCGCCTCCGGGCTCCCAATCCCTGGCAGACCCTGTCCTTGCACCAAGCCCCCTCTCAGGGCCTGCCGCCCTTGGATGAACTTTGTGTTTTGCACCAAGGCTTCTCGTCCGTGCTGCTCACCTGCATCCCTTGCACCCTGCGGGCCCCGTGCCATTCCCTGTGCTTGTACCAAGCTTCCTACCTACCATGCCGTTCTCTACCAGCTTCTCAACACAGTCCACTTGCCCTCCGAAATACACTCGGTTTGCATGTAATGGCCCTTTCTGCCTGCACCCAACTCATTTGCCTCTGGCTCCCAGCAGTGCCTGCTTTCATGGGGAATACACCCAGCAGGTTTTGCTCTGGTGTCAATGCTCCCTTCTTCCAGCCCAAAGGAGACTTGGTTTTTAGGCTGACAGTTCTCTCCTCCAGAAACCTTACTTCTATTCTAGCCTCCTTCCTGCTTCCTCCCAGTGGCATCTGCATTCATGTCAGCTAGCACCTTCCAAGCTCCCATCAGTCTTGATGCTTACGTTAATATGCCCCCACCTGGAAGCCTCTACCCTTGTTCCTACAGCCTTGTGTTTTGTGGGTTGTCTGGCGGGCCTACTGTAGGTATCGCAGGAAGACAGTGGCATGTGTTAGACAAAGCACCAGGATGTTCTGGCTGCTTGTAGTTGAAAGTTAAATTTATTTATTTAATATATTTATATCCCGCCCCTCCTGCAAACAGCTCGGAGTGAGTTGATGACTGTACATGGATTGGTCCTTTCCTGAACTTTCCTGTTGCATTGTGATTTGGGCTGGGTGCTCTCCCTGCAGATGCTTGTTAGAGATGATGGCTGTTCCCTTCCCTGTGGGGAGCCCTAATGACACAGCAGATGCTCCATGCGAGTTTCTTTTTGACAGAGCCTTTGAGCTCTAGCAGTCCCTATTCAATGGGGCTGTGGTCACAATGGCTTGTTCCTTGAGTGATTGGGGAGGGAAGTCTTCATACAGCCTTTTTGTTGTTGTTGCAGCTAGTGGTGTTGTGACATGAAGACCTTGCAGCTGCTTCATACTCTTTCCCAGTCAGAGAAATGCAGCCACAGTCTTTAATTTGCTGACACAGGATGGAAGTCTGAGACGGTTGGGGATGGCAGTAAGATGCCAGTCCTGGTCTCCCGCACAGTTTGCCCAATGTACTTGCTAATATAGACCTGATGCAGTTCCGTCTCATTTTGACGTCTTTTTCTTCCTTAGTCTTGTGCGTGCTTTCCTAGTCTGGTTTTCTGCAGTTGTGTTGAGGCTGAGAATTGGGGATGGACTGACACTGCCTTCCTTTTTCCTATGCTGCTCTGCTTGACATGTCTCCCTGTCTCTCCAGGTCTGACCCAGCTCAGCAAGCTGCTCCAGGGGGCCCCGAAGGGGGAGCCCCTGGTGGGGGTCCCCCAAACACGAGCAGTAACCGGAGGCTGCAGCAAACCCAGGCTCAGGTGGAAGAGGTAAAAGCCGATGTCTCCTGAGCTCCGTTCTCGACAGCCTCGTGCCGCCTTCTCCTCCGATGCTGTGACGAGGGCCTCTCTCCCACTCTTTCAGGTAGTGGATATCATGCGTGTGAATGTGGACAAAGTGCTGGAGCGAGACCAGAAGCTGTCGGAACTGGATGACCGAGCGGATGCACTCCAGGCTGGCGCCTCGCAGTTTGAAAGCAGCGCGGCAAAACTCAAGAGGAAGTATTGGTGGAAAAACTGCAAGGTGAGTTTCCGGAGAGGTCTGAGCTTCAGGATCACATGGATGTGCAGCTGGTTCAAGCCGATGTCCATTTGTGCTCTGTGGGCTTAAGGTCATTGAGTGAGCCACGGCTCTTCCTGAATGCGTGTAAGCATGTTGGCAGGCTTGTAGAGTGCAGCCTCCATTTAGGCTCCCAGTCATGGAAAGGAGATAAGTGATGGGAGCCAACTGAGTCAGCACCACGCACGTGTCCCAAACTGCAGGGAAATCTACTGAGCAGTCGATGGAGTCTTGCAGCTCAGTAAGCTTTGGAGACTCGTGTTTCATGCTGGCTTCTCTATCTCCTAACTACGTGAAGGTAGGCTTAATCATAAAAGTGGCTGAAAGTGAGATGCCACCGTGGAGCCCAACGTCTTGAGGGTGGGGTTTCTCCTCTGCCATGGGGAAAATCCGTATCTCAAAACAATCCCTTCTAATGTATTTCTTCCCTTGCATTAACTTGCTGCACTTTCATCCTTAGATGATGATCATGATGGGAGTGATCTGTGCCATTGTGGTGGTGGCGATTGTACGTAAGTACCATAGGGAACCAGGTTAGAGGGTCAAGGAGCCGCAGGCATTGGGAAAATGACGCATTTCCACTGGCAGATTAAGGGACTGAGGATCTGGGGGATACCACCTAAAGGGAGAATGGTACCTTCCATCTATGAAGGATGGAGATGTAGGGATGAGATGGTCCCTTCTGAGCAGAGTGTGAGACACCAGAGAATCTAGGAGCCATCCCTGCTTGGAATATTACTGTATTCTGCCTGCTGGGTGAGGGGGGAGAGGCCTGGGAGCAGGTGGGTGGGTTCAGAGATTTTGGTGCCTCACTTGGTGTAACTTGCCCTCTTGTTCTCTCCTTTCTTTTTCCTTCTGTTGCTTTCTGTCTCCAGTCTACTTTTTTACTTGAGAATGTGGCCACCTCAGTCTGCAGCCCCCCTTTTCCCCCATTGCTCTCCCTTGTTTCTTCTGTCATGCTTCGTTTCTCCATTCTGGCTTTTCCATCAGTTTTGTTTTTGTTTGTCTTCTGTATAATTGAATGCATCTCTCCTCCCAGACTTTGGTTTAACCCCTTTAGTAGCCACTGCAACCCTGGAGAGAACCAGTTTGATTCGGGATGAGATGGGAGCAGGGGAAAGTGTCCAGCCACCCCCAAGAGAATAAACCTGAAGCACCATAAGTATTGGTATAGGCACCGAGGCATGCTGAAGCTGTTAGTGTCCCTCCAACAGCATTTGGAGGCTTGAGCTTGGCAATGTCAGCTTCCCCAGCATTACCTTGGCGGTAATGGGTTTTGGAGTGTGGACACCCACTCCGGGTGTGAAAGGAGGACCCCAGCAGCTGGAAGTATCTTGTGGTGGAGGAGTCTCTGACATTGTGGTGTTTCCCTTCAACCTAGAAAATTTGGGCTATTTCATCTGGTCTCTGTTGCCTCGGTCATCTCCTGCATGGAATGATGGGCTCTGTCTCCCTCTTACTTGGGCTGCTCTTAGCCTCCAGCAATGCAAGTAGCAGCAGCATGTTGGTCTCTTTTTCCCCCAAACTTCAGTAGACCGCAGCAGTGGGTCTGTATTTCTGCTCTTGTTAGACTGCAGGCAAGCTTGGGCACTGGCTACTGACATGCAGACTGCTCTTGGAGGGGGTGGAATTCTAGAGCCTGTCTTTCCTCGGTCTGCATGTTCCTAATATTTCCTGATGGCATAGGGGGCCCTGGGGAAAGGGTGAGCAAGGTGGAGTTCTCGCTTGGATGGCAGGCAGAGCAGCCTCACTGTCCTCAATAGTGTTATGTTTGTGTGTTTCCTCCAAAGACCCTTAGGAAGGGATTGCAGAAACTGAGTAGAACTAAGCTTTGCTTTAATGCCCAGCTATGCTTTGGTGAAAGTGGGCCACCAAGTGCTGTGTTCAGCAACTTGGGTACTTCAGAGCCAGGCAGTTTAGTTCACAAGCTACAAATCTGCTTCCCTGTTGACACTTCCACAAACCTTTTCCAGGTGCCAAATCCAAGCTAGGTTACCTCGTGGGACCCAAGCCTAGTATTAGTTTGAAAGAGGCTTGCGTCTTGCTGGCTAGAGCAAAGGGAATGGAAAGTCGAGACTTCTGGGTTGATTTCCCACCTCTTCTGCTTTTTGTCTGCCCTGCTGTGAGTAGACTGTGATGTTCTTCCCTCAGTGAAAGGAATGATGCTGTCTGCATGGCTTGTGTGTTCCTGGTAGTGATGTGGTTACAAAACCACAGAGAGGAGCAGACCCACATGAGTAGACTAAAAGGAAAACTTGCTCATGTGCAGGAAGGTCTAGCTGCACACTGAAGTTGGTGTGCAGGATCCATCAAGGGTGCTTGGAAGAGGGATTAGTTGTCAGAGGTGTGGTAAAAGGAACTGCTCATCTACTGCCATGGGGAATGCTGGGAAAGATCCCCTCTCCCATAGAGAATACTGGCAAGGGACTGGTTTTTGCATGCTCACTTCGGTGCACCAGCATTTCATTTGCGCCAAGTCCATCCCTCTGCACTTGCCCATCTCTCCCTCCTTTGGGGGATGGCGGAGAAGAACCAGAGCAAAGCAGTCGTTGTCCCTTGGACGGTCCTCCTGCCCCCTGTGGAACTGACCTGTGGTGATGCACGGACGGAAGTATGACT
>QEPC01009734.1:1959148-1996650 GCA_003113815.1 Sphenodon punctatus
CCCCCCCCCGAGGGGCAGCCATGACTGCTGGCCATGGTGGCCTGCTACAAACAGAGATGTGGGTCCACTGTAGCCCGCCTGGGCAGGCCTTGGATCTTCCGGAGGACCGCAGCCAGGCCAGCCATCTACCTGGGCAAGGGCAGCAGCGGGACCACATATTTAGCATGCCTGGTAATAGACATGACTGTGAGGCTCCGGCCCAGGCCATCACCTCTATTATCCTCTGTTGTCACTTTCCTCTGCCAAAGAGCCTGAGCGAATTAAGCCTCTCTACACCCTTGATCAGCTTCGTTGCTTTTCTCTGTGCCTTTTCCAATTTGGCTCCATTGACCAGAACTGCATGCAGTAGTCATGATATGGGTGCTCCACTGCATCATTATACATTTTTATTATATTATTATTATTATTATACCAGCAATGTACTGGGTACTGTACAATCATTAATTAGAGACAGGTCCTTGCCTTTAGGGACTTACAACTGCAAGTGAGGAGAGACAAGGGAGCGAGGACCGTAGAGCGAGACAGAGAAACATTCACAAAGTTGAGAAGTCGCAGGTGCGTGATATTGCAGTGGCATTATCATCATTTTCCTCCAATTGCCTATCGCTTTCCCAATCATTCCCAACATTCCATTTGCCCTTTGGGTTGCTGCTTGGACGGAGCGCTATCCCCAGTGACCCAAGATCCTTTTCCTGAATGGTAACATTTCATTTAGAGCCCAGTTTTGGGTAGGTACCAAGTTAGGATTATTTTGCATTTAACACTGAAACCACGATCCACCAATCACTTACTCTGGAGTAGTTTCATTGAAGCCCAGAGGGTGGATTGTGGCCCGAGTTACCCCAGCTATTTTTCTGCACAGTCAGGGTAACAAGCTGTCATTCTGGTTGCAAGCAACTCTTACTCACCTCTTGGATGTGATATTGTACTTATTCTGCTTGGTCAGCATGTGAAACACCCAGTCCTGCAATGAAAGCACAATACACTCAGCTCAGTGAACCCAGCCTGCCTCTGGGAGGGGGAGCTAACAAATGAACCCCAGTAGTGATGATGGTGGTGGTGGTTGTAAAGCAGCAGACTCCTGCCTACCTCGGAGGTTGTGGAAGGCCAGCGGCAGTGTCCAGCTGTCAGCTGATACTTGGTCACCCTGGAGAGTGAGACATAGGAGGGGTCATTTTCACAACACTCTTCCCCCTTTCAAATTCACTGCCCATCCCCGCGTCTTACTCTGGGTTTGCCCCGTATCAACCCATTCGCATAAGTGTCCCGTCCTCTCTGTGGAACTCTTTTACCCTGGAGGTTCATCAAAGCATTTTCCAGAGGCAATGTAAGACTTTTCTTTCTGGTGGCAGATGGAGGGTGGAATGAGGGTTTCTACGGCAATGGTTCTCAAGCTTTTTTGAACTGCACCCTCTCCACTTGTGTTTGTAGATGAGGCCCCTCCCCACACCACACACACATATCTTGTTTCCTCTCCCCCTTCCTACCCTCTTATTTCTTCCACTCTCTCTCCCCTTGTTCTCTGACTCTCTCCCCCCTGTGCCACCCTGTTGTTATGGAGATTCATAAAAGGCAAAGTGCAGGGAGGAATGGCCTTGTGATATCCCTGCATGGAATGTTCTGGAAGTAGCATGGAGGAGAGGAGGAGGTCTCTGCAACAGGTCCCCCTGGCCACACCTCTATGGTCACTGGAACGTAGGGTGTGGTAAACAGGAAATTGTGTTTCAAGAACAGAAGCTGACTCTGGTTTAATCACACAACAGGAAACAACAGATGGGGCTTGGTCCATGTTAATCAAATCACACAACACCATTGCTACTTGATAGAGTGTGAGATCCATGTAAAGAAACCCTTTGCATCAGATGACAGAGAACAAAGTTTCATCAAGGGGCACAGGAAGTGCTAACGATTTCACACAACACTTGGAATGTGGGTTTCTACATCAAGCCACTTGTGTTTTGTGAATGAATCCATACTCTGTACAGCAGAGGCTGTAATATCTACAATGTCTGTATTTAACACAGTAACCTCAAAACTTAGGGCTCCCCCCACATCCAGCACTCTTGCCCAACTCCTTACAGGGCCAACCTTTGGAGGAAAATAGGATTGTTGTATCCGGGAGCTCCCTCTCCTAAGCATTGCCCGTGCCTTGCTTGTTGTTGGCTTGGTCAACCAGTCTGTGTTCTTAGCTTATGGTTGCTTGGATTCTCTTTTGACCCACTGCTGCTTCAACACATCCAGTTCGCTGGAATTTGATTTGCTCCAGGAATGTGATCCCTCCACCCCCATCCCGGTTCTTAGCCAGAAGAAGATACTTACTCGCAAGGTTTCCGGCATTTGCTGAAACAGCCTAGGACGTCAGACTTGAATTCAGCCTGCAGTTTGTAGTAACAGTGACCTGGGCAGCAGATAGAAGGCGGCAGTAAACTAAGTTCAGCAGAGCTGTACAGCAAAGGGAATCTCTCTGAGGCAGGCACATGGGTACCATTTTGAATGGGGGGGGAGGGGGGACAATGAAGCCCCACTCCTGGAGGCTGAGGGAATGGGTCCTGGAAGGGGATGCAATGGGGAGCCTTTGCACACACCTAGTCCATGCCTAGCCCTTCAGGTGGAGACAAAGGGGCTCCCTCACCCCTTTCTAATGTGGCTATACCCCCTTTCTCAGTGCTGTGGCTTTATGATGCACAGGGGTGTGTGTGTGTGGCCATATCAAAAAGGGGTAGGGCAAAGGGGGGTCCACTCCACATTCTGATGTGAAAATCATGTCCCTTTCCTAAATGTTGTGATGTCATGATGCTTGGAAAGGGCCAAGGGGCTCTTTCACACACCCCAGAATTTAATTCTTCAGGCACCCTGATTGGGAGTTCAGCACAACAGTGGCTGCAAAGGAAAGGAGCTCAAGGAGGGCACCCTGATTGGGCGGCTGCTGCCTTGGCAGGGCCCCACGTTGTCACTGCTGCAGCTTCAGTGATGGAATGACAGTGGGAGTGGGTCTGCCGGGTCAGGCAGCAACCCAAGTGGCCAGAAATCAGGTGGGGTGGGTTATGTGGACTCTCCTGTACCCTCCATGCAGGGCGGTGAGCTGACATCCTGGGGGTGTGAGATTCTTCGTGACGGGTTGACAGCCCCCATCCCCTTTGGACTGCACTCACCCCAGGCCATATGCTTGGAGTAGTCGCAATACGCTGCTCCGGGAGGCAAGGGGTAGAAATAATAGGCACAGCCGCAGCGCTGCACCATGCTGTTCTGAAAGCAGGAGCGGATGCAGACCTGGGGGGCATGAAAGAAAGAGAGTTCAGCAAGACAGGGAACTTAGTCCAGCAGACCCTTTGCTACACACCCCAGCATTAGTTGTGCCCCAGGAGCTCCTGGGGGAAAGGAGTGAGATTGTACCATTGGGAGGAAAGGACACTCCCTGCATGAGCTTCTCATGGGGACAGGGAGAGGAGTGTTACCTGCTCAGTGTAGCGGGATGGATACAGGTTCTTCACTGGCACATCACTCCCATCCTCTGTGCAGTCACTGTAGCTGCCCCCGAGACGCTTTGTTGTCTCCTGTGTCAATTCACAGTTTGTCAGAGCAAGGTAACCGCCACCTTCCCTTTCTCCCTGCTACCCCTTAGCCCAGCATCCTGCTCAATCAATGACGGAAACTGTCTCCCGCATTGTTGCCACACTCTGCTTCCTTTCCATTCGGCAATCACTGAATTTACTTCAATCCTTCCCCCTTGCCTGTCTCAAGCTGGCAGAGGTCTTCATCCTGTCTCCTCAGCCTGCTCTGTTCTCCCCTCTCCCTCACCTTTCTCATACTGATGGAAGTCTCCACCCCTGGGCGCACATTGAAGCCCTCCTCGTCCATGAAGGCTGGTTCATTCTGATCATGGACCATCACCCTGGCTCCTGTCACTGTGGAGAGCAGCGGGATGAAGTCATTCTGCTCTGTGCGGACAACCAGGGAGAGCCCTGCAGAGGGGACAGAGATCAGGGGCCATTCACAGTGAGGGGAAGGGCAAAGACTGTTGTAAGTGGAAGTGGCCTACTGGAAGAGGTAGAGATTAGGAAGGGTCAGAGAGAGACAGTAAATAGGGCAGTGGGATGGAGGGAATCAGGGTTGTGCCAGGGAGGGTGGAGGGGATGTGAATGGCTGTTACAGCCAGTGCACGATCAGGGCTGGGTCTCTGGGAAAGGCAGTATGAAGTTAAGGGCTGGTGGCATCATACAGCCATGGGGTTGAGACCAGGCTCTGAGCAGCCATGGTGCTCAGGACCAGTCCTGGCAGATGCAGAGATCATGATAGGAAGGCAGAGCCTACTGGGCCTACTGGGAACTTACAGCCAGGCCCAGAATGGGCAGGGAGCCAGGGCAAGGGACAGTATGGGTGCTAGGTAATGCAAAGCCCAGGTGGGTCAAGGTGCAGGGAACACATCCCACCAACATAACAGTCTAGGGGGTAAGCAAAGATGGATCTCCACCCAATCTCTCTGTCCCACCAGCACCCATGATCTCCCATTGTTGACTGAACGGGGAGAAATGAATCCAGATTCTAGAAGGCTATCTCCACCCATCTAGGGCTTCTGCTCACCATTATTGATCCCAGGCAGCGAGGACATCCACAAACTGCTGTTGCCATTGTTAAATGTGTAGCAGTTCCCATAAATGGGGTGATGGAAATGGCTGTAATTCCTGGGAGACAAATGGAAAATGGTCAGATTAGCAGAGTGAAATAGCCAAAGCAGTTGGCCCCAAACGGTAGTAGCTTGTGGACTAATGGTGGCCCATGAGGCAGAGAAAGTGAATAGGGAGTTCTCATTTACCCTTTCTCATAATACTAGCATTAGGGAACAGCTGATGAAATTCACAGACAGCAAGTTTCACACAAGCAACAGGAAGCACTTTTTCACACAATGCACAGTTAATCTGTGTATCTCATTGCCTGGAGATGTTAGATAAAACATGGAGGCTAGGCCTATAAACAGCAATTAGCCAATTTGGCCAGGTGATTAAACCTGTGACTGCAGGAGTGAATCCATGTGCCTTGTACTCTTCCACCAAAGCATCTGGTGCTGATCCGTCAGTGACAGGATACTGGACTTGATGGACTTTCTGTTTGACTGAGCCTAGCAGGGACTATGGAACCCACCATGGCTACCACAAAACAGGTTTCCAACCCCTCTGGCATTGCAGCCATATTTGGGTGTGGGGGGAGATGGGAGCATGCTGGTCCATGAGAAATTTTGGGGGTTGGCAGCAGACTGTTAGCCCACAAATCATGTAAACCTGCCCTAGAAGATGACTAGGAGGGCACTTCTTTGAAAGGGGCAACCTTTTTAAATGCCTCTGAATGCTGAAGAGGGGCAGGCGGTGTCACTGACCACATCTGATGCACAGTTAATTTGAGATAGCTGGGACTTCTGTTTTAAGCTCACATGAACACAGAGTCCTAAATGAAGTTATTCAGGAGTAGGAAGAGATGTAAAATGAAAAATCAGGAGTATGTTTGTATTCTGACTGAAGGAGTAACTGTTCATGTGAACACTTATCATTGTGAGGGTGGTGACCTTGGTTCAGTGAACATTGCATCTCAGCTAGGATATAAATTGATACAGCACTTTGGTTTGTACTGTTTGAACACTGCCAAAGGGGAGTAGTTACTTTGATTTAATTAAATCAAAGGAGTTACTTCGGTTTGCGTCTGTTGGTTGGAATGTGGCCTCTGAGGAAGACATAGGCCACTTTCAAACTAGGCGCTTAGAAGCGCCTCCTGAGCCCTGTATTCAGAGAAAAGCTGCGCTGGGAGTGTTTATGCGCTCCCTGCGCTACCGGAAGTGACGTGCTGCTTGTTGTCGGCAGCAGCAGCAGCTGGAAACACAAAGCTTTGAAGAGGCGTGTTCTGAAAGCCTCACTTTTCAGGCTTTCAGAACGCGCCTCTTCAAAGCCCCATATCTCCAGCTGCTGCCAACAACGGGCAGCACGTTGCTTCCGGCAGCGCGGGGAGCGTGTAAACACTCCCTGCGCAGCTTTTCTCTAAACACGGGGCTCAGGAGGCGCTTCTAAGCACCTCATTTGAAAGTGGCCCTAGTGGGAGCACTCAAAGCTGGGTGTTTTCCTTTGCCACCACCCCTAATATGCAATGTTATGTGGGCAGATCATGAGAAAGTAAGAGGTCACACAAAAGCCACATATATAAGGTATCGTGTATCAAAGCTCAGAGGAGAATGAAATGGCTGGCCCATCTTGAACAAACAGAAGGATTAAGAAAGGTGAAGCAGGCAAACCACTGGAGCCCAAAGGGTAAAAGAAAAGTCGGAAAACCAGAAAAATGCAGGTGAAAGAACAGTTGACGATGACATGACATTCAAGCAGAGAGGCCCCAAAGAATTGCTCTGAATGGCAAAAGATAGTTGCTGCATTACGCACTTGCCAAGAGGTGCGAAGGGCATATCTATACCCCCTTCCCTTACCTCCTAATAAGGGCTAAAATCACCAAAGAAGCTTTCACAGGGCTATGCATCCCTATATGACAAGCAAAGAAACACTGGCAGCAGCTGCAGGGGAAGGTGATTTAGCCACAAGTTTAGACAAGGATAAACTGTTCAGTGGCAGCTCAGCAACACCCAGCTATGACGCCCATTGTCAGCAACAGGTGTGTTTCTTAAAGCAAACAAGCTTTCTGAGGAAGGTGAAAGCAAGGTTAATTGACAAAGTGCTGTAACCGATTGCTGGGGCCAGAGAGTTGGGTTTGTTGGGTAGTAAACCGACCCAAAATAACCAAGGGCTTTTCTATAGGAAGAAAAAGTGTGTTTCTCCTTCAAGGGAGCTAACTGAGTTCGAGCTCCTGAAGTAAAATTGTAGCAAAGACAAGGTAGCAAGCCAAGGTAGAATTTAAATCCCAACTGTGATTGACCTTGGCTTGCTTTCTTAAGGTTTAAAAGCCATCTTAGGATGGCTCACCTTGTTTTCACTCCAGTTTTATCTTGGGATAAGTCATTTATGGAGTAAACAAGCAGTTCTGTGCAGCAAGCATGCAAACGAATGCAGCCTGGTTTCCTGAAATTGGGGGCTGGGGGACATGCAATGCTCAGGGTAAATCAGTGGGATTTTCCAGCTGTGAAAGGACTCCCATCTATCCTCCAAGTGAATTTATTATTACCAAGGATAACAACAGATGTCCTTGCTTTTGGGCCTTCTGCCCCTCTGCCAAAATTTTACTTTAAATGGCTGCTGGGAGATAAAAACCTATTAAGGGGGCACCATGCACATTGGAAGTCGAATGGGATTATGGGGGCGGGGGGGGCGAGATACAAAAGGCGGTCATAACATCCTTTGAGGTGCACCTATTATGAAAGTTCAAGTCTTTATCTTTGGTCCTTCTGTCTCTCTGCCAAATTTTGGGATCAAAATTATGGTGGATACCTACTTACACACAAACAGGATAACCCTTCTTCCCACAGGCAGCTGGGCTAAAAATAGAACCACACTATTTATAACCTGGTGTGTATGGAAAACAGGCTGGTGTCATTACTGTGTGTGTGTGTCCGTGTCCTAATAACCTTTGATCCCAAAAGTCAATTTCAGCTATATTTGGTATTTGGTAGTGGTGCAGAATACCCAAAGCCGCCCCGAGCTGCGTTGCAGGAGGGGGCGGGGGTATAAATTTGAAAAATAAAATAAATAAATAAATAAGTAGGGGCCCCAAGTTTCATTATAGTATGATCCCATTTTATCACCGGACTTATGCAGCATGCTGAGAACCAGGCTTCATTACTCCAGGTGCTTGTCGCTCAGGACTGCCTGTGTGTAGACAAACTCTACTTCTATTGTAATTCACAACTCTCTCAGGAGTACAGGCTTACACCAAAAGAGCTAGAGGTATAAATTATAGCTGAAAGCTATGTGGGTTCCAGTTACAAGCTAGAACAGAGTTACGGAACATTTCCCCTCCTTCAGGCCTGTTTGAAAATTTGTACAAGTTCCACAGGTTGGAACAGCGGCTCTTAAGGAGCGTGCTTAGGGGAGGGTCCAGATCATAGATCTATTCCATCCGTAGCTCCATCCCATGTCCTTGAGGGCCATTCCCTCATCTTCCCCTTTCAGTGTTTGAGGGCAGGGACTGGATCCATGAGCCAGACCTAGGAATTGGAAAGGGACCAATAAATAAATAAATACATTTTAAAAATCAACAGCTGTGGGCTGGATTTGGGCTAGGTTCTTCACTCCTGATGGAGACAAACCCCATTGGCTCCTAACGTTGCTAAATGGTGAACTGGTTTTAGCAACAGTAGGATGAGAATTCTCTGGGATAAACACTGCTTTAAGCTTCCCCACTCTCCTTTCTGATGAGGTGTTACATTCATCATCTCTTTGGGACTACTTAAATTTATTTATTTATTTATTTTTATTTTAATAACTTCTACCCCGCCCCTCCTGCTCAAGGCAGCTCAGAGCGTCTTTAGCAATCAATCAAAGTGTACTGAATAAGTCCACTGATCATATCAATAACATTATCACACAACAAAGTCTGCATAGCAGGACCAGGCAAAAACCCTTGCGCAACATGCCTACTATTAATACAACTACATTAACATAGTGAATGCAGTTTAAAAAGGAAAAAAGTTAAAAGTAAAACATGGTAACAGAAAATATTACTTACACAGATTATCTAACAGATTTAACCCCCCTTTGTAAACAGCACTAATGGAATCAAAAAAAGTTTTCCTAAGGGAGGCAGCTTTAATTCTCACCGTTTAGTAAAAAAAAATAGTTTCCCTTTGGATGAGCTGTATGTCATTCTTTTTAGAAAAGTCCCAAGGTAACAATCTCTTTTAAAATGATTTATTGTAAAGCTTTCACCCGGCAACATTTTGAACAGATGGACACAATGGTACGAATGGGAAGGTTCCAAGGTTCCAAGGTATTCCCCTGCAATCTCTAGGAACTACAAAAAGTTGGCACTCGAATACGTAATGAGCCAATTTCTCCGGAACTATCCCCTGCAGATACACAATCTATCATGATTTTGGAGAAATAGGCCAATAGGGTGTTGGTTTGTTGGTAAATAGAATTAGCATAAGGGGGGGTCATGTGACCCATCAAAAACTCCTACCAACACACTGAACTAATGGGTCAAAGTTTCAGCAGCCTAGCCTCTCCCGTTCCAGAGAACTGGGCCAATGAGATAGTGGTTCATGAGTAGAAAAGATTGGAGAAGGGGCTCATGTGATCCCTCAAACAACCCCTCCCACCACTCTTAACCAATAGGTCAAGGGTATGTCAGCCTAGGCCCTCCCTGTCAGAAGGAACTAGGTCAATGGGGTTTCGAGGAGCCACCCTGATGGGGTTGTGTGATCTCTCTAAGAGCGCCTCCCTCACCCTTGACCAATCAGAAAGGTTTTTGGACTTGCAGGCCTGCCCTAGAGGTTTAGGTGGGTCTCTGTAGATAGAGGTTCCTGGTTGGGTGGTGTGTTAGCACCATCCTCATTCAACAATTGTGTATGAAAGGGGGCCATTTTGTGTGCTGGCATATACGTCACCGCCATGGATCAGAAAGAGACAGACTGGAGGCTATTGCCACAACTTTGGCTTCTTTTATGCCAGCAGTCTTGCTGAGATGCCTACACAAAAAACATAAGAAAAGTAAAAGACCGTTGGAGCTTAGTATTCCCCTGAACATGAGGAGTCTGTGTATAAGACTATGGATCTTCCGACCAGTGTCCCGGTTTCAGCAGAAGACTCACGGGTAAGTCATAGACAGTTATGGTTGGGTAGCTGGGGCAGGTAAAGAGAAAAGCAGAGAGTGGAACTGATGTATGTTTATTTATTTCAACAGCTAAACAATGCCTTTATTTTCAGGCTTTTGAGAGTCTGAACTTCGGAACTCCTGTGGGAGTAAATGTATCTTGTATTTCCTGCTTTTGTCCATGTTTGAGAGGAGGTGATCAACTGGACAGCAACAGGAAGAAACAGCTAACGTCAGAAGAATAAAACTTCGGTGTCACCAATAAAATTTTGCTTAAATGTGGTGTTTTTTTCTCATTTCTGTTTTTAGCTGCCAATGTTAGAAACATGTCTGCACACAAGATGCTATTAAAAGTCATCTATTGCTCTCCAGGAGAGACTGGAAGTTATGGAGTTGTAAATCCTCTTTTTCAGGCTGCCAACTGCACAAAGCTGCATGCAAGAAAAGCAACAAAACTGTCATGTCGGGCCTGGATGTGCAATGGCAGGCTGATATGGTGGATATGCAGCAGTTCTCAAAGCATAATGGTGGCATTAAGTACATTTTAACCAACGTAGACCTTTTGTCTAAGTACGCCTGGGCCTTAGGCCTGAAAGACAAAATGGGTGGTGAAGTGGCTAAGGCCTTTACAACTATTTTTAGTAAACGACAAATGCCTCAAAAACTACAAACCGATCAGTGAAAAGGCTTTTTAAATAAGCCTTCTAGCAAATGGTTAAAGCAACATGGAATATACCTCTTTGTGATGAACAATAAAGGCCGGGGTAGGGGAACTTTTTAACAGAACTGTAAAATCAAAGATGTGGAAGTATTTCACGGCTTGCAATATCTGTTGCTATACTGATGCATTGCACATCAGTTGACAAGTCGTGCAATGTGTTGCACGCCAACTGACAATTGCATGCTATATTGACGAGGCATCTTGTCTGCATTTCAGGAGCCTGAGCTATTAGGAGCTTGTCGGCATTTCAATAGCTGGATGTCATAATAATTAATGGTGCGGTTGAAATGATTTCTTCAGCCTTTCAACACAACCTTGCAAGTAAAAAACAATCAAAATGGAAGCTTCACACTATGAAAGGGCTTGCTGTGTAAAGAATCTAAAGAAAGCAAAATTGTAAGTTTGTAACTGGAGTTTTCCACTTTGGGTATAATTGTCCCCCCAATGCATTTGTAATAAAAATTTTCTGTACATACATAAAATGGCATATTATGAAAGCAGACAAAATTCTACATTGTGTTTGGGGCAAATATGACCCCATAAGCCTGGGCATATGGTGCTTTCATTTTCCCATTCATTTGAATAGAGGTCAATAGTGCCCCAATAAATGTTCTACTAATCGGCTAACAATTTATTTATTTTTTAAAAAAAAACTACAATGGAGGGGGCATCAACCAATGGGAACACCTGACCCCATCATCCTTGAGGTATACATGGAATACATGGAAAAAAGGTTTTATGAATTGTTTTGTACAATTTCCGGGGTACTGGGCAAAACCACTGGTGGAGTAGTTAACAGCGCCTCATGCACAGACATGTTTCTAACACTGGCAACTGAAACCAGAAATGACAACGAAAAAACATTTAAGCAAAATTTAGCTGTTTCTTCTTGCTGCTGTCCAGTTGATCACCTCCTCTCGCGCATGGACGAACGCAGGAAACACAAGACACATTTACTCCCCACAGGAGTTTCAAAGTTCAGGTTCTCAAAAGTCTGAAGAATAAAGTCATTGTTTACCTGTTGAAATAAATAAATGTCCATCAGTTCCACTCTACTTTTCTCTTTACCCACCCCAGCTACCCAACCCTGACTGTCTATGACTTACCAGTTAATCTTCTGCTGGAACCAGGGCACTGGTCTGAAGATCCATAGGCTCATACACAGACTCGTCGTCCAGCTGGGTGCTTTTCATCTTAGTCTCAGCAATTTTCTTGGGCATGCGACACCTTCTCATAATGTTATGGGGAGTACTAAGCTCCAAAGGTCTTTTACTTTTCTTGTGTTTTTCGTGTAGACATCTCAGCAAGGCCACTGGTGTAAAAGAAGCCAAAGTTGTGGCGATAGCCTCTAGTCTGTCTCTCTCTGATCCATGCGGTGTTTGGAAATGCATACACCAGCACATGAAATGGCCCCCTTTCATATGCAATCGTTGGATGGGGGTAGAGTTAATGCACCACCCAACCGGGAACCTCTGTCTACAGAGACCCAGCTGACCCTCTAGGGTGGGCCCGAAAACCATTCCATTTGGCGGAGGATGGGGGGGGGGGGGGAAAGAGGAAGAGCTCTTAGAAGGGTCACACAATGCCTTCCTACACCGGAAACACCATCCCATTGGCCCCATTCCTCCTGATCGGGTGGGCCTAGGCTGACGTGAACTTCACCCATTGGTCAAGCATGGTGGGAGGGGCTGTTTGAGGGTTCACATGAACCCCTTCTTCCAATCCCACCTACCCACAAACCATAGAAGCTTAGAGTTGGAAGGAACTTCAGAGGTCATCTAATCCAGAGCAATGCAGGAAATCCACAGCTACAGCATCCCTGACAGATGGCCATTCAGCCTCTGTTTGAAAACCTCCAGTGAAGGATTGCCCAGTGTCTCTTCCACTGTCGAGAGCGGGAGGTGGAGGTGGGTGGGAGGCAATGTCCTGTCGGATCTTGTCAATCTTTGAGGTAAAGAACGATGCAAGATCCTGAGCAGCAAGGGAAGAGGGCGGAGGAGGGCAGGGGGGTTTAAGAAGGGAGTCAAAAGTAGAGAAGAGGTGGCGAGGGTCGCGAGAGAAAGATTTGATCCTGGAGGCATAATACCATTGTCTAGCTAGGGAGATAGCCGAGGAGAGGGAGAATTTGTAGTGGAGGAAGTCGGAGGGAGCGGGATTTGCGTCAGAGGCGTTCGGCAGNGGGGGGGGAGGAGGGGGGAAAGAGAGGAGACGAACTCCGAGGGGGTAAAGGCCTGCATATTGCGGAAGGGGCGCAGAGAGGGGGAGGAGGAGGGGGGGTCGGTGAGAGAGGCTGAAGGAGGCGAGGAAGTGATCAGAAGTAGGGCAGGGGTCATAGAAGAGGTCAGTAAGAGAACAGTTTCGTGAGAAGATGAGGTCGAGGGAGTGGCCGTCCGTATGAGTGGGGGAGTCGGTCCAGAGTCGGAGATCAAAGGAGGTGGTCAGAGAGAGAAAGCGGGAGATAGAGGGGGTGGAAGGTGTGTCGACATTAATGTTGAAATCACCAAGAATGAGAGTGGGGATGTCATCGGAGAGGAAGAAGGTGAGCCAGGATTCAAAGTCTGGGAGGAAAGAGGAGAAGGACCCTGGGGTATGACAGCATAAATGACATCGTAAATGACAGCAACACGAAGGTGTAGAGGGGAGTATAAATGCACAGAGTGGGCCTCAAAGGAAGGGAAGGAGGGGGAGGAAGGAGGGGAAAGAGTTTTGAATTGGCAGTGCTTGGCAAGGAGGAAACCCCCGCCTCTGCCCTGGCCCTCAGGGTGGGGACGGTGAGAGAACGAAAGGCCCCCGGAGCATAGAGCGGCCGGGGTAACAGAGTTGGAGGGCGAGATCCAGGTTTCTGTAAGAGCAAGGCGATGAAAGGGGCGAGAGAGGAAGAGATCATGGATGAAGGGGGCATTAGCCACAGATGAGCGGCAGTTCCAGAGGGAGCAGGAGAAAGGCAATCGGTGTTGGGGAAGGCATGGGATGCGGATGAGAGGGGGGGATGGGGTGCAGCTGGGGTTGCAGGGTTTGGGTCGCGCACTGGCCTCATATTGGCCACAGTGGTCTGTGGAGTGCCTGGGTGTGGAGGGTTTGGGTGAGTGGAGGTGGGCCTACAGGGAATGGGCAAGGGGGGATGGGCATGGGCAAACGGCTCATCATCAAGGTTAAGGGATAGGAAACCAGAGGCAGGGGGCCAGGGGGTTACAGGCCAGAGGGATAGGTTGGCTGGAGAAAGGCCACTGGTGGTGGAAGAGGGAGAAGGAGGGGGGCCATGAGAAGGGCGAGAAGGAGGGAGGAGATAGAGGGCAAGGAGGCGAGGGAGGTATGGGGAGACATAGGTGGTAACAGTCCGCGCATCGGGGAAACCAGGCCTGAGGGTGTCGCGGGTGCGTGGTGTCCAGCGGCGATGGTCGGAGGCTGTGTGGCGTCTGTCTCTTATACACATCTAGATGTGTATAAGAGACAGGGGGAAACCAGGCCTGAGGGTGTCGCGGGTGCGTGGTGTCCAGCGGCGATGGTCGGAGGCTGTGTGGCGTGGGCGCCGTCAGGGGGGGTGGCTCCTTGCTGTCCTCGCTCCGGCCTCACAACGGCCAGCGCCCTTTTGTCGTCACCCTTTGGGCGCCGCCCACTGGGGCGGGGCAGGCTGCCTTGGCTGTTCCCTCTCAGGGGGTGTGGCTCACCTGCGTGGATGGGTTTGGAGGAGGCAGTCAGGTGCTGGGGGGGGGGCAGGGCAGGGCAGGTTCGGCTCCGCTCTACCGTCAAGCACTCCCATCAAGGGGGAACCCATCTCTATGGGTGGCGGCTGTATGACGTTGCGGAGATGCCCGCTGGTACTAAACCCGTAGATGGCCTCTTGGGTCCTGCAAGGCTTCACTCCGGAGGAGGTTGGGCTGGGGGAAACCGCCCTGGAACCTTTGATGTGAGACCTGCGGTTATCTACTGTACTTGAAAGTCGAGTGGCCCCGGGCCATGGGGACGTATTGCTACCAAGCATGGAAGGCAGGAGTGGGTGCCGTGGCCATCCAGTAATCTGACAGCCTGACATTACCTTCTGGGAAGACCCTGGGTCACAAATGGTACACGTTGAACGCTGGGCTTGAGGGCACTGGACTAGCACCGTTTGGAACATCGGCATAGAAGCTGGTTGGCCCTGGGATGCCACCCACCCTGCCACGAGGATTGCTGGTCCGGCTGGCCGGGGGTCACGTAGCACTGGGGCTGACATGGGTACCTAAGCAGGCTTCATGGGGTTAGGTATAATTGCTGTTAGAGGTATAATTGTTGCTGTAAGGGGGGACTCCCGTGACATCCTCACCAATGTTGGTTTCAACCTGGTCAGCAATGGCTGAGTAGAAAGTGCCCGTGGGCTCAAGGACTGGGGTGCAGTAGTAGAATCCCCACCAGCGGGCTTGTGTCAGGGCTGAGTCTTGAACCCCCAGCGCTGCAGGATTGAAGAGCACCGCCTTAAGGGCTAGTGCTATCTCAGCCTGTGTTAACAGCCCACTATTCTTTCCTGTCTTCCTTCCTGTCTTCACCCTGTGTTACCACGCCCTTCCCCAGCTGTGCCCTTTCCCCCCCTAGCCTTGCCTCCCAGTTTCCTGATTGGCCACAAGGTAGCATTTAAACCATAGTGTGGCCACAGGAAGCTGTGAGAGCAACTGCTCTTACCCCCTGAGTGCACATTGGTGTGGAACACTTGCGCACCCGACCTTTCTCCTGCCTTGTGTCTAGGGGGTTCCTGTCTCTTTCCCTCCCGCTCCCCCTGTGTATTTGTTGGGTAACTGTTGTATGTGTGACGCCTATGGACCCTGCACCTCCTTCCTTTCTTGTTTTATAATTATAGTTCTTGTTGTCCTTTGTGTGTAACCTGTTAAGTGTCCTGGTAGGATTGAATGTTGTCTCCCCTGTTGTCTGTGTTGCTGTCTGGTTAACTCTGTGTTCCCTCGTTGCCCTGTTTGGTCTCACTTCCCCCATAGCTTTGTTCCCCTATACCCGTGTATTGTTTCTCTTTAGTCTTGTGTTCTTTGTTGCCCCGTTTGGTCTCACTTCCCCTATAGCCGTGCATTGTTTTCCCGCAGTCCTGTGTTCATGGTTGCCCCGTTTGGCTTCACCCTCCCCATTGCCTTGTTCCCCAATAACCCTGCTTAGTCTTCTTTCCCCTCAGGGTCTTGCCGTCCCTGGCAGCCTCTGTGCTTGGCGTTCCCCCTGTAGCCCTGCCTTCTGTGCTTGGTGTTCCCCCTGTAGCCCTGCCTTACCTTATTCCTCTTTAGCTTGTGTTCCCTCCGTGTCTCACTTCCCTCTTTCCCTGTCCCCTGCCTCCTTCCTTCTATCTGGTATTCCCTCTTGTGGCTCCTCAGAACTTCTCTTCCCTCTTTAACTCCTGGAGTTTCCCTCTCTCGCTCTCTTGTTTCTGTAACCTCAATGATGAGCCGTGCATTCTGAAGTTGGGTTCCCCAGCAGATAAGGACGAGAGCAGTCTCGAAACACCAAGAGACCAGCTGAGAGGTTTTTTCCTATCGGGGTACCCTGGACCTTTTCTATGGTTGTCCCCTGGTTATAGGTTCCCTCACCCCTACTCCCCTGACAGATCCCTGGTTATAGGTTCCCTCACCCCTACTCCCCTGACAGATTGCTCCCACCATAACAAATCTGCTTTTTATAACAAACTCCTAGCTGGTTGTTTGGGGCACCCTAAAGGTACTCCCCCCAACCCTACCCAATGGAACCCACCGCTTCCTGGGAATGGGCTTCGTACCAGGAGGTGGAGGCCTATGGTAACCATGGGCCAGGAGATTTTTGACCCTTCCCCTATGATGTGGGATGCCCATCGCAAGATGAAGGCCTACTTGGCATAGGGGGCTAGTGCGTCTTTAGCAGCAACCCTGACTACCTCTGTTAATCGAAGGTGGTGAAATACCACTCGCAGATCAAGACCATTGCCTCCCAAGACGCAAGATCTCTGGGCATGGGATCAAAGCCAGTGGCCGGACACCGAGGATGATGGGGAGTGGGAAAACTGGAGCGACGGGACAGCTGGCACTTTGGATGGAGAGGAGCTGCAGCGTATATATCTGGATGATATGGCCTCAAGTTCCAGTAAAGAGCCCTTGGAGACGGAAACCTGGTTCCTGAGCAGGGTAAGATGACCCAGGGTGGCTTGGGAAACGAGGAATCCATCCCAGGCTGGTCTGCCCCTTCCCAGCCTCTCTGGGCTCACATGACCACCAAGACCATCAAGAGTGCACCGGCACTGCTGCAGACCAGGGATACCAGGCAGGAGTCTTCACCTATTTCCTCCAAGGTTCTCCCGGGGTTAGAGATTGAGACATCACCTCTCCAACTACAGCAAGGATCCCCCCTGGTGAAAATCATTGGTACCACTCTATGCGTCTCAGTGTTGAGAGGCAGCACCCCTAAATTGCCATTTCTATGCCTTGGTGGGTTGGCGACAACAAGAGGATTATCAACACCCCCAATGGTCTCCACTGTTCACCTAGCAGTTCGTCATCCCCCACGACCGGGTCTATCCAAAACTCCACTGCATTCAACTTCATCCCAACACCCCAGACCAAGGGATCCAACTCAGCCTTGGAGTACAGGGGTAATAGCCAAACAATTGGGTTTTCCCAAGGTCCTTGCAACTTCCAGGCTGGAAGGTTCCAATGCCCGTCCCTGCCAACCCCAGGGTTGTGGAAGGAACATCAAGTCCTTTCAGAGAAGGCCGTCCTCCCTGAGATAGGCTTTGAGCCAATTCTAACTGCCCGGCTCCCGCCGGCGGCCCCCTTGACGGAGACTGCCGCCCGGCTCCCGCCGGCGGCCCCCTTGACGGAGACTGCCGCCCGGCTCCCGCCGGCGGCCCCCTTGACGGAGACTGCCGCCCGGCTCCCGCCGGCGGCCCCCTTGACGGAGACTGCCGCCCGGCTCCCGCCGGCGGCCCCCTTGACGGAGACTGCCGCCCGGCTCCCGCCGGCGGCCCCCTTGACGGAGACTGCCGCCCGGCTCCCGCCGGCGGCCCCCTTGACGGAGACTGCCGCCCGGCTCCCGCCGGCGGCCCCCTTGACGGAGACTGCCGCCCGGCTCCCGCCGGCGGCCCCCTTGACGGAGACTGCCGCCCGGCTCCCGCCGGCGGCCCCCTTGACGGAGACTGCCGCCCGGCTCCCGCCGGCGGCCCCCTTGACGGAGACTGCCGCCCGGCTCCCGCCGGCGGCCCCCTTGACGGAGACTGCCGCCCGGCTCCCGCCGGCGGCCCCTGAAGCTGCTTCCCAGTTCCCATTGGTGGCGCCTGAAACAGCGGTCCAGCTCCTGCTGGTGGCCCCTTTAACAGAGACTGCTGCCCAGCCCCTGCCTCCCTCCTTCCATCCGGTATTCCCTCTTGTGGCTCCTCAGAACTTCTCTTCCCTCTTTTACTTCTGGAGTTTCTCTCTCGCTCTCTTGTTTCTGTAACCTCAATGATGAGCCGTGCATTCTGAAGTTGGGTTCCCCAGCTGATAAGGATGAGAGCAGTCTCAAAACACCAAGAGACCGGCTGAGGTTTTTTTTCCTATCAGGGTACGCTGGGCCTTTTCTACGGTCGTCCCCTGGTTATAGGTTCCCTCACCCCTACTCCCCTGACAGCTTGGTTGCTTTGGCGGCTACCTCGGCCAAATATTAACGAACCTGTACATAGTTGGCCCACATGGCAGGGGTCAGTTCCAGTTCTGCCAGTTCTCCCTGCAGGATGGCCTTTATCCAGGGGCGTGGCCATGTCACTTGCATCTGACAGCCCCGCACGCGCTCCCGACCGTGCCGGCAGGACTGGTGGCAGTTGTGGTGGCGAGGGGGGTGTATCCAGTGCTGCGATCGGGGGCGGCAGCATGGCCACAGGGGGGTCTGGCAGGGAAGGGCCCAGGGGAGGGTCTGCCCTCCAGCAGCGCAAGTGGCCCCGCCAGCGAGGCACCATGACAGTGTCAATACTGAGGGTTCCTGTCTCGCTGAGGCCTTTCTTAGGGGGTCATCAGTGGTGGTAGCTGGGATCATGGCACGGGATATCAATCCCAAGGTCTACCAAGTGGTGGCAAGAATAGGGGCCAGGGGTTTAGGGCGGAGCTTACTGTCACGCTCCAGCAACTGGAGCGTGAGGAAGGGCTGTCAGGCTCCGGGGACCAGAGCCTAGGAAGGGGAGGAGGGATAGGCAGGAAAGGAGGAGACAAGGAAAGTAACAAGGGAACCTCCCAGCCGCTCTCCGATACCAGGGAGACAGAGTGCTCAGCATAAGTACCAGCCAAGCTGGTCTAAGAAAGCAGACGGCTCATCATCAAGGTTAAGGGATAGGAAACCAGAGGCAGGGGGCCAGGGGGTTACAGGCCAGAGGCGAGAGGGAGCAACGGGGAACCAGAGACGGAGCGCTAAGGGAATCAAGGCTGGGGGAACAACAGAGAATGAGGGGTACACCAGAGAACTGGGGGAGCAATGGGGAACCAGAGACAGGGAGCACTAAGGGAATCAAGGCTGGGGGAGCAACAGGGAACTAGGGGAACCGAGCTGGGGGAGCGATAGGGTTATAAGGCGGAACAAAGAAGAAACACAGGACATGACAAACACAGGTGATAGGATAGGTCAATAGGGAACAAGGCAGACTGTGAGGGACTCAGGACATGAGGGGAACAATGTAACATGGAAACATGACAGAGTGCAAGCAAGAGACAAACAGGGTTCACACAGTGCAGGCGCACAAAGGGAACAAGAGTTACACATAACAGCAAGGGAGGGGAGTGTTACATACACAAGGAACACAAAGGGGTTAACAGCACACAGAAGACTCACCCACACAGAGCTCTAACACAAACAGGCATGTAAACAAGGCACAAGGAAGAGCGGTGAAACAAGAGAAAGGGGCTGAGCAAGCATCAAGGAGGGATGACAAGAAGCTCTACACCTGCCACAGCCCTCAGCAGCCCTAAATACTGCACAGAGCCAATCAGGCTGTGGCAGGTGGGTCCATGCCCTCCACCAGGTGTGCATAGGAGAGGGAGGGAGAGAGAGAGAGCACGCGAGGGTGGGAGAATGCCAAAAGGAGGAGGTAAGACACTCCCTGCAGCAAACTGCCAATAGTGCAGGAGGCAGGCAGCACCTCCTCAGCCAAGGCCAGGAGTTCAACACCCAGTTGTGACACCTGGGTATGATGGTTCTGTTAATGCAGCCCAAAATTACATTAGCCTTTTTAGCAGCTGCATCACATTGCTGACTCGTGTTCAGCTTGTGATCCACTACAACCTCAAGATCCTTTTTACATGTACTGCTGTCAATCCAGGTATCACCCATGCTATATTTGTGCTTCTCCCCATTGGCCCATTTCTCTGGAACAGGAGGGGCTAGACTGACAAAATCTTCTCCCATTGGTTCTGTGCAGTGGGAAGAGTTGTTTGAGGGGTCACCTGACCCCTCTTTCCAGTCACATGGTCAGCCCAGAAGTTCTACCCCTGCCAAAGGAGGGACTCCCAGGGTCAGCAGTAGGACTTCTGGTCTCATATGACCTGTCAAACCGATAGCGATCGGTTCCCCCTATACTGCTCTTATTCCCTCTTTGACTTTGAATCCTGAGCGCGCTGGCTAGCCTTGACCAAGCCACCTTTTCACCATTTATGCCTCTGTCTGTCAATGGGGTGTGTGCTCTCTGGATAGGCTTGACTTCCTGGGGCTCAAGCATGGATGGCATACATGCATGTGTATAGGCATGTACACACACACACACACAAAAGAAGTGCTATACTCATCAGACCAACGGCCCAGCATCTCGTCTTCAACAGTGGCCAGTTCTGGTAGCTCAAAAGAAGTACATGTTCAGGTGGTGGAGGTGTGACCCATCTCCTGCTGACTGCTCCCAACTATTGGTAGCCAGGGGTTTAATCCCCAACTAGTTAGGCTCTATCCTAGTATGGCTCTATCCTCTAAGAATTTATCCAATTTCCATTTGAAGCGAGTAAATGCTGCTGGCTTTCACAGCCTCCTCTGGCACGGAATTTCACAACTGTATTGTCTACTGAGTGAAAAAATACTTCCTTTTGTTTGTTTTAAATCTGCTGCCATTTTAACTTCAGAGAGTGTCCCCTTGTTCTCTTATTGTGAGAAACACACACACTGGTTAGAGAGACCTCCATGAATTTAATACAGGTGGTTATTTTAGATCAAGCCCTCGCTCTGAATCTAAGTTAGTGTCACATCCATAGTAAGTGTCTTTTCAGAGGTAACCAATTGTTTACAAGTGGGTTAAATTTAATTTCAGAAAACTCATTCTTAGTCTGTATTAAGGGCACAACACTTCGATCGCTTACTGTGGAGTAGTCTCTTTGAAGCCAATGGGAGTAGCCCCATTGAAGTAATTAATCATGGGGCTACTACTACGTAGTTTGAGGACTGCAACCTAAGAGTCTCTACACAGTGGCATAATCTGATTAAATAAACCTTATTAAATGTACACTTCTAGTTAATGAGGATTAAGTTAACTCATGTGCCTGTGTAGAGAAGCCTGTCGGCAGCAGCTGTTCCCTCCCCTTCCAGTGAATCAGGCTGAATGGTGAGAGATTCAAAGGCTGATTTGGCTCAGATGGGTGTGGGCTTGGGGGGAGAGGGAGGGGCAAAATGCCAATTGCCTACAAAGGTCTGAGGACAATAAACATGGGGGAGGGTTGTTTAGGGGAACAAAGGGGAAAATCTTGCAGTATCGGGTCTGCGGGCTTGTCAAAGAAGGGAACTAGAAACTCCAGGAAATAGCTCTGCTGAGTCCGCTCCAACTTGGTTTCTCCTTCATCCAGGAGACCATGGAGACAAGGTGTCTTTAAGTGTGTGTGGGCAGTGCAGCCACACAGGGTTCCACACTAAGAAAGACACCACCACAGCCTCGGAGGGCACCGACCTACAGTGGGTCCTATGCTTGGAGGTAGAGTCTCACCAGGGTCTCTGAGGGCACCGACCTGCAGTGGGTCCTATGCTTGGAGGTAGTGTCTCACCGGGGTCTCTGAGGGCACCGACCTGCAGTGGATCCTATGCTTGGAGGTAGAGTCTCACCAGGGTCTCTGAGGGCACCGACCTGCAGTGGGTCGTATGCTTGGAGGTCTCTGAGGGCACTGACCTGCAGTGGGTCCTATGCTTGGAGGTAGAGTCTCACCACGATCTCTGATTGCACTGAGCTGCAGTGGAGCCTTTGCTAGGAAGGGTCCCACTAGGGTCTCTGAGTGCACCAACGTGCAATGGGCCCTGTGCTAAGAGGGGCTCTGCCAGGGTTCTGAGTGTACTGACAAGCAATTGGCCCAGCAATAAGAAGGACCCGACTAGGGTCTCTGAGTGCATGACCTCCAATGGGTCATTTGCTACGAGGGCACCACTGCACTCAATGCACTGACCCCCATGATAGAAAGAACCCCACCAGGGTCTTCCACAGTCCCACCCCCTCCCACAAATGTCAAGAATGCCTCTTCAGAGAGGCCTGAGATGAAACACTGCAGTCTCCACAGTACTCACGCTTTATCACATGAGGCCTCGTTGAAGCGGCAGGCATAGATGAAGCTCTCAAAGTTTGATTCATCCCAGGCTTTGCCATCAGGAATGCGGGCCAGGATGTTGATATAGTGGAAGCTGTACCACTCACGCACGGCATCCACCCCCGAGGAGTACATCTGGCGGATGCAGTCCTGATTGGTCTCGTTACACTGCAAGAGAAACCACGGGCCTGTGTCACAAGAAGATACTGGGCTACATGTAGACTACAAGTAACGGTAAATGTTAAACATGTATGTAATGTAAAAGCTGAGAACTGGAAACTCACTTCATGCAATGGAGAGAGACAGAGCAAGCCCGAATGTGTATTTGGAGAAAGCCTGGTGACACCTCTGCAAGAGCCAGACAGAAGCCATTTACTTGCAAATGAACCTTTTCCTGCATACGTGACCAAGAACACACACTCCCAAGGCGGGAAAAGTAGAACAAAGAAACCTCCAAAGATATTTAAAGAGATCTTTTCCCCTGGAAGTTAGTTACTGTTGGGATCTCGCTCAACCTCTGACTCGCTGAGTCTCGGATTATAGCTGAAGGGCAGGAGCCTGTCAGCAAGCCTAATGCAGCAATGTGCTGAGAGGAGAGACGTTGCTTTCTAACCAACTTAAGGACAACGAGCCCAGCCTGATACAGCTGGTGGAGAAGGGACTTTCTGTAGGGTAAGATTTTAACTAGGGACTTACTCAGTACAGACTAGGATGTGTTATGTACTTTTGTTCGCCACTGTGCATTCAAACTATCTTGTTTATGTAATCAATAAACTTTCTTCTTTATTAAGAAGTACTTTCTGTTGTCTGCATATTGGGAAACACAATCTGAGGATCTCGTGCCCTCAAGCATGTGCGAACCCAGAGAGCGAAAGAGTCTATGAACGGGAAGTCTCTGGGAAGTTTGGGTGACAAAAGTGTTGTCCCCTTTGCAGGACTTCTGCAAGTGAGGAAAACTGAGTCACCCAACCCAGTGGACCCCAACCCCGTGACAGCCTGTCAGAAAACTACAGGGTGAGTGTCGAGATGAGCCCATCAACCCCCCCAAAACAAAAGAAGTAAATCTTCCAGTTATCCAGATCTCACTCATCTGGCAGCACAGCTTGCCCCAGGGATGACTGAAGAATCTCTACGAGCTCCGATGGATGCAAGGGGGCTAAGGGAAAGAGCAGAGAGGAAGCCTGGGTCACTCTGTTCTCTCTCTCTCTTCTCTACAGCTACTTGGGGCACAGAATCAGCCACCCCCTCCAGTGGTGTAGCAAGGCTGTGTCAGGCCCAGCCCCCCCCCCTAAGAGCAAAGGGCTAGTGTCTTCCTATGCAGTGGCCCAGTTCCCACAGCTCTCTGCCAGCCATGACCTCCTGCTGCAAATGTCATTGTGCAGCCCTAGCTCCCAAAGAGTCCCACTGGACTGGCAGCAACCCCAACAGGAAGGAAGTCTTTAGAGTCAGTGAGGTCAGTCCTCCATCGCTGCCTGTGCCCTCTGAAAACTTCCTTGTAGGCGGGCTGAGTGCTGACAGGAATGTTCAGAGTGGGTGAGGGGCGGACAGTGTGTTGGCCCCGCTCCCTTTTCTGCCCAGTCTGAATTTTTTTAGCAGTGCTCTGGTTGCCCCCTTGAAATCTAGGGCCTGGACTCATCTGATTCCCCTTGCTCCATGGTAGCTCGACCCCTGCCATCACTGCCCCATACCAGCCGCATGTCACAAGTGGGGATCTGGTTGAGTAAAGCAAAGGTGTAAACTGGTTCTGCTGCCCCATCTCCGCCGTACCCTCTCCCTGCAATTACCACAGTTTGTGCTGTTCCTATGAGTCTAGGAAGGGTAGGATCTGAGCGTGAGGAGAGAGCAGGTGGCTGATATTCTGTAAGTCACGTGGTGTACCTGGCCACGCTCCCCTGGGTCAACAGCAATAGCAACTGCCTCTCTGCTACTTTAGGGCACCACTCTATAGTGCCCCCAGTGGTCACTCAGGTTACAGATCCACATTTCTGTCCCCCGCTCACTGAGGCTACAACAGGCTAACCACCAGGGCCGGCCTTAGAAATTGGGGGATCCAGGGTGAAGATAAAATGTGTGGGGCCCTCCTCCATGGCCTGCCCTCCTCAGGAGTACTCTCCACAGGGCTATAGAGGTGGTTGTGTTTGGGCCCTGCTGATAGGGAGTGTGGGCCCTGCACCTGCCCTGGTAAAATTGGTAGAGTGTGAGTAGAGAATAATAAGTAGAGAAAATAAGTAGAGAAAATAGTGGGGCCCAGAGTGGTAACCCCAGGTCACCCTGTGGTAAGACCAGGAGTGGCTGGTGCATACGGGCACTGGGGGCAATGACCCCCTTGTTCCCATGGCACCCCCCCAGCTTGCATCCGCATCCTCCAAACCTCTTATCTTGCCTCTGGCACTGCTGCACCTGTGTGTGGCCTGCTGTCCTGAAGACACCCCCAGCTGGCAGGGCACTCTCTGTCTGGAGTGAACACCTGGAGCATCACAGCCAGAACGTGTGGGCAGCAGCAGGCAATGGGTTCCAATTGGAACCCAGCAGCCATTAGAATGACGTCTCCCAGGCAGTCCTGCTCCTGGCTCCTTCCTCTCCCTCTCCCTTCTGGCCCTGGCTGGCCTAGCCTGGCCTGGCCTGGATGTGAGGTGAGGTGAGGTGGGTCACTCTCCAGAGCGAACACCCAAAGCAGGCGTGGCCAGCAGCAGGCAGTGGGTTCCAATGGGAGCCCAGCAGCCATTAGAATCGATAGCCTGGCAGGGCACTTTGAAAGAATGCCTCCCAAGACAGACCCTCTGGCTTTTCCTCCCCCCTCCCTTCTGTGGGCGGAGCCAGACTGCAGTTTCCGTGGAACCAGTTTTCTGCACATGGCAATAGCTGCCTGCTCCTGTCTGGTAAGTGTTAGGGCCCTTGGACTCCACTTCAATTAAGTATTTGTTTTTCTTCCCCTGGGCAGATTGGAAACGGGGGGGAGTTGTGTGCTTTAAGATTAAATTGTGCCCCCTGCTTGCCCCCATGTGCATGGTGGGGCTTGCTTCTAACGTGCTGCTGCTTAAGTGAATAAAGAGAGGGTTGTTGTTGTTTGCCCTGCTTGTGTTCCCCCTGGACAGATTGGGGGGAGGGGAGGGTTAAGATTTGTGACCCCATGTGCACTGTGGGGGCTTGCTTCTAAACTGCTGCTGCTTTTTAATTGAATAAAGAGAGGGTGGGTGTTGTTGCTGTTGTTTGCCTTGCTTGCGTTTCCCCAGGGCAGATTGGGGGGGGGGGGGGGGTAGGGGTTAAGATTTGTGATCCCATGTGCACTGGGGGACTTAGTTCTAACCTGCTTCTGAAAGTGATTTTAAAAAGAGAGAGAGGTTGCCTTTCGTGTTTCCCCTGGGCAGATGGGGGTGGGATGAAGGGAGCTTTTTGCCTCCTGCCCCAATGTGCACTGAACTTGGTTCTGCTTGGTTGCCTGTTTTCCCCCATAGCAGATGTGCGTGGGGGAGGGAGGGGAGGAGACTTTGCTATGGATCTGTCACACTCTATAACTGTGTGTGCCGTCATCTCTGCTCCCTTATCCGGAGTTCAGTCTTTTAGTATTTGGGGGTAGGAAGTGGATTGGGGGGGCAGATCCAGGAGCTGGAAAAGAGCATACAAAAAATCCTCATCATTGGCCACATTTGACCCCTGAGCCTGAGGTTACTGAGTATATTTGAGGGGGTGAGATTTGTTTTTGGTGACCCCATCGTGGGCTGGACTTTGGGGTTGGTTTGGGGTTTTTTTGCTTGTGTTTCTTAACGAGTTTGCCTGTTTCGGTATTGCCATCTCATGTTTTTAAGTGTTATGGATTTGGGTCCCCCTGGGAATGTAACTCCCTGTTGGAATTAATTTCCCCTGGAATGCAAGTCATTGTATAGGGCCATCAGCCACACCTGAGTTTGTCTGCCAACTCCATGTCTTATAACAATGGTTTGGGCTGGGCAATGCTGAGTACTGAGTGGGACAGCTTTCAGTCTTGAGTAGAGAGCTGCAGTCTGGTTGGAGATTGCATGCTGGAGTTTGGGGGCAGAAGACTACAGAGAGAGCCTTTTTGGGAGCCGTTGTAGTACTGGACCTGGAGAAACTAGGACATTTGTAAATGAATGGACTATTATACCACACAGTAAGTCTCCCCAGTTTCTCTCTCCTGTCGATGGGACACTGACCCAGTAAGGCTGCCCCTGAAACTTCCCACCACCCAGGGAAGTGGTGTGAGCAACATAAGGGTGCTGAAAATCCATAAGTGATGAGAGTTGTGATAAGCCTGTGATTTTTGGTTTTCACTAAGAAAGCAAGTTTCCCTAAAGTCGTGGAGAGAAGCTTTAAAACGTGACTACAGTGTTTAGCTGAGAAATTGAAGGCAAATGGAAAGAACCCCAGGTTAATTATTGCTTTAAGCTCTGAGTTGGACCTGTTAGTTGGTTTGTTTGAAATCTGATCTAGCTGTTATGGTACTCCTGCCATTGAACACACTGCCTGCTGGTGGCTATTGGAGACAGGTCCCTGCCAGTGGGCTTACAATCTAAGAAGGACAAAGGTGAGGGGAACATGGGGAGAGCCAGATGCATACATGCACATTCCCATTTTTTACAGATGGGAAACTCACAATTCTGCTTGGCCCCACCTACCATTGCCCCCCCCCCCCCGGCCCCAGCCACTGACCCACCAGCCGCCACTGGGTAAGGCTGGCCCTGAGGCTAACCTCTCCGTGGAGTACTTAGTTCAGTACTTAAAACCACTCTGCAAGTGTTCATACACAAGCAGAATAATTGCCCGGGGAAAAACTACCTAAGGAATTAATGACAATGGGAACAGTTGGGTGTTATGTCGTACGTACTTTCCCTGCTCGCTTACCATTAGTGGAAAGGTTCTTTGGAGTATGCATACACTTCTTTCTAATCCCTGGAGTTAAACACCCACTACTGTGCTTCAAACAGACGTGACGGCAGCGAGGTGCCTCCCCAGGCCACTGCAGCTGTCACTCCGCAGGTTGGTGTGGAGGGCTGTTCACACAAGCAACCTGGGTGTGGGGGCTGCTGTCACATGCCCTGGGTCAGTCCAAGGAGCTGTCCACATGGGACAGGACTCCTGGACCCCTGCTGCTCAGCAGGATTGGGCTCCTGGGAAGAGCTGCCATCAAACAGCTGATGGGGGTGCCTCCTTGCCCCCCCGCCCCATCAGCTGTTTGGTGTGTGCACTCAGGCCAGGTGAGGGTGCACCTCTGGGCCCCTAGTAAGCTGTAGGGTGCGTGCACTCCTCCAGGCTCCTTGATCAGCTGTTCAGCAGGGCTGGGTACACAGGCTCCTCTGGACCTGGATTCTACAATGGGCCCATAAGAAATGAGAGGAAGAGCATTAGCCCAGTTCAGTCTGGGTGGCCAGGCCTTTGCCTGGGTTGTGCCTTTGACCGCCGTCGCCCCACACATCCCAAAGCCCAGGGCAGTAGTGGGTGAATGTATGGTGGCGACTGACCAGATGTGCAGGTGAGTCCTGGGCTAAGGTGGGCTATGGCAGGCTAAAGCGGGTTACTTCATGTCTGTTTTCACCCATTGTCTTTGTGAGAACAAAAGTGAGTTAAGGGGTTATTACTTCAGAGTAACTGTTTGTGTGAACAAGCAAGTTGTGGTGATGGATGCCCCCCCCCCCCCCCCGGAACTGCTTGTGATTCACAGGATTTGGGTGGTTGCCCATCGTTGCTCAAGAGATTGGGCTGGGAAGGAATAATCCTATCTTGCCCATTTCCCCACCTGGGGAGTGGGTGAGCCCCAAGAGTGGCAGTAGCAGACCTGAATGCAGAGGAGGATGAGGTCCGCAATGGTGCAGCAGGAGTGCAAGGAGAGGGCGAGACATGGGGAAAGGAAGCAAGGCAGATTTTGGAGGAAACAGGAGCACGAGAGAGAACAAGGAGCCATCTCCTCACCAGCGTGAAGCCCACTGTCCATTCATCCTTGTCCACCTGGGGGTTGTTCTCCTCCAAGCCGGCGGAGGCCCGCTTGTGCCTTCGCAAGGGGTGGCGCTGGAGGTGGGGCAACAGGCTTCTCATGGTGCGCTTCCGGAGAGAGCGAGCCACTCTGTTACCCTGCCCTAGGGACATATTGTAGCCGTACAGGTCCTTCAGGGTCTGGCCAGTGATCGAGTCCAGATAGGCCAACTCCTACTTCACAGCACTGTACCTGTGAGACAGACAGGGGAGGCGGCAGGGTCAGAGCCTCGGGGAGCAGAATGTGGAGTAAGAGAGAGGGTGTTAACAAACAAGACAGTAGTGAAATCGGTACACCCACCAGGTGGGTATCCACCTGTCCGCTGATTAGGTGTTTGCCACCACCAGCCACATGGCCACCTCTCACTGGACACACATAGTCGCCACTCACAGCAGGGTCCCAGAGCATGTAGAGCCTACCATTTGGGCAAATGCAGGCTAATGTGTGCCCATTAGGGATGTGCAAACGCAGTTCAGAAGTTTGGAGTTCGGCCTGAACTCGGGGGGTTCAGCCCGTTCGCGAACACCCTGAATCCGAATCGACCCCCAACCGAACCAAGTTCAGGTTCTGAACTCAGTTTGGGGGGGGGGACCTCGGTTTTCCCTCCCCCCTCCAGGCTGCGCGGGTAGAAGGGGTGCCGGGGAGCACCTTCCCCCCCCCTCCCCGCCCAGCCTGGGATTTTTTTTTTACCCCCCCCCCCGGGATTGCCTGCAGCCCTACCTGGTGGTACCAGGGGTCTGGGTCCGGTGGCGGGTCCGGCAGCGGGGCGGGTGGCGGCGGTGCTCCGGAGCGCTTCAGGCCGCTACTAGGCCTTCCGGGTCAAACTGGAAGACCTAGTAGTGGCCTGAAGCGCTCTGGAGCACTGCCCCCGCTGGACCCGTGGCCACTACTACGGCCACCGCCAGACCCAGGGCCAGAGTCTGACCTACCTGGGGGTGCTAGGGCTCCAGCCCTGGGTCTGGCGGTGGCTGCAGCTGCGGCAGTGGCCATGGGTCCGGCGCAGGCGGCGCTCCAGAGCGCTTCAGGCCACTACTAGGCATTCTGGTTTGACCCAGAAGGCCTAGTAGTGGCATGAAGTGCTCCGGAGCGCTGCCGGCGGCGGACCCACTGCCAGACCTGCCTGCTGGCAGACCCGGGCCCGGAGCCCCGGCACCACCAGGTAGGGCTGTGGGCGATCCCAGTTTGTTTTTTTTTAAATGAAATCCCAGGGGGGGGGAGGTGCTCCCCAGGGCCCCTTCCACCCATGCAGCCTGGAGGGGGGATGGAAAGCTCCCCCCCGAACGGGTTCACCTCCCCGAACGGGTTTGGTCCGACCGAACCAAACGGTTTTGGGTTCGGCCGAACCCCAAACAGGCTGAACACCGAACCGCTCGGTGTTTGCACACCCCTGGTGCCCATGTGTCTGTGTCCCATCAATTAGATTTAATACAGCCTCCGTGAGTACAGGTCTGCCAGTGCCATAGAGTCATGGACAAAAAGCCTAGAGCGTTCCGAGGAGTGACCACGTCACTCTTGCTCTCACTGGCGCGCAAGCAATTTATTTATTTATACGTCGCCCTTCCCTTAAAAGCCCACTGCACCATTTCTAAACGTGCATTCTCCCAGCTCTGCCTGGTTGGCAGTACATGCCCAACGCTTGCTCTTTCACAGCCATTGCATTCTCTGTAATGACTTGCGGAGGATTACCATTGCCACAGCCATGGCTCAAACCGGCAGCCAGGCAACAACTAGCACTGCTACCACCATGCAATTACAGTTGCTCTCCACCAATGCTGCATTCCCTGGACTGAGGAAGAAACTAAGGTCTTCATTGTTCCATGGTGGAGATCCAGGACAACAACTTCACCTCCGGCCGCAGGAGGCAAACATCGCCCTATTACAAGCTCCTTGACTGGTTTCTCTGTGTGGATGGAACCATCATTGAATCCCACCTGTATGGCTGCGCCTTTGCCAGGGGCCAGAAATGGGTGGATATGGCTTCCCCACTGCCCATTCCTGCTGCAACCACTCTCGCGCCCACCACGGAAGCTGTGACCACTGGTGCACATCCCTCCATGCCTGTCCCTACCCTGTAGCGCCTTGGTCATTACAGACACTGTGACTCTCATGGTGTATCCCCTCGAGCTTGAGAGCCATCCCTTGTTCAAGGAGCCAGCTGAAGTTCTGATTGAGGGCATGGAGAACCCAGATGTCACCTTTGTAAAGGAGGTGGTGGAGGCAGAGGAGAACGGTAAGTGAACGCACTGGGGTGGGGTGGGGTGTTTGCATTTACACAGCTGCATGATAAAGGCTTCCATTTATTGTTTTATAATTATGTTTTTTATTGTTTACTATGCAGAGGAGCAGCAGGAAAGTCTCCAGGAAACAGCTCCACAGGACAGGAATGATAGGTGCAGGAAGTGGGTGGGAAGGCATCATGGTGGGCTGGTGGAGTATCCAAAATGGTGGCCAGGGGAGGGAGATGGCAGGGGTTGATTTCTGTATATTCTTCACTCCTCTACAGTGATCACAGGAGGAGAATTATGTGACTTTGTGATCCCGCCTCTGCAACTGGCCCAGCAGCTGGGTATGCCAGGTAATTGTTCCCACGTCCCTTTTGGTGGGCGGAGGGCTGAAAATTGCACCAGTGGAAACCTGAAACGGTGGGGCAGTCTGAGCTAATGGCTTTCCTGTTGCCTTGCTACAGGTCTGCCAACGCAACAGGCATGGACGGAACTCCCCGACACAAGTGCCCAGTGGAACCAGGACCTGTGGGTTCACAACCAATGTCACAGGGAGAATTTGGCAATGGAGCTGCGTGGAGTGACCCACGTGGCAGGCGGACATGAGTCACAACACCATTAACAGCATGACCAGGAAGCATAGGCAGCTGGGGTACTGGAATGCCGCGGAACATAAAATCTTTGCTGCCGAGGCCCATGGGCGGGAGGACAGGCACTGAGCCCCCCTGTGACAACAGTTTGAGTGGTCAAGGCAGGCAAGGAGATGAGTGAGACAGATGCAAAGGAGCCTGCCCTAGTCCATTCAGCTCGAGAGCTCCCTGCTCAAGCATGTTGTTGCTGCAACTGTGAGCAATAAGCCGTTGTTGCTCGGGGGCAGGCACCATTTCCTAATCCCCACCAGCCATTCACGCTGCTCTGTGTGGAACCTGACCACCTGTCCTGTTTCCCCCACGCTCGACCCCCCAGGGAAACCACCCGAGCCCTCTCCGCACTGTACTCACACCAGGGAATTGTTTCTGGGCCAGGCACGCCTCCCTTCGCCAATCATTCCTGCACCCCTCCACAGCCAGATCTACAGAAGTTCTGCTACCCAAACGGTGCAAGAACAAATAATTTAATTTAAAAAAACACAAAATTCTTTAATTTTTCATAATTCATGGTTTCCGTGGTTCTTCTGGGAAAGAAGGGAAGTTTGGAGGATGGGGGTCTGTGGAGAATGGCGGTATGGTATAATGATAAGCCACTTTGGGGGTTGGTAGAGAAAGGGGGGTGGCGGGTACACTGAAATCGGGGGCGGTGAGAAGTCTGCTTGCCATGCACTTACAATAGAGGGCAGGGGAGGCCCATAGTAGCTCAGGAGGGAAAGCCCAGGTGCAAAGGGAACTACCATGGGAAAGCCACATGCAAAATTTGGGTGCTGGCTAGTTGCAGAGTAGCTGGTTGCATGCCTGTGCCTCTGCACTTCCTATTGCCATTCGCAGACCTGGCTAACTTGCAAATTTCAATAGGAAATATGGAGGTTCATGCCTGCAGCTGGCTAATCTGTGAATGCCAATAGGCAACATACAGAGAGAGACCATCTGGCAGGAAATAGCATGGGGAGGGAAGCCAAGGGGGGAAAGTATGCCATCCCAGTGGGGGGTGAAGCAGGATGGGCCAGAGGAAAACAGTGACACACAGGAAACATTTTAAAAGGCTTTATTGATGTCAGAAAGAGATAATTTAAAACAGTTCACCAATGATCATTAAACTGTCACTGATGGTGGGTGTTGGGGCTTACATTGTGGTTGATGTGCCAGCACAAGGTGTACCGGATTTCTCTGGCTATGCGCTGCTCTGCTTGGTTCAGCTGCTCCTGGAACGGGCACTTGCTCACTGGAGCTAACTGGTGGGGGTTCTCCAATGTGGCTCCGCTGGACTCGCAGATAGAGTCATAGAGTCACAAGGCTGGAAGGTACCTCAAAGGTCATCTAGTCCAGCCCCTGCACCACTGCAGGACCTGCCACACCCTAACCATCCACACAGAGAAATCCTACCAATAGCTGCAAGTAGAGATTGGGACCAACCAGAGCACACTGATGCCTGAAATAACTGGAAATAATTTTACAAAAAGAAGGATCCAGATGTCCCAAGCAGGTGAGCCACACTCATGCTACAGGGGAAGGCGAAAAACTGTCAGAGTAAACTGCTAGTCTGCTCAGAGGAAAAATTCCTTCCCGACCCCAAATAGGGTGATCAGTTAGACCCGAGCATACACTAGACCCCACCAGCAAGGCACCTGATATACAATATAGTACCCAGGCTTCAGAATGTCCTGTCAGTCCCACCTCCAGTTGCAGATAACTTTGATGCTACAAGAACAAAGAGGGTTAGGGGAAACCCAACATGTATTGCTTTAGGGGGGGAGGATCACTTTGTCCTGTAGCATCAAATAATAAAAACTGATATATGCCATAAATTTATCCAACTCCATTTTGAAGCTATTCAGAGTCTTTGCTCCCACAACTGCCCCTGGGAGTTTATTCCAGTAGTACACTGCTTTAATTGTTGAAAACCTCCTTCTAATTTCTGACCTAAACTTATTGATAACCAGCTTGTATTCATTAGTTCTTGTACTCACGCTCCCTTTTAGTTTGAACAGATCTTCCCCTTCTATTGCATTAACTCCCCTGATACAATGTAACCGTACCCCCCCTCAGCCTTCATTTTGATAGGCTATTATTATGATTAGCAAGCATTTATATAGCACAAGCAATGTACCTGGCTCTTTACAAAGTAATGGAATAGATACGGTCCCTGCCCTAGGGCTTACAATCAGAGAAAGGGGGGGGGGGGGAGGCAAAGGAAGGGGAACAGGTAATAAGCCAAATTCCTTCAGCCTCATCTCATAGGGTATGAGATCCCTCTAATTATCCTGGTAGCTCTACATTGCACTTGTCCTCCTTAAACGTTGGTGACCAGAACTGAACACAATACTCCAGATGCGGTCTTACCAGAACCCTATACAGAGGCAACAATACCTCCCTATCCCTACTGGCAATATCATGCCCAAGGATAACATTTTTCATTTTTACAACTGCATCACATTGACGACTCATAGTCATGTTATGGAGAACACAGGTGGTGGTAATTAAAAATGGAGTGGTCTCTTAAGTGGAAATCAATTATTGCTGCAATTGACCTCCAAGTCTGCTTTAATATCCCAAAGGCTCTCTCCACAACAGAACATGTGGTGCTGAGCTGTCCGTTAACGTAACTTTACCCTGGGTTGAGGACAGTGCTGTATGCCTTCATGAGCCAGGGCTTCAAGGGGTAGGCAGGGTCCCTGAGAACAACAGGTCTCATGAGCACCCGTGACGGGGTCGAAGATAGGGAGACCCAGCAATACCCACGCATAACACCCACACTTGGCGAGAACTCCCGGGGGAGGGAGGTGCGCACATAGTTGCTGGTGTGAAAAAGAGACCCCTCAGGTTGTAGGGTGGCCTATCTGTCCTTACAAGGACGGGGCTGTGTCATCACAGGGGTATGGCACTCAGCAAGCGGCGTGTGCAGCCTTCCTCACACCCCCTGGGGGGTTTATTTCCCTGCTCGCTCCGCTTTCTTACCCATGTGTGCAGTGCTAGGGTTAGTATACCACGTGACCAGGTTCTGGTGTCAGGGACAGGGGAAGCACCCGGGGAAGGGGACCGGAAGGAGAAGGACCCACACCCGAGGTAGGGAAGAGAGAGGAAGGGAAGGGGATCCCACGAGATAGCAGGGAACAGTGCACTCACCGACTCACTCTCTCGCTCTCTCCCCACCACCACTTCACCTCTTTCCCACACACAAGCACTCACCTTTCACTCTCCGTTCGGTCTCCGCTCACACACTCAATAGATCTAAGGATTTGCTTCAGACAACACTTCACGCTGCTGCGGCCAGCCTTACAGCTTCACTGATCGGCGGCATCGGGCGCTCTAAGCATTTCGCTTAAATTCCCCTGGCCCCGCCCTCTCCGCGTGCCTGCAAACGTGCAGAGCGACGCAACGCTGGTTGTGGCTCCTCCCCCCTGCCTCCGTGATCGGATCGGGGGCGCCGCTGTTGCTGGCGCCGGAGCCTCGCTGGGTGCGGAGGGGACTACCTCCCCCACGTTTTCTGGGGGCACTGGTTCACTCTCTTCCTTCCTACCCAGGGGTTTGGTTACTGGGTCATGTCTAGGGGGAATCCCAACCCGGGAGCCCCGTCTCCTTCCATGTCGATGGACGCGCTCGCGGGCACCTCCCCTCTGTCCCCGCACCCAGACCCTGACAGCACCCCCTCAGTGCATGTTTCAGTGGAGGGTTTAAAGTCTCCTGTGTACATACAGCCAAAGAAGGGGGACTGATGGAAGATATGGGCCTTGTGTTTCTTCTTGGAACATCTGGCCAGCACATCTACAAACCAGGTACGGTGGTCCACTATGGCCTGGAGAACCACAGAGAAAAACCCCTCTAGATTCTGGTAGTTTTCCTTACTATGGGGTGGGCAGATGATGGTGATATGGCTCCCATCGATTGCCCCTATACAGTTCAAAACCCCTCCTGCTGAAAGCCCTCCATCACCTCTGCGAGGTCAGCGAATTGCACCACCCAGTCCGGAGCGCTTCCACAATCACTGTGCCAACCTCCATAAGTATGGTGCCCACTGAAGGTTCCAACATCAAATTGTTGGGCGACAGAGCAGCAGGAGACTGGAGTGATGAGCTTCCAGCTGGTGATAGCAACACGCTTCTCCACGGTGATGGACGACTGCATCACCATGCTCTGTTTCTCCAGTCGTGGTCTGAGGATCTTGGCTAACTGCAGGATGAGGCGACAGCACATCCTGAAGTTTATGACACATCAGCATCGACACATCAGCATCCCCTCCCCCTCAAGGACAGCATGTTCTCCCACCAGTCTGTGCTTTTCTCCTACACTCAGACCAGCCTCTTGTAGGGTACAGCCCTGCACATGGCATCCGTGATTGAAGCTGCATCTCCTGACAGGTACCTCTCTGCATGCATCAGCTGCTGTTGCATGGCTTTGGTCCTCCCCAGCGCAGTTTGTTGTTGCCAGAGGTAGGCAAGTGCATGGCACTGAAGCAGGTGTTGCTTCCATTGTGTGGTGCATCACCACATTATCCTAGCCAGAGATTGAGCAGGAGCTTTTCTGTACCTTGACATCATATTGTGCCAATGACAGCAGAAGGCTTGGATCTGTTGGATTGTTCTCAGGTTCTGCTCAGCAGTGGAAAGGAAGGCATATAACATGATAATGAGCACAAGGAGGTTCTCGGCATGCGTTTCCATGGTTGTGGTTCTGGCATCTGTGAACTCTGCAGACCACACACCACATGTTTTGAACAGCTTAAAGAGCTAGGCAGCTGTCTAGCTAGGAATGACTGTGTGCTACATGTGAACAGCTATTGGCCACTATTGCTCATGTGTCCTTGCAGGACTGGCTGCATGCCGAGTGTGAGCTGCTGTTGGCTGGATTGCTATTACTTGCTGTTGGTTACAGGCTGGCTATTGGTTGAAAAAGTTTTTGGAAAGCTTATGCTGTGTGTGCTGCTACACCAGCACTGCCAATCCAGGTGGCTATTAAACTGCATAGACATTTCTGCTACAAGCATGTCTGTGGACACACCAACTCATCTAATTTCTTTTTAAAAATGTCAGCACCACAGAAGCATAACATTTTTTAATTGGGGGGGGGGGGGACCCACTGAATGTTAAGAAATGCAAGGCAGTGAAAGTCACTGTGCTTGGAATGTATGTGGGAGCAGAACTGCTCATTGGTTAAAATCTATTCATATATTTTCTCATCTTTTGAAAGTAACAGTTTTTGCTTGCAATGAGAATGAGGGGTCATAATGTCATAGAAAACTATTGCTGCAGGTTGTTTGCTCAGGAAAACCAAATGGCTTTGGCTTTTGTCTGTGGGTGCTGTGGACACCCAGAGTACAGAAAAGTTAGGGGGTGATGGATACCCTGGCCTTTGCTGCCATTTGGGTGAGGCTTGATGTAGAAAGAAAACTGTCAGACTCATCCTCCAAGGCAGCCTATCCGCTTATAGGGTGTCACATTTACATAATGGAGTTCTATGTATGCATGATGGAGTGCAGACACTGCATAAGCCTACTGCAATTCCAAGTTCTACAGAACAGAAGAGTGGGAGCCCCGAATGAGATGAGAATGGGATGTGAATGAGATTGCAACTTCTCTGGACATTTGTGTGCTCCCAGAAGTAGGGCAGTTACTAACAGAGGCTGGACCTTCCCTGCTGTTTTTTTTCTCATCACTGCCCTGATGACAGCGAGAGGATACCTGCAGGGCCACTGGGAGTGCCTCAGTCTGATGGCAGAAATTAATCTCTGGGAAAATAAGTGACTCAGGATTCAGGGAATGTAAACTTACTAAAGGAGGGTTTTGCCCTGTACAAGGTTTGGACATTCAGAGAAGTGCAAAGCGCCCTCGCGAGCAGGGATGTTTCCCACCCCAACTGTATGAAGGTGCTAGAGAGAGGATACAAGAGGTGCATGTTTGACTGGGAGTTTTATGCGAACTGCGAAGGATTTTCAACACCACAGCGGGCATGAGCCCAATTAAAGTGTGTGCTGCTACCTGCTAGCACATCGCTGTGAGCCATGGATTCAAGAAACCAGGTGGTGACAACATGCAAAGCCTGATTGCTTTCGATTTCAATTTTTACTTTCACTTTTCACTATAGGTGCTCAATAAAGTATTGATTTGCAGGCCTGGACTTAGGGGCAAGATCCCTAGGCCTGGGCCTTGGATGGTGTTTTCTGGGGGGTGGCAATCCATGTCAGCACCGCCCCCCCTGCTCTCCTCCCCTCCTGGAGGCTGTCACCTGGGCCTCAGCTGAGGCCTGGGAGGCCCCCCCTCCTCTCCCTTCCGCAGCCCTCCCTGGTCCTACTCTTCCAGTGAACCTGCCCACCGCCCCTCCTCCTCCCCTCTCCTCTTCCAGGTGCGGACTTCTAAGTTCCACTCACTCTCTGCTGCACCACACATGGTCAATGTGCCAGAAGCAGCAGCACATGCACTGCATGCGATGCGGAGGAGACGAGGTCCAGAATGAGCTGCAACAGTGTGAGCCGAGAGATCAACAGACTATAAGACGCACGGTGTCCAGTCCGACTCCACGCTTCTCTTCAGGTGGGCAGCAGGCTGGGGGGAAAGGGGGTCATGGTGGAAGGCAGATGCGTGGTACAGCAAGGCGGGGGGGTCCCGGAGGTGGTTGAGGGGGCCTGGCCGGCGGCTGCCAGAGGACTGAACCTGGGAGAGGCAGGCTTGGGTTGGAACTTGGGGGGGG
>QEPC01009734.1:2000167-2016603 GCA_003113815.1 Sphenodon punctatus
TCTTTTATAGTCTAGAACCAACTTCTGTTTATAAAAGTTTGCAAGCTTTGTATAATATAGTCTAATAGTATACTATATTCCAATAAGATTTGCAGTCTCAGGTAGCGTGGGAGCTGTGGAGTAGCCTTTGGCAGAAGCGTGGTGCCTGGGGATAGGCTGTATTTATTATATTTTAGACAGACTTTGGATGACTTATTGTAATACAATCATTTCTCTGCCGTTTCCACACAGGGCCCCAACTTTCCTGGATCCAGCCCAGCAACAGAGCTTGGGACAGTAGCAGAAGCAGGTGGGCAAAGCAACAGGAACAGGTAGGAGAGAGCTGCGCATACCCACGTCGCATACCCACAGGAGCAGGTAGGAGAGAGCTGCGCATACCCACAGGAGCAGGTAGGAGAGAGCTGCGCATACCCACGTCGCATACCCACAGGAATAGGTAGGAGAGAACTGCGCGTACACACGTCGCATACTCACAGCAACAGGTAGGAGAGAGCTGCGCATACGTCGCATACCCACAGGAGCAGGTAGGCGAGAGCTGCACATACACACGTCGCATACTCACAGGAACAGGTAGGAGAGAGCTGCGCATACACATGTCGCATACTCACAGGAGCAGGTAGGAGAGAGCTGCGCATATACACGTCGCATACCCACAGGAGCAGGTAGGAGAGAGCTGCGCATACACACGTCGCATACCCACAGGAGCAGGTAGGAGAGAGCTGCGCATACACACGTCGCATACCCACAGGAGCAGGTAGGCGAGAGCTGCGCATACACACGTCGCATTGCATACACATACACAAAATCGAAACAAATTTCTACCCGCCTCAGTGGGGATCTCAGAGAGTCTAGGCAGACTGACATACCAGACTACTCCAGTAGGTATGTCCCTTCACTGAGGGAATTTGCTTGTCTCTTCATTTTAGGGGCTGTCAACAATCATTTGAGTCAACAACAGTCGCTCAGGTGGCTCAACAAAAATGTCAGACAGTAGGAAAAGGTTAAGCGGGGCAGGTTACAGAGCTCAAGGAAAGAAAAAGAACTGTGATCAAGAGTTGCTGCAAAAAACTCCTAAGTTGCAGGAGTTTTTTTTACAATAATTGGACAAAGAGCAGCGTCATCCCAAGAAGATACACCAGAGACGACTGTGGCTCTTCATGCTGAAGAAATTCCTGGTCCTTCATCTGGAGATAACATGCCTGAAGAACCTGGTCCTTTGTCATCTGGAGATAACGTGCCTGAGGAACTTGCTTCATCCTCTGGCGATAATTTGCCAGTTGGATTCTCCAAAGACCCTGTTGACTGGGCAATTGATTACTTGGCCCGAGATCATGTGGCAACCCATGGTTTTGACCAGAATAAGAATGCAGATTTTATGAAAACTGCACACCAGTACCCAGACACTTGTCAAAGGAAATTTTCAAGTGCAAACTCCGAAACGGTGCACAAATGCATCAAACCTGGTTTGTGTGCTCTGAAAGCAGATTTGCTGTGTTCTGTGCACCATGTTGTTTGTTTGCTGGAGTATCGCAGTTTGCAAAAGATGGCTTCAACAATTCAAAGAATGCCAGTGCACGAGTAAAGGAACACGAGAACTCTGCTGCACATAAGACATGTGTTCTCTCGCTGAAGGACAGGTCAAACATCCTAGGAAGAGTTGACCAGAAGCTCAAGGAACAGCTTAACCAAGAAATTGCATAATGGAGAAACAGAAGTGGGAGGTTTTGAAATCTCACTTGGAGTCAAAATCTGTCATAAAAAGACTGTCCATCACAAGATGGTCAGCCTGGGATGAAGCGTGTCTAAGTCTTAAGTCTTGGGATCAAATAATCCAGGCATTGAATACAATTGGGCATGATACCTCAGAAAACCCGGCTACTTGAAGTGAAGCTACTGACCTTCTGAGAATTTTGGAATGACTAGAAACAGCAATCATGGCAACATTATGGGGTTCTCTCTTGGAACGATTCAGTGCCACCAGCAAACATCTACAAAGTGTGGATATTTATATCAGAGCAGTTGTTGAACTGTACGGTGGACTTGTTCAACTACTAGAAGAAACCCAGAACAACTTCGAGCTCTACGAGGAGAGAGCCAAGGAATTCTCTGGCTTGGATGAATATGAAATAAGCCAAAAAAAGAAAAGGAAAGTTCCTTTTGATGTTTCTCGAGACGGGCACACGGAGCTGACCCCATGAGAGTCTTCTAGAGTGAATACATTCAGCCTTATTTTGGACAAGTTCTGGTTTGAGCTGCATCGAAGAAGTAAGGCGTATTGTATGTTACATAACAAGTTTGCTTTCCTTGAGAACTTGTTAGATCGGAACCCAGAAGAGATAAAGGAAGGGGCAATTAGCTTGTGTGGCTGTTACCCACATGACCTTGAAGAAGTCCTCATTGATGAATTCCTGCACCTTCGAGCATATCTCCAGAGTATCAAAGACAATGGGAAGCCAATGCTTCGACTCTGCAAGCTTATAGGAGATAAGCAGCTACAGACTGACTACCCAAATGTGAATATTGCAGTGTGAATGTTCCTCTGCACTCTAGCAACAAACTGTAGCTCAGAGCGTTCCTTCTCATGCCTGAAATGTGTGAAAAACTGCCTTCGGTCAACATTAACACAAGAACGAATGAACACTCTGTGTTTGCTTTCCATCGAATCAGATTTGCTCAAGTCAGTCCCTTATGATGACATTATTGATGACTTTGCAGCTGCAAAAGCCAGGAGTAAACAACTATAGAGTTTCATCATTGTAACAGGGCAGCATAGAAGCGGCCAGCAGCACAGCACAGCCTGGGAGGCTGACCACGGCACCACTATGGCCGGCATCCAGGGAACCGTGGGCTGAAGGTTTCATGACCACCACTAAATTGAGACTCTGAGTGACAAGTGGAAAGCACAACTTTGCCTACATGAGGCAAAGTTGCAGGAAAGCCAAGGACTGGAGCCCCATTATCACTGGAGCATTCAGGTGAGAGTGTTACAAAATAGGGCCAAAGGCCCAGAAGAGAAGGAATGGTCTAGTACTCTACTGAGGAACTGGCAGGAGCGGTCAGGCCTACAAGCCAGCAAGCTGCAAGGAGGATGCTGAGGACTGGAGCATCAAAGTGAGAGCACACTCGGGTATTTGGGGCCAAAGGCCCAGAAGGAATAGTCTAGTATCCTACTGAGGAACTGGCAGGAACATCCAGGCCTACAAACCATCAGGCTGCAAGAAGGATGCTGAGGACTAGAGCCCCATCGCTGGAGCATCAAAGTGAAAGCACACTCGGGTATTGGGCCAAAGGCTCAGAAGGAATGGTCTAGTACCCCTAGTGGGGAATGACCTGGTTGCACTACTGGTGGCGTAGGCTGGCTGTAAGGGAGGCTGTAGGTCAGGTCTACAATGCAGCAGGCTACTGCCTGGGTAGCAAGAAGGAGTGTGCCTTATGATGCTGGGTCTGTGTTCAACCCTGTATGCCAGCAGTGGGGAACCTTTTCTGTCCTGGGGGCCACGTTAAATATTAGTACAAGCTCCGAGGGCCACATAGATGTTGGGGGCGGGGTTGCCTGACAGGTGTATTTAAAAAAGGGAGGACCCAGATCATGAATCTGGGCAATGGATCTATCTCCTAGCCTTTTGTGTGTGTGTGTGTTCATCTCTACTCCATTATCTTGAGCTCAGTTTTTCAGTGCTTGGGGGTAGAGACTGGATCCAGGAGCCAGATCCAGGCACTGGAAAGGCGCTACATAAAAACTTGCCGAGGGTCGCATTTGGCCTCCGGGCCTGAGGTTCCCCATCCCTGCTGTATACCGTGGAGAGTTTGTACACTTGCTCATCTGTTTTGCAGCTTGGAGGGTGGGGCTTGGCTTGGGGGGGACTTGTGGGGCAGCAGTCTGAAAAGGGCCTAGGGGCGCAAAATTCCTAAGTCCAGCCCTGTTTCCTCCATAAACTCAGAATGATATGCATAGCAAAAGGTTATTTCTAGCTGCCAAGTGCTTGCAGATATAAACCCAGGTATGAATCTTCGTTTGTGGGCACGGATATCAGGCACTGGATCGCCTCCCAAAAGTTATAGCCAGAAAGAAAGAAATAGCTGCTATGGCTTCTTCTCATGGTTCGCTATAGCTGAGAGTCATGACAGGGGACAGTACACTAAGAAGGCAGGTGGCAGGGTGGCTGGTGGGTGGAGCACGGTGTGGAAGTAAGCCTGCCCATGTATTAAGCTTGTCAAGCTAAATCTGTGAATGGGGACTTCCCGAATGCACAAGAAATACACGCAGGTGGCAGCCCATTTATTAGGCTCTACATATTAAACATGTTAGTGGGGCCTGCACAGACGCACCCAGACTCTCAGCTGTCATCTTGTTTGTTAACACCCTTAGACACCCTTAGGTGGGGGACTGGGCAAGGGGTTCAATAGGGGATTCTGAAAATCTGGGGCGGGGGGCATGTGCCACCCTATGCCCTTCTTCCCCCCCCCCCCCCGAGTCGCCTATGCCCTTAGAGTTGCTATCTGCCCCAAGACAGAAACCTGGAGAATGTTAACTAGTATAAATTCATGTAAATTTATGCAAATTTAAAACAGTCCACTGCTTAACACTAACCCTGGGCTAATAAAACATTACTCCTTCCAAACATGACAGTTCCACAGCACTCCGTGGAACAGAGACCATAGAGCCCCATAAAACAGAAGCCCCACGGCCCCAGAGATCAGACATTCCACAGCTCCACAGAGCAGATACTGCCACAGAATTCCAAAGAACAGCCCCATAGAATCCCATAGAATAAAAACCCCATGGCCCCATGCAGCAGACACTCCACTGCTCTATAGGTCCCCCATGAAACAGACACTCCAAAGCTCCATAGAGCCCCATAAAAGAAGCACTCCACAGCCCCATAACACCCTTCAACCCCTCAGAAGAAAGAATACCATAACCTCATAGAGCCTTACAGAACAGATCTCCCACAGGATAGATCCTTCAAAGCAGGGATGTCAATTTAGATTTTAGCAAGGAGGGGGACTTTCAGCAGGAGCCATGGGGTCAGTTCTTGGATCCTTGTAAGGTTAAACCATGAAAAGTAGTCCATTTTAGGAGCATTTGTTGTGACTGTTTTCTATATTTTTAATAACTTTTATAGTGAGAGACTGAAGGAGCTCTGCAAGTGGGGTCTCCCCTCCCACCTTCCCAAAACAGCGCTCCTGTGCATAAGACCAATTCCTGGATATTTGACATCTAGGTCATATGTCAACCCAGACACTGTCCAAATCCCCCCAAATCCCAGACTGCCGGGATGAACACTGACAGGTGAAGTGACAACATACGACCCTAGTAGGAGTGTAGTGGGCTGTAGTGGTACCTGAAGGGATTGAGAGTGCACAGTGTGACAGCAGGAAAGGTCAGCCTGTCAGAGTTGAGGTTGAGGTTGAGGTTGACAGGGAAGCTGATGTATTCCCTGTAGATGATGCCAAACTGCCAGTACATGAGGCCAAAGGTGAGGAAGAAGAGCACGGCCCAGAAAGCTGTCTTCATCTTGTTCTTCTTGGAGCAGACCAGCCGGATGGCCCCGTGGATGGTTGTGTTGTTACAGAAGAACTGGAAGAGCTCCTGGTACGAGCTGAAGAACTCAATGAGACCCTCGCCCTCTTCCTCTGCTGCTTCCTCTTTAGGGTGCTTCATCCTCTCGGCCTTCTCAGACACAACCTGCCATGCAAAGAGCTCAGAATCAAGCCATTTATTTTTTAATTTATTTTATTATTTTATTAAAACCTTTGATATCCCTCCCCTCCTGCCAAAGGCAGCTCGGGGCAGCTTACAATATATAAAAGTATAAAAACATGCATAAAAATATGCAACAGCAACATAAAATGTCTAAAATAGGGGAACAGGTTGGGAAAAAGGGGGGAAAACATCCTCCCGGGGACAGAGGAGGGAGGGGGAAAAAATACCAGCTAATTTAGATACCAGCTAACTGCAGCACAGCCCAAGAAGCCACTGTGCTCCTCCACCCCCTGCCTCCCTCCCTCCTTCCCTCCACACACTTCTGTCACGGAGAAACATGGGGTCACACACGTGTAACACGGCACTACATGTTTGGTAAAGGTGTGGTGCCAAGGGTTTCACATGTATGTAATGTTACTATACATGTACACTATGTAATGTCAAAGGTTCCACATGTTTGTAATGTTGACTCAGAACTGTACAACTCGAATTAGGGCTCTTACATGTCACCAGCCTACAGGAAATACAAAGAGATACCAAAATGTGTATTGGGGCCAGACGAATGGCCAGAGACATTTATATGTTAATGTAGGCTAACATTGCCTACGTGCAAAGAGACACAGAGAAACCGATAGAGGACAAAGGGAATTCTAGAAGCCTGGAGAACATACTAGGAGTTTTCCTCCAGGAGATATAAGAGAGATATCCCAGAGGGGAGACAAGACACTTCTTGCAAAAGCCATCTTGAGCATCAGCATACGAAAGACCAGCCTGGCTACAGCAGGCTGGGGACAGCATGAACTGAGAGACAGGATTCGCTCTCTAAGTCAGAGCCCAGTCATGCGTCTTTTATGACTGAGAAACCAGAACTGCTGGACCTTGCTAGGGTAAGACGTCTAATTTAGGAACTCAACAAGTATAAGTTAGGAATGCATTATATTTACCTTTTATTTCTAATACCACTCTGTTTCAACTATCTTGTTTATGTAATCAATAAACCTACTTCTTACTTTATAAAGAAGTGGCGGAGTCTAATATTGGAACACAAGTGAGCAACAAGAGCCCCCAAGCTCTTGCGAACCCAGAGAGTAAAGAGTCTGTAAATGGGAAGGATCGGGCCCTTGTGTGACAAAGGAGTTTCATTGTGGCACACTTGAATTAGCCAGAGAGAGAACTGATTCAAGAGAACTGTGCGCAAGGGAAACTGAGTCACTCAAACCCGGTAAAGTGGGGGTGCGGACTCCTCCTCAACAGCCCCAGATCCTTTACACATAGGCCCATTCTACCTAAAGCTCCCCATCCAGACAGCTTTACTGGCCCACATCCCCATCCCTTCCACACACGAACGTATCTCTCCTGAGGGCTCTGCCCCTACTTCCCAAGAGCCTCTTCAGATGTGCAGGCCAGCCTCATCTCATGCCTCCGTACACGAACATGAGTTTATCCTCCCTCACAATTCCAGTCCCTAAACACACCCACACCCAGAAGACTGTTTGTCTGACATCCCCCCACTTCTGCCTTCTCTCTACAGGCCTGTTTTTCTGACACCCCCTACACAAAAAGATGCGCAGAAGACTGTTTCCCTGACCTCCGCTGCACCATGCATGCACGCACCCACCCACCCACCCACCCACACACACGCCTGTTTTCTGAGAGCCTTTACACACAAACATACATGCTTATTTCTACACACAAGCGCACACCTGTCTCTTATACACATCTAGATGTGTATAAGAGACAGGCCTTTACACACAAACATACATGCTTATTTCTACACACAAGCGCACACACAGGCCTGTTTCACTGGCATCTCCCCAGTCCCCCGCCCAGCATCTTCCTGCAAGCCTATTGCTCTGACAGCCTCTACGCATATGCGTACACACACGCAGAGGGGCCTGTTCCCCTTACACATGTGCACATACACATGAACACACACACAGGCCTCTTTTTCTGATATCAGTTACTCCACCCCAAGGACACATCCTGACCAAAAGCCCCTCCATAGGCACCGAGACGTACCCACCAAACACCATTAGATGATGGAAAAGTAAATCCCAATGGAAATACAATTAATTCCTATAATTGCAGCCCCAAACCCCTGACTTAGGGCAAACAATCAAAATTGGAAAATGCTCAGAATGCTAGACCAGCAACTAAACCCCAATATAGGAGTCACTGGAAAGATCAAACCACACAGTAACACAGTGGTTGACTGTAGCTGCCTGTAACAAATGATTTCACTGTCAGGCTCTCTCAGTGAAGTGAAATGTGCATAGCTAAGGCAGGCTCTTACCAAATCAGCGAACGCGAAATAGGAATCAAGAGGCACAATCTAAACCCAAGGACAGAGCGAGCGATGTGAGACAGAGACATTTGCTGCTCTAGCGTGCCAAGTAGAAGGAAGGGCAAAGAAAATATTTCATCAGGCTTCCAGGTGTAATAAAAGACGCCTTGGCCAAAAAAGTAAAAATGACAAGTAAAAAAATGGATGGAGAGAAGCCTTGTGAGCAAGACAGCCACCTGCCATCTCTGGAATGGAGAATAATGACAAATGGACACAGGAAATCCAGTGTCAAACCAACCTGGGTAAGTGGCCACCTCTGGCAGAGATCTGTCCCTATCCCTATGTGTTTGCACTTGCAGAGCTTGTCAAACCAACAAAAGAACGGGACAAATTAGCTGAATCTATTTTCCCTGATGTCTCTCTCCTCAACCCTATCCTGTCCAACAGCTCCTCCAAGAACCCCTCCTCTGCCCCAGCACTCAGTCCCCATACCCCTCACCCTCTCCCTCAGAGAGTGGTGTTTAAAAACCAGAATAAAAGACAAAAGTGTAGAAAAGGACCAACCTCCTGCATTTTGCTCCCGCTACGTCTCTGCTCCTGCTGGAAGGGGCTCTCTCTATACCTCTCCCATTGAGGCTGCTCCTCCAGAAGTGAGGTGGGGGTGCTCTCCTCCTGACTTAGGAGCTTTCTTTTCTCCCTCGCTCTCTCTTTCTCACTGTACCTCTGGTCTCAGGAGGCTGGCTCTGCTGGCTGGCAGCTCCTTTGCCCTGATGGTTAGGATTAGACTGGTTTCTGTCCAGCTCAATCTAGCAACCTGTCCTGCTCTTCTCCCCGCCCCCATGAAGGGCTGGGATGAAAGACAAGTCTTACTAAAAGCAGGATCTCAGTTCAAAGAGGAAAGAGAGATGGGCAGGGGGAGGGGAGCCAGAGAAAAGCAGAAAGAGGGGGCAAAAGCAGGGGGCACCGGGAGACGGGTATTTTAAAGGCAGTGTCATAACCTGCCACCCCTACAGCAAAGTCGGAATCCCAGTACTCCCCAGTGTCCCTGTTAAACATGACCCAGTTACCCCAGGATAGTGCCCATTTATAGACAGGTTACTTGCCAACAGTGGCAATGGGTTTGGGATAAATTTGGGGGGGAGGGGGGAACCCCTGGAACCCTTTGACTCGCATAAGCCCCACCCAATGACCCTGAAACTGCGGGTGGAGGAAATTTGTGGAGAATGTGTGCTGCCCCCACCGTCAGCTGTAATAGTTTCCATGCTCATAAATGGCCACGCATTCACACAACAGTACCACAGGGTAACATGCCATGGGATTCTAGCCCTGCTGTAGCCACTGCTTGAAACAGGGGTTAGAGTGTGAGCCCACAATGAGAGCACTCCTCAGGTCATTTGTATCTGTGTGTGAACACAGTCCTTGCCAGCTCAGGGGCAGCTCTCCAGTGAGGGAACAATAATATGGGGCTCTGTCATAGATCTGGACCCTGTCAGGGTGAGCCCCACCCCCCATTCAGTGTAGCACAGCAAATGTGTCCTGACACCCTGGGAGGCAGCGGGTGACATTTCTCTCCTGGAGCTTGTTCCTTGTGGGCACCTTCAGCCCTCCCCTCACAGCTCCCCTCTGGGAAGGGGGGGCAGGGGGAGTGGCATTTTTTTTTTGTTGCTTCAGGGTGAAGCAGTAAACTGCTCAGGGAACATTGTGTTCCTGGATGGGGTGGGGGGAGGAGGGAGGAGACGCAATGTCCCGGCAGGAAGGTAAATGCTGCAAATTCTCAAAGGGCGCAGGGATGGCTTCAGGCTATGCAGCAGCAGCTGGCCAGGGTAGGGCCCCATCTCCCGTAACCCTATGAGAATGGCTCCAGGAAATCTCAACTGGCTTTGATATCCTCCACCCTTCGCTCCTTCCTAGAAAGATGACCTGTGGGAGCTAGTAACAGGAGACATTTCACCCACCATGCCTTGTGCCAAGTGGCACAATTAATAATGTCCACCCTCACGTGGGTGTTGTGAGGGGGAACTGTATAAGGATTGTAAAGCACTTTAGATTCTGAAAGCATATAGAAATGTTAAATAATCATAATAATAACTAAAGCAGGGGCATAGGTATGCTGGAATGTCCCTCTTGTAGAAGACAGAATGGGGCCCCTAACCCCTCCTCCCAGTAGTAGGGAACAGCTACACAAGAGAGCGTGGGCCCTCCAGATGCGTGGGCCCCAGGGCAACTGCACCACTTCACCTTAAGGGAAGCTTTCACTGCAGGTTCCCCCTTATTTGCTCCCTCCCCACTGGTGGTAACCCTCCCCCCCCCCCAAGAAAAATATGGGTGAAATTAAATGAGCCAATAGCCCACTGGAGTCCGTGTTCCGTCCATACGCCCCCTACTCTCGTTTTAGCACGCAGAATTAATAAACAGACAGCTCCTTGCACGCATTTCCTGTGCTGGCAGCCGCCGCCACTCAGTGAAACTACTTGGCGCTTTCCCTCTCCCTGGCTGTGAGGGAGGAGGGTGGGCGCAGATCCTCTGGAGAACGTCCTCCTTGCACTCCTGCCTCGCACTTGCCTCTTGCAGCCTGGATGTGGCAAGGCTGCCTGCAGGTGAACCTAATTAACAAGATGCGAACTTCTTGGCACCCACTAGCCTGGATTTGCCCACACGGTGGGCGCATGATGACCCGCCCCTCCTGCCAAAGGCAACTCGGGGTGGCTTACAATATATAAAAGTATAAAAATACACAAACAGCACGGTGGGCGCATGATGTCCCGCCATGAATGGCGCGTTGGTGGTGACCACGTGGGGGGCCCTGTGGTGAACACCTAATAAACAGGCAGGCAGAAATGTGCCTGTCGAGGGCTAATGTGGTCTATTGTTTTGTTTGATTTAACCCCTTGTTGCCACCCATGCGGATAACGGTGATCTGGGTGAAACTCTGTATCTGGATTTTCAGAAAGCATTTGATAAGATACCTCATGAGAGACTATTGAGGAAACTAAGTAGACATGGGATAGGAAGCAGTGTCCTGTCATGGATCAGTAACTAGCTAAAGGACAGGAAACAAAGGGTGGAACGAAATGATCAGTTTTCACAATGGAGAGAAAGTAAATACTGGGGTGCTCTCCTGGGACCATTGTTAATATATTCATTAATAAACCAGAAAAGGGGGCAAAGAGTGAGCTGATCAAATTTGCATATGACACAAAGTTATTCAAGATGGTTATTCAAGACTGTGTGGAATTACAGGAGGATCTGCAATAATGGGTGACTGGGCAACTAAATCGCAGATGAAATTCAATGTGGGCAAGTGCAAAGTGATGCGTATAGGGGGAAATAATCCAAACTATATGTACACAATGCCGGGTTCTAAATTAGGAGTTACCACTCAGGAAAAGGATCTTGGAGTCGTTGTGGACTATTGATCAAAAACATCAACTCAGGGTGCAGCAGTGATCAAAAAGGCGAACAGAATGTTAGGAATTATTTGGAAAGGGATAGAGAAAACATCATAATGTCACTGTATGTGTGACCACACCTTCCGTATTGTGTGCAGTTCTTGTCACCCTATCTTAAAAAAGATATAGTAGGGCTTGAAAAGGTCCAGAAACAGGCAACAAAAATGATCTAAGGGTATGGAATGGCTTCTGTACAAGGAAAGGCTCGACATGCTAGGGCTCTTCAGCTTGGAGAAGAGAGGAATATGATAGAAGTTTATAAAATCATGAATGGCATGAAAAAGGTAAACAGGGAGTTGTTGTTTGTTTACCCTCTCAAATAGTACTAGAACTAAGGGGTGCTCCATGAAACTAACTGGCAGCATATATAAAGCAAATAAAAGAAAATATTTTTTCATCCAACACACAACTTGTGAAACTTGATGCCAAAGGATGTGGTCCAGGCCAGTAGCATAACTGGGTTTAAAAAAGGATCGGATAAGTTCTTGGAGGATAGGTCTATTAATGGCTATTAGGTAAGTAGGTTGGGGTATGTAACCTCTGACTGTCGGAAGCTGGGAGTAAACAGCAGGGAATGGATCACTTCTTTATGAGCTGTTGGGTACCTTTCTGAAGTGACCACGATTGGAGACAGGATGGTGGGATCGATGGACCTTTGGTCTGACCCAGTATGGCACTTTTTACATTCTTAACTTTAAAAAAACCCAATGTGTGTCACAAGTGAGCATGGTGTTTCCTTGGAAATTTTGTCAGGCTGCAGGGGGATGAGGCCGCAGGGACATTCTGCCCTTATGGAGCACTGCGATGTCCCAATGCCACCTAAGGGATGAGGTTATGTCAGAAATGGGTCGTGACACCACCTTTACCCTGTCCTCTCCAACATGGTCCAGAAACACAACAGGAGGTGGCGACCCTACATGTAACTAAATACTAAGGATGAAAACTACCACATTAATTTCTGCTTGATCAAGTATTGCTTATAGCTTTAATAAATATCCTTAGTAACATTTATAATATTGCTGGCTTGTTTTTACCGTTGGGCAACACCATTGAGCAACAGTGTGCAAAGCCAGACCAATTTCTTTACGGCAGGGATGGGGAACCAAATGCGACCTCTGGTTAGTTTTTTATGTGTCCTCTTTCCAGTTCCTGGATCTAGCCCCTGGATCCAGTTCCTACCCCCAAGTTCTGAAAAACTGAGCTCAGGGTAAGGCAGCAGAGATGAGGGCATGCATACAGGGGTAGGGGACAGATCTCCTGGACTCTCCTCTTCCCAAGCGTACCCCTTAAACATCCCCATCTCTCTTGCTGCCCTCCAAGGCCTAGAACTCCCTCCCTGGATACATTCGTTCTGCTCCTTCCCCACCACCCAACTTCATGAGTGAAACTGAATCCTCCGCCTCCCTCCCTCACTTGGCGGGTATCTTTAGACATAATGTCAACAGGTGTCTGAATGTGTGTTTTGACCTTGATACAGACATTGGTCTGGCCCTGTGTTCACTGTGTGGCGCTGCTTAGACACAAAGCCCATCTTGGGGCAAATTGGTGTTATGCTCGCCACCTGATCTCTGCACACAAGCTCTGGCGCCTCGTTCCTGTGTTGTACCTGCTAACACGCCACACAATATCATTAGACACAATGTTGGCCACATGTTCAGCTGGAAAACACACAAATTATCCTTGAGATGTGATGGAGTTCACATCACATGTTCATTGGGTGGCCAAATTGGTGTTGGTATTGTTCTGGTGCTTACACACAACGGCCAAACACGTGCTTAGGGGTTTTGACTCCCAATCTTTGTTATGTCTAAAGATGCCCAGAATATCTTCCCTGTACTAAGTTAAGCACGTGCACCTGCATCTTCTCAAATTCATGAGTGTATCCTTGTCTCTCCGGATGTTCACCTCTCCCTTGTCTCCCCCTTCCTTGGCTTCCCTAAGGTCGTAAGCCTTTGGGACCTGTCTGTAACTAGTGACTGTACAGTGCCAGGTAGATTGCTTGTGCTATATAAATAATAATAATAAAAATAATCCTGTCCCCAACTTCTATGTGGCTCTTGGAGCTTGTACTAATTTTGAGACATCAACTGAGAATGAAGAGTGTAGGGCTCAGCCCTGCTTGGGCCTGGTGCCCAGGCTGCTGAAACTACTGCAGAGGAAGGGGGACACAGCTGGAAGTTTCACTTGCAGCCTATAAAGTCTTGGGCAAACATTAGCTCAACTGTCTTAACCCCAGCCCTGCGAGGGCTAGGCTAGCGCTCAGCTGCCATTGTGCCCATATTATGCAAAGGGGTGAGCTTACTGATTAATCCCTAGGCACAGTTATGCCATCTCTGTGACCATAGCTAAGCAGCTGTGTGGTATCAGGAGATTATTGGGAACTGGCTGTGGGGGGGTTTGTGGGGGGAGGGGGTCTATTGTTGTGACACAGTTTTGAGGAAGGCACAGGATAGAAGAGCTGGGCACTACAAAGCTCAGTGGCGTATGTAACATTTCTAAGGCTGGAATGAGGAAGCTGGAGATATCATCTTGGAAAGTGGAAAAAACCCACAGCCCTCTGCTCCCCACCCACTAACTGCTCTTTAGTGACCAGAGAATTCCGTCCTCCTTCTGTCCACAAAGCCCAGCCCAGCCCAGCCTCCGTTGTTCAAGTCCTAGCCTGCAGACATAGCTTTGCTGCCTCCCATGCTCAGTGCTGACCTTAGGCAGGGGCCCCATATTTTTCTTTACTTCTGGGGGCCTCATAGAATTTCCTCACTACAGGGCCTCCCAGACTCTCTACAGCAGCTGTGGCAGGGCTCCTTCCGAGCAGGACTCTGTAGGAGCTCTGGCCCCTGCTTAGTGCTGGCCCTGTGCCTTCCCTGGGGCAGGGGCTCACCAAGGAGCAGGGTCAGCCTTAAACAGGGTCAGTAGGAGCCATGGCCCAGGTCTCACAGTCAGAAGGAGAGCCCAGTCTGGTAACCTCAGGGCCAGCACTCCTGTGGTCCCAGGATGGGGCCATCAATGGGGGCTACTTCCTGCCTGTTACACTGAGCCATCAAGGTGGCTGCTTCTACAAGGCCCTGCCTCCTCTGATTCTTCACTAAATCCCTGATCCCTGAATCCGCACCCCCACTCCCATCAGAGGGGGGAGTGCATATGAGAGAGAGAAAGAGAGAGCTTGGTTGTCACATTTGTATATGTAGCAACCCTACACGCAGTGTCTGTGTGCACGTGGGTGTGTGTGTGAAAACATGACACTTTGTTTTTATAAGCAAATACCAGACTGCCAATTGTTAAAGGCCCCCCCCCCCCATTTTATTTTCACCCTGGGCCCTACTAATTCTAACACCAGCTCTGCAAAGACGTGGCAGCAACTGGAGGGTAGGACTCCCACTGCCCTCTCCCTGGGCAGGCCAGCTGCAGCTTGAGTCTATGAACATCTGTGAACCCACAGTTCATAAAAAATCTTGCTGAATGAATAGTATTTGAGTCCCACTCCATCAGTTCTCAGCTCTGTGATTTCACTGGTGTGTTTTCAAAAAAACTTATATGGCACATTATGTTTGTAGGCGAGCACAGGACTTCCAAATATTAAAGGGATTGGGCAACGAGGGCCCCACATTTTTTCCCCCCTGAGCCCTGCCCATTCAAAGGCCAGCCCTGCCCATGCTAGTCTGAGGATTCCCAAAGGCCCTCTCAGCCGATCCCCCTGCAGTGTAGAACCAGACTGAGCTCAGGAGTTTGGCTCACTGCCTGAGGCACGCGGTGGACGAGAGCCCAAAAGTCAGTAATCCTTTGTATAAACTTGTGGTGTGCCCACGCCTTGAATACCTTGTGAAGTTCTGGTTGCCATACCTCACATTTAAATGTATTTATTTAAATTTATATACTGCCCTGTCCCTAAGGCTCAGGGTGGGTTAAAGCATAAAAATAATTTAAGAATAAATGTATATAAAACATATAAACACCTACAACCCCCTACCCAATCCTTATCCTTGCCTGTCTAACACTTGGCCAAAAAGAAAGGTCTTACATTGCCTCTAGAAAATGCTCAGGCTTGGTCTTTGATGAACCTCTAGGGGAAAAAAACTCCACGATACTGTGGAATACAGATAAAGTGGAAATGGTTCAGTGAAGAGCAATCAATCCCCGATCACCACCCGCTGGGTTCTCCCAGCCACGAAGGAGCGGAACCATTCAAGAACATTTCCACCCACCCTGGCATAGTCCCGCAGGCAAGTCACCAGCATCTCATGATCAACGGTATCAAATGCAGCTGACAGATCTAATAGGATTAGCAGGGTCGAACAACCCTGGTCCAGTTCCCGGCGAAGGTCATCGACCAAAGCCACTAATGCACTCTCAGTGCCATAACCTGAACGAAAGCCAGACTGCGAGGGATCAAGAAAACCGGTGTGGTCCAGATGCTTCTGCAGCTACTGAGCCACCACCTGCTCAGTAACCTTTCCTAAACAGTGTAGGTTAGAGACTGACTGATAGCTGGCAGGGGAGTCAACGTCAAGCGATGGTTTTTTGAGCAGAGGCTGCACCATCGCCTCTTTGAGGCAGTCTGGCATCCTGCCCTCCTGCAGGGAGGCGTGGAGAACACCCGCCAGCAACGGCCCCAGCGTCTCCCAGTTGGCCAGCTCCCAGCTGGCCAGGACGGGCATGGGTCTAGTTCGCAAAATGTGGCTCTAACAGCCCCCAGAACATCCGCTGCAGTGATGGGCATCACCCACTGAAACAGATCCCACAAAACTGGACAAGACGGAGCCTCCATAACCTCTGGTTCTCCTATTGTCATAAGCATGGAGTCGAAGTCTCGTCCCTGCTCTCCTTCTCCAACCCCTCCACTTGCCCCCTAGACCCCATTCCTTCCCGCCTCCTGACCTCCATTGCCTCCACCGTCGCCCCTCCCCTCCTGTACATCATCAACCTCTCCCTCTCTACTGGCTCCATCCCCTCTGCCTTTAAACGCCACTGTCTCCCCCATCCTCAAAAAATCCACTCTGGA
>QEPC01009734.1:2028257-2040466 GCA_003113815.1 Sphenodon punctatus
CAGTCGCTAAGGCTGCCTTTCGCCAGCTATATCTGGTTCGTAGGCTGCGTCCGTTCGTCTCCGGCCCGGATTTGGCCACCCTCATCCATGCCTTCGTAACCTCGAGGCTGGACTGTTGTAACGCGCTCTACGTGGGACTTCCCTTGTTCCTGGTCTGGAGGCTGCAGCTGGTGCAGAATGCGGCGGCTCGCCTCCTTACAGGGGCGGGCCATCGGAAGCATATTACACCTGTGCTCTGAGCTCTGCACTGGCTGCCGATAGTGTGCCGAGCCAGGTTCAAGGTGTTGGTGTTGATCTATAAAGCCCTATACGGTCTGGGCCCCTCATACCTCAGGGACCGCTTTGCCCTCCGCATCCCAGGGCGGCTTCTGCGGTCTGCCAGGGGTGCCTTCTTGGAGGTCCCCTGTGTTAAGTGGGGGGCCACAATGGAGAGTGCATTCTCGGTGGCCGGGCCGCGCCTTTGGAACTCCCTTCCGTAGGAAGCTCGCCTGGCCCCAAGTCTGTTGACATTCCGGCGATGTTGTAAAACCTGGCTGTTTGCCCAGGCCTTTGGGGAGGGTGGGAGGGTGGGGTGAGGGGTTTTATCTCCCCCACCTAACTTATAACTTTTATTTATATATTGCTAGCCCTGTTTTAAATATTTTAAATTTTTTGTACTGAGTGTTTTAAATTGTTTTTATTGTATTTTATTATTGTAAGCCACCCTGGTCTGCATGGCAGGAGGGGTGGGATATAAATCTATTAAATAAATAATAAATAAATAAATAAATAAATAATGTAGTTCAACCCTGTCATGATTGTAAAACAGGGTTGCCAAAATCTCGGTCCGAGTGCGAGATCTTGCATGATTTCTCAAAAAATAAACTTAATTTTTTTAATTTTTTTTAAAAAAGTATTGGGGTGTCCCAGAACACCCAAGGACACTGGCTGGCTTACCTCACCCTCAGATTGGTGGTTGCTTGCTGGCCCTTGCCTCCCTCTGCATTCTGCAGAGCACTGATCTGGTTCTCCTACTCCCTGGCCATGTTGAGTCTAGAGTTCAGCTGGGACCTGACGGTAAAGTATCTGAGTGGGGAGGGGGAGCAGGGAAGATAATTTACCCACTCAGATAATTTACCGTTAGTTCACAGCTAAACTCTGCAGACGACCACATGGCTAGGGAGGCAGAAAGCAAGCTCTGCTCTCTACAGAATGCAGGCAGGGAGCAGCCAGCAGCCCCTGGGCTAGTGACCAGCAGTCCCGCAGTAAGTACTTTTTTATTTTTCTCACTATTTTCTCAGGTGTTTTTTTTTCTTTTTCTTTTAATGAGAATCTGGCCTGTTGTCTGGCTGTGTTTGTCCTTTGACACACGTCCATACACACAAAGCTTTGAGGCCCAGGTAGGTAACACCGCATTAACATATGTAACAAGGAAATCCATTGTATACCAACAGAGTCACTGACAATGTATAAAACATTTATGGAATTGACTTTGGGCCTAAATTCCTAAAATGAAACTTGTCTTTATAAAATTGTTTCCTGTTACTTCAGGCATTGGTGTGATCTGGTTGGTCCCGGTCTCTAGATATTTAATCAATTTTACTTGGACAATTTTTTCTGTGCAGATGGTTAGGGTCAGTGCAGGGGGCTGGATTAGATGACCCTTGAGATTCCTTCTATCTCTGTGACTCTGACAGAAGAATATGGTTTGTGTAATATCATAAACTTATGAATATCTGAAATATTCCATGTATTATGTAAAGGAAAAATATTCCTGTAACTCCAACATGCATTCATGTTCAGCATCACTTTAATCCTCATGAAAGAATGGGGTTTTCATTATGAGAAAATTACAAATCAGCATTATTATATAAAATTGATGAAAACATGACTCTAGAATAGTAATTGAAATGACATGATCCATCCTAAACAAAAGAGATGTAATTAAAGTGAATCCATATCAGGGTGACCACAGATGTTTAAATACAAAATTACTTGAAAAGCCCTGTTAGACATTTCCTATAGTGCTGGCAGGACACTTTTATCAGCAGACAAAGGGCATTTTTACACACACCTTAAGGTTCCAAATTTTTCAGTCTTCTGGGTTTACAAGTCCACAACGAAGTTCCGGATGCATTCTTCACACAAACACTGCCCTGAGGCAGCCTAAAGTAGCCGCAGCTGTAGACGTGACAGGCTGCCATGGAAACCAAGTGACCACAGCTGCCTGGAGCAAAGCAGTTTACCAGGAGAACTTTTTACACTCAAACAGTCTGGGAGAAGTTCTACGCAGAAGTTCAAAGAACCGGATGTTTAAGATCTGGGGGAGTGATTTAGAGACACAGAAAGTTCAGGATGTAACAGCAAACATGCAGGAGAAATGTGTGTGTAAAAACACCCAAAGCTGTGGATAACAAACGTAGAATTTAAATTAACACTGATCAAAGGATTATCTCCTATACAAGCGAATAATGGAAAATGTCGTTTGTTTGCTCCTCTAGTTTGTATTGACATGAATTTAGTTGGTGTTTTTGTGTGTTTTTTAATCTTAAAGCTGGTGTGAATCTGCTGAAACTAGTTACAGGATTCTGAAGTCATCCTCTGTTACATACGGAGGTGAACCTACCCAGGTAAACTTTCTATAACCACCCCAAATTACAGATGGCAAAGGTTTGCACTTGTGACTCTGGCTTTGTGTGTTTGGTCCCCTTGTGGAAACCTCATCTCACTGAATTCCTCTGATCCCTGGCTTACCTGAGAATTTTACTTCAAATTTCACAATACTTGGAGTTTAAAGTCTCGGCTCTAGAATCATGAATCTCCACTTCCTTCTCTTTGAATTGTTTTGGTTTCTCAGGTTGTGAAAAGAAAGTTGAGAATACATCTTAGGTGTAACTCCAAATCCGGAGAGCAAACCAAATAAATCTGAAACTCTTCTTTCTAAAAATCACATCGTTTTCTTGTTGCAGAGGAAGCCAATCATGTAACTCATGATTTTTTAAAAGATTGATCTGTTATTGAGTTTTAACTATAAAAGATAAACAAATTGCTTACAGCATCAAAATAGAACATTAAATGATATTTAATATTCATATCATTTGTCATAAATTACAAATCGTATCATGATGTAATAAATAAACCTGAAAGAAGAAAATAACCAAGTAGAGAAGAGAGAGAAGAAAGAAGTAATAGAGGAAGAGATAAAAGGTGGCGAGAGGGGAGGGAAGACCAGAGCGATATCCAAACATAAGAATTCTATTCAATAACTTCTAGACTTCATTTCCAAAAAGCGACTGAGCAGCCATCTGCAGTGGTAGTCATCCAAGCATGATGTTGGTCTAGATGACTTCAAGGTCCCTTCTAACTCTATGATTCTGACATGCTTTGAGTTTATGTAATAAAACACAGTAAGCATGCAGGCTGAGTATGTTTGTATCTTGATTCTGCAAGAACTCACAGCTTGAGCAGGGGCATATGCTTATTTATTACCATGTGACCCTTTCTCCACATGTGAACACGGGGGTCCCGGAGGGGGAAGGTCCCAGTGCCCAGGCAAGAACTCCAATTTTAGGGAGTTAGTCTTTTCAGTTGCCTAGGGTCCCCGCATGCTAGGGATTCAGTCTGAGGTCATGACATGCTAAACCCATTGGCCTACCCCCAAAAGACATGACATAAACCAGGAATATTCCAAAGAAATAGTGGATGTTTATTTATACTGGATAAGACACATACAAATGGCACTGCCTAATCTGGACAGAGTTAAACTAAGTGGTGTGGAGGGGAACTCCAGGTTGTGGAAAATGGAAAGAAGGCTAGTCTGCACAAAATCATGGGCAGATTCACGGGGGGGGGGGCGCCTCAGGGGGCTTCAGCCCCCCCATTTCATTTTGGCTTTCATTTTCATTGGTTTCAATGTAGAAAATGTTTTTGGCTGTAACTTTGTTGTTTTTCACTGTATTTGACTGAAACCTGGGCTGCATATACCTCCCATGGAAGGCATTAAGTGTACCAAATTTCACAAGGAATGAGTAAAGGAATCCAATTTTAGAAGCAATTGAATCGTTGAATTGAATCGTTTTGGCTTTCATTTTCATTGGTTTCAATGGAAAACACATTTTCGGCTGTAACTTTGTTGTTTTTCACTATATGTGGCTGAAACTTGGGCTGCATATACCTCCAATGGAAGGCATTAAGTGTACCAAATTTCACAAGGATTGAGTAAAGGAATCCAATTTTAGAAGCAATTGAATCGTTGAATTGAATCGTTTTGGCTTTCATTTTCATTGGTTTCAATGGAAAACACATTTTCAGCTGTAACTTTGTTGTTTTTCACTATATGTGGCTGAAACTTGGGCTGCATATACCTCCAATGGAAGGCATTAAGTGTACCAAATTTCACAAGGATTGAGTAAAGGAATCCAATTTTAGAAGCAATTGAATTATTTTATTTTGCAAAATTCTTCATATACATTCATATACATTCTTAGCTGTAACTTCTTTGCCTCATATCTAATGTAGATGACACTTGGCAGGTTTACACCCCTTCCCATATTTACTATCTTTGCCAACTTTCAGAAGTATTGGATAAAGGGTCCTGGTGGTATAAGCAATTAACATATAAATGTATATCTGACTAACATCTTTGTAGTCCAACCAGTGTACATGAAATTTGGCAGGGCTGTATATAACACTTTCATTATCATTTCATTATCATCTCTGCCACATATCAGAAAGCTGTGATAAAGGGTCCCAATTTTATATGCCTGCACAGCATATGCAGAGAAGGAGCCTATGCCAGGGATTCTCTTACGTCACTGTGGTATAAGATCGGTTGGTGATGCCAATTGGCCAGCAGAAAGGTCAACCAAATATCCTCATTCTGTGCTGTGACCATCCCAACATCTCTCCCCCACTTGTTACTGGAAAGTCAGAAGCATCTGTTTAGGAAAGAGTCAATAGAGATTCTCTTATGTCCTCTGTCACAGTGCTGCAGGATGTGATTGTGATGATAATTGACCAGCCTGGATGTGTAAACTATGTCCCCTGATTGCTGGGATGCTATCCCCAAAGTCCCAGTTATGTCCTTTATGCCCTTATGCCCACCTCAGGGCCGCCCCCTATGCCTGCCTCGAAGCCACTACCAATTGGTCCTGTAAAGCTGGAAGCATGCAGTAATTGGCCAGTGAATGTGTCTGTCAGTCTTTTGGTTTGCTCCACATCCTCCCTCCTACAATCTCTCTCCCCCTGCCATGCAGGGTGCCTGCCTCTGACTGGCACTGCATGTGCTGCTATTTATCTGAATAATGGTCTTCACAGGGACAACATCAATTGCTTATAAAATTGGGTCCCTTTATCAAATTGTTCTGTAGTTTGGCAGAGATGACAGTGAAGGTATGTGATACATTCCTGCCAAATACCTTTTAAACAGGATGGAATATACAAATGATACAGCTGGAAATGTATTTTCAAGTTAATGTCTTATACCATCAGGACCCTTTATCCAATCTTTCTGAAAATTGGGAGGAGTATTAGACTTATGGAGGGACATAATATTCACAGGTGTAATGCAAGTTGGATGCAAGATAAAGAAGTTGTAGCCATGAATGTGTATGGAGCTTTTCTGAAAATCACAACGTTCAATTGCTTCTAAAATCAGTTTCCTTTACCTAATCATTTCACAAATTGGTACACATAATGCCCTCCATTGGGGGTACACCCTCCCCATGTTTAATCAGAATTGAATAAGAAACAAAAAAAGTTACATCCAGAAATATGTTTTTCAGGTTTTTCCCTTTATTTCAAAAACAAAATGTCATTTTCGTTTCTATTTTTGTTGTTATTTGTCATTTTTGATATTGCAATAACAATAATGAAAACAACATTAATTATTGTTGTTGTAATAATGAAAATGACATGCACATACAAGGGGGCATAATTTGCCCATCTCTCTTTTATAGTTCTCTTTGGGTATGGAGTGCAGTGGGGATTTGCTTCTTACCTGATTGGCTTGTATGGGGGCATTTCTGTTTTATTGCCCTCTTTTGCACAGTGAGGATTTGCCCCTCATCTACTTTGGGCTTAAGGGGGCATTTGTCCCTCCCTGATTTATTTCCCTCTTTGGCATGGGGTACAATGGGGATTTGCTCCTAGACTTTGGGTGTTTTCAGATGTGCCAGGGCGCCCATTGGCATGGAATCGCGTATTGATTGTTGATGGGCCATTCTGATTCCGGAGGGGGCTTGGGGGAGGGGACGGGGCTGCACGGCGCAACGTGCGGCCACACAACCCCACCTCCCATGCTCCCGAGGCCACCCGCCTTCTGAGAGATGGGTGAGCACAGCAGCCAATGTGGCCACAGCACCTGCCCGCCCCCCGGGGTAGTGACCATGGCCTGTAATCAGCAGCAGGCACAGTCGCCGATTCCAGGCCGTGGTCCGGGAGCAGATGTGACATTTTTATTTATTGGATTTTTACCCCACCCCTCCTAAAACCGCTTGGGGTGGCTCGGTGAATCCCGCCGTGGTTGACCATGGTAACGTCACGTGTGTTCACCGGATTCACCGTGGTGGCGTAACGTCTGAAAATACCTTTGTGTTTTCCTGTAGTGAGACTAGGGGTAGGGGTTATTTAATCATCTGTGTTTGATGCCCACTTTCAGGCGGCAGCTGGAGCCCAACTATCATATCCACTGCTTCCTGAGTCCCCCTCCCCTGTTGGAGCTGTGGCTTGGGGGGTTTCCCATGGCTTTGGGGTGAGGGATTAACTGGCCTGACACTGTTGCTCACTTGGTAGGGGGTGGGGCTGGAGGTGGGGCCTGCTCACCTGGGTGGAGCTATACTAACTTTAGATTTCAGCCCCCCCATGCACATCACTTCTGGATCTGCCCCTGAAGGTCAGAGACAAGAGGATGAGAGAGTGAGAGTGGTTAGGTGGGTGGCAAAGAGGTCTTCAAGGGAGGTGTGTGTGTGAAATTCCAAGCCTGAGTTCAAAGTAGAGAGTGAGGGGGGCGGGGGGAGGAGAGGATGCGAGGAAGGTAGAAAAATGGGTTACCTCTCCTTGCCTGTTGTGAAGGGGATGGGTGAGCCCCAGTGATCCTGCGATGAGTCGGGAGGTGGACAGACCTAGGCCTGGGAGACCCTTGGAGCAGATTCACACAGGAGACCCGTGTGTATCCACATCCAAAAGCAACTCAACTCCACAGTGGGAAGCTCGGGTCAATTGTAGGGACCAGAGGACAAAGCTGTACAGAAACTTACAATGGGTATTTGGATACAAGAAAGAAACTTTCTGGGTGGGTGCTTGGGAGCCTAGGACTACTAGACGAAGGCTCGCAATGGACATTGAATGGGGTCTTTCCAGACAGGGAAGAAGGATCTTTTTGGGTAACGGTTACTAGAAAGAAACTTCCTTGGTGGGTACTTGGGAGCCTAGACAAAGGCTCGCAAGGGGCGTTGGATGGGATCTTTTCAGACCAGGAAAGGGATGCTTTTGGGTCATCGCAATTCTGAAGGGAACAGTTATGCAAACATCAGGCTGGATGGAGGGGCAGGAGAATCAGGGCAGTGGTATCCCTTTATCTTGAGGGGTCTTGCACTGAAAGGGTCAAGGGCAGGAGGATCCTAGCTCTGGAGGTTACACAAAAGGGGGAGTTGTCTGGTATTTCGGTTGCTCCATATCTTTTAAGTACTGGCTTCTCCTGTTTCTCTCTTGGGCTAGGTGTTTTGCATGAGACTGGTCTTCTGAAGGGAATTTCTATGAGGCTAGCTTGACCTATTTTTGTTCTCCTTCCACGTGGGGTCCCACTGCTTCTTTCTATGCGTCCCTTCCGAATTGGGGGGTGGGTGGGTATTTTTGATTCATGTGTAACATACACCAGGGGCATTTTTAGTCAGACGTGGGAATCTAGCAGATTGGCAAATCTGCTCTTAAAAAAGTTGGGCGGGGAGCGTTTACATGCACTGGAAGTTGCTGGCTGCCACTGAAAACAGTGGCACCCTGCTGTTATAAAATTGAGGTTTTATAACTCTGGTTTTAAAAATAATGCGCAAGCCACTGGGTGCCACTGTTTTCAGTAGTGGCCAGCGACTTCTGGTGCATGTAAACGTTCCTAGCATGACTTCTTTAAGAACAGATATTTATCAATCTGCTAGATCCCCACGCTGATCTAAAAATGCCCCAGGAAATAGAAAACATCACCTAATAAGCCCCAATCATGTTATGCAAGTAGAGATTTAAAATTACCTTAGTTTCTTTAGAAATAGCAGCAGTACTATACACTTTTGTGCCAATAGAAACAAAGGCCATAATCCACAAATAACTTACTCCAGAGTAACCCCATTGAATTCCATGGGTCTACTCTGGAGGAAGTGGCTTGTGGACAGCAACCCATATGTTAAAACTGTGGACTGAACTTTTAATTTACAAGTTATTTCAAAGCATCTTCCTAAGATACCAGGCTTTATCTAAGAGGCCGGTAACGAAGGCAAAACGGGTACACGTTGCCAGACCATGGCAGTTTAAAAGATCAATGAATGAGCCGATCACTATGAGAAAAATATTCAGACTCAGTTGTGGCTATTAGAATTGTTCATGTAATCTCATCAGATCTTACAAAATTTGCCTGAGCTCAAAGCAGCCTTAGAACAGAAGCAGTATTCTGAACAGTCACCTGGTCCTCCTGGGTTAAGGGCTAAGACCTGAGATTCCAGGAGTAGGGAACAGTGAATTGGTCCTCCAGCCTAAATGGGAGTGTTGGGGAACTGTGTCCAGTGAAATGTTGCTGGGGGTCTGTATAGGAGGCTGTCCATTTTGCTTGAGCACACAATGTACGTGAACCATTTCAGCTGAACCATGCTTCAGTTCTTTCTCGGTGTAGGTTAACACAGATCATGGTTAAAAGCAGCACTGGGTAAGTAGCCAGATTAATTTTTCAACCGTATAATTTCCAGTTGATGTAGCATTTTGAGACATCAGAAGTTCCAATTTTCACTGAGACACAAGTCGACACATCACAAGCAGTAGTGGCTCTCACACTGAGATCTGTGGACCACTGGTCTTCTGAGGCTGTGGTAAGCAGTCTGTAACTGGCCCGCAAAACCATATTAAACACTAGTAAAATGGATACTTCATGGGAGCTACGTGGGCTATAGTGCCCCACATTACCACCACCAGCTACCCACCCACTTAGCTGTACCCAGTGCCAGATGCAGGGAAGTTGGGGTCCCATGCAAAATGGTGGAATGGGCCCCCTGCTTGCCATAGCAATGCTTGATGGACACACCCTGACTCATCCATTAGAAAGCGGGAAATGCTACTGTAATTAAGTTTTGATGTTCAATTAAATACAATCTCTCCTGCAGGGGCCAGGCTACAGGCTACATATGTGGTTGGGGGACACGGGAAGGGATATCTCTCCTGAACAACCATGGGCCCTCCATAGGGTAGGGCTCCCCGTGTTTGAGGTTCTATGGACCCATATTTTACACTAGTGCTTCCCACACTCATGTTGCCATTCCAAGGTTATTCACAGATCCCATGTATTCGGGGGTGCTGTGTGGTTCTCAACACATGGGGCCCAGTGTGATTACACAGTCGGCACTATTTTGGATCCAGCCCTGGCTGTACCTGACAATAGTAGGTACAGCAAAATGGGCTTTGGTCCTCGCTGGCATCGTGATCATGTGTGGTGAGGAGAAAATGGGCATAGGAGGGTGTTCACAATGTACATGGGTTGGCTGCAGCCATGTTCCCAGGGTGTTGGGGGATGGAAGCTGCCCACATTACGCAGCTGTAACCAGACCACATGGTGATCTGCAAGAAATTTTGATTTGAAATTTTGAAGGTTGACAGTGGTTTTATTAGTCCAGGCAGTTCCATTAATCACTCTGAGTGCTCTGACTCAGATCCATCCTTTCTGAGAAGCATTGGGCATGATGCTGAGAAAAACGAAATCTCATCTTTGCTGGCTATCAGTTGCAACTGGCATAGTCAAGATATAAGCCAGCAGGTCATTGCCACTGTGGTGCCTGCTTTCATGTGTACAAGAAACTGAATCTAGGCAGCTCCTTCAAGGTAACAGGTTGTCTGCAGTCTTGTTCACTCCAGATTTAATAAGCAAGTCCTCTAAAGGGGGTTTAAAAGAAGTAGAGTTAATAGGAGGCTAAGCTAGATGCAACACTTCATTTATGGACAGATTGAGGGGATGGCCTTGGGGACCAGCTCCTGATGTTTTTCATCAGGATGAATAAAACAGACCCCTTTACCCAGTTTTGGAAGAGTGGTGCTGCCTGTTTGGCTTGGCTAGGGATTTTATTGGTGGTGATTTATCATTTCTATAGCACTTTCAATGCTCCTCTAGTTCACCCTCATGGCAACCCGGAGAGAGAGAGAGCTACAAGGTCCTGGAAAGTATGTAAAATCCTATGACCCCATCCACACGGGCGGTGCACATTGCAGGGCACCAGGGGCATTGCCCCTCCTGGCCTGATCCCCCTCCGCACACTCGTCATGCTTTTAAAAAGAAAGAAACAAAAATCAAAGAAACCCCCCCCCACACACCTGAGTCCCAAAGGCACCAGGGCTGGGGGGAGAAGGGGGGAGCCAGCAACCCACTCCAGACTTGCTCAGAGTCCTCCAGTTCAGCAATCAGCTGAGTGCTCAGTGTTGTTGTGTCTCCCTGGACACATGTGCAGGCAGGAGCTGAGGGGGTGGGGGCCAGTGCCTCCTGCTGAGCCTGCTCTAAAGGAGTCCCTTAAGGGATAAAACTTTACAAAAGTGTTTTGGGCTACTGGGGTTAGAACCCATGCTGCCTGAATGGGGGAAAGCACTTTACTTTTCCCACCAGTGTGGGCAGTGTTCCACAGAGCTCTGTGGGCTGCTTTGAAAGACTCTGTCTGGACTGGAGACTCAAACGCCCCGGCAGTGTGTGCCAATGTGCACAGCTGCTGCTGTTGAGGGCTTAGGTTTCCTGCCTGTACCCCACCCCCTAGGGTGGGGTTAAAAGAGAGCTCTCCTCATTTGGCATGCTGGTGATCTGCACCATTTTGGTGGGGAGAGAGTGCTGGCCGGCCTGCTTATTTGTGGTTTTGTTACCCCATGCTGCTGTGCACCTGCATCAGACACATCCTCATTGGTGAGTTAGTTATTTTTAGTTATTTTACTGGGAAACACTGGTGAAAAGGGAACCTGGGGGGGAGAATGGGGCTTCTGGGGGTGGGGAGAGAATTGGGCTTCAAGAGAGCTGTAACAGTGAAGCATGTTTTGGGGGACAAGTGGAATTCTTCGCTGCTGCTTTTGGGGTGTGCTAAGACTTCACATAATATGGTTCAGTTGGTTTAAGATCTGGCTTGCTTTTGCTTGTTCTGTGTTTGTATGTGCACTGCTAGTTTCCTCTGCTCCTCTCCCAAACCCCTCAAGCATGTGCAAAGGCTGTGGGCATTTTCTGGTGCCCCCACTGGCCATAGCTACTTTTGGTTAAAATTGGTCTTTCTTGGCTGTTTTTGACATTAAACTGTCTGCTTTCTGTTTTACAGGTGGGGGACCTAGAGGCTTGGATGGAAGGGTTTATAATCTTTGCTAAAATGTTGCTTGCATTTTAAAATGGCCCCACACTTTGCAGTTTGGTGGGATGTTGTGGCAGGCTTTTTCACTAATGGCCAGTCCTTGCATGAATGCTCCGTGTTTAGTTTCAGCAGAAACTACTTCTTACATTGCAACAGAGCTAGCTGCATAGCATGTTTTGGGGGACAAGTGGAAATCCCCGCTGCTGCTTTTATGGTTTGCTAAGGACTGCACATAACATTGTTGCCTTAAGATGGTTTGCTTTGCTTGCTCTGTGTTTGCATGATGCATTGCTGCTTTCCTTCTCTCTTCCCAAGCCTGAGTGGAGAGGCCATTTTGTTAATTTATGGGTCTACTGGTCATGGCTACTCTTTTCTTAAAATGGTCCCTTCACTATTTCACTGCTGCTCTCTGCTGGAAAGTAGTTTCTGGCCTCCCTGCTTGTGACTGTGTGACTTTGAGCATCTTACCTGGGGTTTTTGTTGAGAAACAAATGCATTGTTTAAATTTTGATGGGGCTGGTTTGGTGCCAACAGAGGCCTGTAACTGGCCAAACTTTTTAAAAAGCCCTGTGTGCTTGGACAGGCATTTGGCTGTTGGGGATAGGGAGTAGCTACTAGGGATGCTGGTCTGGATAGGCCTGGTTTGGTGGCAATGCAGCCCTGAAACTT
>QEPC01009734.1:2043778-2059661 GCA_003113815.1 Sphenodon punctatus
AACTTGGGGCTTTAAGGTTTTACATTGCAGCCATTTTTAAATGGCTGCAATGTAAAAAATCCGGTACCCGGAATCCGGTACCCCGGACCGGATTACCGGGTCGAATCTGATAATGCCGGTACGCCCGGTACCGGCATTATCGGATACCGGATTCTACCGGTTTCCCACCCCTACCAATTAGTACCTGATTGCAATCCAGTTCAGGTACCTGATGTCCCGGAGTGCTGACTTCCGATCCCAGCATGTCAATTTTTGGCACCATTTTTTTTTTAAACATCTGTCCTGGTTTTTCTACTACTGACACCTATTTTTTGGTTTTCTATCCCAGAAACTCAACTTCTGATCCAATTTCTTTTGTTTTATGTACCAGTTTTGGAGTTTTCTATTCCAATATACTGATCAGTAATCGCAAAATCGAAAAACTGGGTCCAGAAATGACTAATTTTGGGGGTATTCAGGTACCCGGATAGCCCATTGACCTGATGTGGTACTCAAAAATGTGTGTGTTACTGGCAGGCACTAAATTAAGTACCTGTTTCAGCTCTAATTAGTAAAGTTAACCCAGCCCTCAGAAAAATTGCGTGTAAGGCAGAGGGCATCAGTGCCTGAGGTCCTTGTGGTGGCAGGAAGTTCCTTTGGTGAGACAGACCCAGACAACTCAGACAAGCCACATGGTATGCTGCAGCGCAGGGGAAGGCAACGTTGTGGCAGAGTATAGGGGAACTGGCTTGGTTGGAAGGCCAGTTGATCACTAGGAGCATAGGCAAGGCTCAGCGACTAAGTCCATAGGCATGCTCACTGAGTGTGAAAGCTGGACGTAGAAACTAAGCGCTCAGATAACTTGAGCCTCGCTGGGCATGTGCAAGGTTTATATAAGTCTACAGCTCAGGGGGCTGTAGGAGAAGGTTCTTTTCAGAGAGCTTTCCCCATCAGGAGTCCCAGGGCAGGAAGACAGAACTACGGAGGCAATCATCGGAGTACAGGATTGGCTCCAGTGGATTTACTATTACCAGCTTCCAGGTGGAACCTGTCCTGTCCTTCTTTCATAGACAGTGGGCTTGCATAGACAGTGGACACCCCAACTCCCCCAGCCCCCCCACCATGAATCTTGTTCCACCATCTGCCTCTCCACCAGACTTCCTAGTTATCCAAAGGTATGAGCTTGTGTTGATTGTATGGATTACCAGAGAAGTACAAAAAACTGTATGTAGCTTAGGACGTTTTTAGACGTTGAACCGGGGCTCATGGATTTAAATAATCTGCCTTAGAAAAGTCGCACGGGCAGTGGTTAGGTGTGCCATCACCATTGAAAACTGCTGGTCACGCTTTCTTTATAAGCTTCATATTAAATACTTGGATATCGATACCTTGCTTGTCTAAGATGGATTATTTAAATCTGTGTGAATGCATTGCTATTGGGCAAGACAATATAGAACAAGGAATATATGGTGACTTTGCAAGGGGAAAATGTGTGTTAGGTTAACTGGGAATTGGGTACAGAGCCTTTCGTACTTAAGTTGCTGATTTCAGTCTAGCCCCCGGTTATGGGAGGCTGGGTGGCTCAGGGGGGATTGTAGAATAGCATCCTGGGCCCTCCTACTTCTCATGTGCTTGTTCCAGTCTGGAGGTAACGATGTCCTACCTCAGCTGAAATGATTATGGAGGATGATCTGCTGTAGTGGGGTCTGCTTGTTTCTTGGGAGCTGGGAATGAACTGATGACACAAGCTGACTTTGTATTCCAAAGGGGAGATATAGAATAAGTAACTGCAACAACTAGCAAGAGAACTCATCCCAGCACCGCTGAATAAACCGTGATGAAGTAGTAACTTCCTTTTTTCTTCCATATAGTATTCCACCAGATGGGGGTGATCTGGCACTGAGGTAACAGAGAATTTTCTCTCCGATTCTTGTCCCATGGTCTTGCTCACATGTTTCCCCAAGACTGATTGTTTGGGTGTGGTGAATTCAGGAGACTGAGTTTACCGCCCAACTCTTGTGTGAATCATCCACACAGCATAAGGCCATTTTTAGATGTTGCTCTGGGGCTCACGGATTTAAATAATCTGCCTTAGAAAAGTCACATGGGTGGCATTTAGATCCGCTGCCACCATTGAAAACCACCAGTTGCGCATTCTTGATAAGCCGCATTTTAAATACCTTTATCGTCTGCTCTGTGCCTGCTCTGTTTGCACATCTGGTGGAGTGTCTTTAGATGGAGAGGCTGCCTGGGGGTGATGTGGACACTGGGGCAACCGTCCATCTAAAGCACCCAATGTCCTGGCAGTAGCATGGAACACTGAATGGAGAAGGAAGTCCCTGCTCCAAGACTCTCTGGGCCCACTTATGCATAACTCCAACAGTTTCTACATAGGAGGTTTTGTTGCTAAATCCCACTGTCCTTCGTTTGGGCCTAAAGTTTCTCTTTCAGGAAAGAGACACCATGGGTGTTTTCAGGACGCAAAGCTGCTCTGGGGATGCACCTCTGTATTTGCCCGCTCCCCATCCCCACCTGGGTTGGGAGCAGAGGGACCCAGCAGGTTCCCTGGTCTGCGGTCTACCCACATGGTGCCCCCCACCCCACCCACAGAGTTGAAGGCTAGAGCGTCCACAATGCTATGGTGTTGCCCAGGGCAGTGGCCAGCTGGAAGCTGAACAGCAGTGTGGGTCCGCACATCAGACGAACAGCTGTTCTGCTTTGGGAAGGTGCGTTGTATGTGTGTAAGTGCATGGGGAACGGAGCCAAGGGTGTGAAGTTTGTCCCTCGTTGGCCACTGACCATGTTGGGAGATATGCTTATGGTCACTTGTAGATAAAGTGATAATCAAGAAATGATGATTTCGGGGATTGAAACTTGCTGTAGGTTAATCAAATCTCAACACCATTGCTACTTGAAAGAGTCCATTCTCACAAGCAAACCCTTTGCATGGGGTGGCAGAAAACACAGGCTTATCAAGGAAATGGTAAGGATTTCACGCAACACTCGGAATGAGGGTTTGTGCTACTCCCCCACTCGAAACAAGTATTGTATGAATGATACATTCAACCCTCAGTGCCCACACATAGACACTCATCCCCATGCTCCATGTCATTGCGTGAGGCTGGTACATACCTGTCACTCTGATGTCCCCCTTTGCGTTGGCGATGTCATTCTTGATCACGCAGGAGTAGGTGACGTTAGCTGTAATGTTGTACAAGACAGACACCACTTTCATGGTCACATTCTTGGAGTCCAGCATGAAGGTGGTGTCAGTGGCCTGGGAGAATGAAATCTCTGTGTCATTGGGTGACATCCAAGTTACGACTGGCTGTGGGTACCACCGAGGAGCTTCACACCGCAGGGCCTCTCTGCTACTGTTGTAATCCACGTGCACCTGCGGGGAGCTGAAGGCTGCAAAGGGGAGACAATCATTTAACAAAGGAGAGAGAGCAAGCAAAGCTGGCAGAACAGGGACTGGAATTCCTGACTCTCACTGGGGCAGGAATATATGGGGACACTCACACAACCCCACCCGTCACCAAGGTTTGTCCTGGGAAGGGGCACGCGCCCTGCAAGGAAGAAGCCCGTCAGGATAGTGAGTGGGTCTTTATCTATGATTAAAGAGAACAGACCCCTATCATCATAGGGCACGGGACTACAGGAAAACCAAGGTATGCCCCTATGATCCCTTCTCCAATCTCTCGAAGGTAGGGCAGCAGGCGGGAGGAACGTGAGGACTGGTGCGGGGGAGTGGGGCAACAAGGAATACCAGGAATAAGTGAGGTAGGACGGGGACATGCAAGCAGTGAGGCAGGGATGGCCCAGGAAGGGAGGGGGGAGGGGAACCGGGGACACACACACGCTCACCTTACACTCTCCGCACGCACTCACTCTTTCGCACAGCACTCGGGATGAGAGGGAGGAAGGTCCAGGCGTCCAAAGCTAAGGCTCACAAGTCAGTCACTTTCAAAACACAATCTCCAAAACCCATAAGTAACAAAAAAGGGCGATGTTCCGAGGGAGGCATTTGGGGCTTTGTTATAAGTAAATTCAGCCAGCGGGAGCCACTGGTACCAATCGCCCTGTAAATAATTTATATAACAGCGGAGGTACTGTTCCATATTTTGATTCACTCGTTCCACTTGCCCATTTACTTGGGGGTGGTATGCCGTGTTGGGTTTCAGGGTTACCTGGAGCGTTTGGAAGAGAGTCTTCCAGAAACGTGAGGTGAACTGTGTGCCTCAATCACTTACTATCTCTCGGGGACAGCCATGCAACCTAAGGATATGCCGGATAAATAGTAGCTAATAATGAATAATTACCATTCCAAACAGAGGCCAGTAAATAACATACATCACAAAAGCAAATACTTCAAGGGAGTTCAAACTAAAAGTACATTTATGTATCAATACAAATATATGACAGGGAAGAAACCAAGAAACCATTCAGGAAAAAGGAGCTGAAAACTGCAAACACTCAAAGTTCCCAAGTGGAAAAACCACAAACTCAAACCCAAAATGTCCAAAGGCAGGAGGGCAGCAAAGTATGCAAGTCCCAACGATCGTTTCGCTGCCACTGCAGGGATTTCGCTGCTTCTTCAGGGGTTCTGTATAATGTTATTCAAAAGAACAATCTTCAAGATGTCAGCACAGGTTGCAACCTGATCCAGAAGGAAGTTAGGCTGATGTAGTAATCCTACTTGAAAACTTCTTAAGGTTTGATTATGGGACTGATATATTTGGGAAGGGATTCAGAAGTGGGGGCCTGTTTGTATTTGTGGCTGGGGCTAGAAATTAAAATGGTCTTTTTACATTTTAAAGCAGTGGAACTACTCTTCTGCTCCTTAAAAGACTAGAAACTACACCTCTTTATGACTCCTAGAATTTGGGTGAGTGCTTCAACTATGGTTTGGGGTCTCAATACAATGGGGGCTCAATACAATACAATGATTTTGTGAAGTAAATGGAACTTGTCTGTATGGAATTTTGTATCTTTTTGACTGTTTTTGATCTCCTTGTATGTTGAGCAGGGAGGAATCACCTCTGTTGTTTTTTGGATCCAGATACAGCTTTTGCTGACTCTTTGACTCTGTGGATCAGGTTACAACCTGTGCTGACATCTTGAAGATTGTTCTTTTGAATAACATTATACAGAACCCCTGAAGAAGCTGCAGTGGCAGCGAAACGATCGTTGGGACTTTCATACTTTGCTGCCCTCCTGCCTTTGGACATTTTGGGTTTGAGTTTGTGGTTTTTCCACTTGGGAACTTTGAGTGTTTGCAGTTTTCAGCTCCTTTTTCCTGAATGGTTTCTTGGTTTCTTCCCTGTCATATATTTGTATTGATACATAAATGTACTTTTAGTTTGAACTCCCTTGAAGTATTTGCTTTTGTGATGTATGTTATTTACTGGCCTCTGTTTGGAATGGTAATTATTCATTATTAGTGGTTATTCTTTACTACTCCTGTAATACCTGGTTGTTTGTGGATAAATAGTAGCACCATCCGTTTGGCTGTAGGTAGCCCCTTACATGCAATGAAGTGGGCTAGCTTCGTGAAGTGATCAACGACGACTAACATTGTTGTATATTGTCGAGAGGGTGGAAGCTCTGCAACAAAGTCGAGGCCCACACGATGCCATGGGCCCAGGGGTGTAGGTATCAACTGTAGTAGTCCTGCTGGGGTGAGGCGGGGGTGTGTCTTTGTTTGGGCACACGTAGCACAACTGGTGACATGTTGTTGCACATCGTGATTCAGTGTTGGCCACCATAAGGCTGTCTGAATAAGCTGCAACGTCCGTTTGGCCCCAGGATGTCTTGCTGTAGGGGCTTCATGGTGGGCCCACAAAATATGGGCTTGGCATGAGGGGGGCACCACTATTTGCCCCTGCCAGATGTGAATCCCATTTTGTGTAGTAACCCCAGGATCAGTGGTCGTGGGTAATTCACGAGAGGAAGTTTCGCGGAGATCTGCGGCGGCAAAGGTTCTTCCTTCCAAGATCCATGCAGGTGTGGTAGGAACGATGGGGTGCTCTTCATTGTAGTGCGCGTCTTCAAGGACATGCAATCGTCCTGGTCGAAATTGGATACGAAAGTCGAAACGTGCAAAAAATAATGCCCAGCGTGCATGACGAGCATTAGCTATTTGAGTGGTTTGCAAAAACGTAAGATTTTTGTGGTCAGTTATGACCGTCACCGGGTGGCAAGCCCCCTCTAGGGGGGCTAGTCTCCATACTTCAAAGGCCACCTTGATAGCGAGGAGTTCTCGGTCCAGAATATTATAATTCCATTCGGCCGGTGTTAGTTGTCGGGAGTAGTAGGCACAAGGCAACAAAATGTTCACGCCTTTGGTGGCTTGGAGGAGTACCGCTCCAATCACTTTCCCAGAGGCATCCGCTTCTACATGAAATGATTAGGTGAAATTAGGATGTTGTAGTAGGGGGGCTGTAGTGAAGACCTTTTTCAAGAAGTTGAAGCTGTGCTGTTGGCTCGATCCCCATTGGTAGGGGTGATCCTTCTTTAACAGTTGCGTGAGGGAGGCGGTGATTTCAGCATAATTAGGGATGTATTGCCGATAGTCATTTGTATTCCCCCAAAATCGCTGGAGGGGTTTTACGGCCTTAGGAGGAGGCCAAAGCTGCAACGCTTCGACCTTCTGGGGGTCCATCATTATCCCCGTGGGGCTGATAATAAAACCCAAAAAGCTAACAGACGTGATATGGAAAAAACATTTTCCCCTCTTACAATATAACTTATACATCCGGAGGTGACACAACACCTCCCGCACGTGCTGCTTGACGGTGGAGGAATAGATGAGAATGTCGTCTAGATAGGCTATCACATACACATCTAGAATGTCCTGGAAGATATCATTAATGAGATGCTGGAAGGAGGCGGCGCATTGGCGAGGCCAAACGGCATCACTCGGTACACGAATAGTCCATATCGTGTATGAAATGCAGTCTTCCACTCGTCCCCTCGCCGCACGCGAAGCAAGTTATAGGCTCTGCGCAGGTCAAGTTTGGCAAAAATCTGCGCCCCTTGGAGCTGGTTTAGTAATTCAGGGATAAGGGGGAGCAGGTATCTGTTAAGGGTGATGCTGTTAAGTCCCCTGAAATCCACGCAAGGCCGGAGGCCGCCATCCTTCTTTGCGACAAAGAAGATGGGGGCTCCTGCAGGGGAGCTGGAGTGACAGATAAATCCCTGGTGTAAGCTTTCATCCGGGTTCCGTCTCTGAGGGGGCAAGGCGGGGCACTCACCAATAAAATGGGAGGGCTCACCGCAATAGAAACAGGAGCGCAACGCTCTACGGCGTTCACGCTCTTCCTTGGTCAAGGAACCCCGGGAAGCGCCCAACTGCATGGGTTCCTGTTCCAGGCGTTTAGAAGCCCCTGGAAGGGAAAGGGGTCTGGCCGTGAGTGGTCAAAATTCCTGACGCCGCTACTGTTTTCATTCTGCCAACCATTCTTCAATTTGCAGGGCCAAGCTAGCCAAGGTTTCCCAGGTTTCGGGCAAGGCTACAAAGGCAAGTTGGTCCTTATTTCCTCACATAGTCCCTTGCGGAAGTGTACCTTAAGTACATTATTGGGGCACTGAAGTTCCAAGGCAAGCTGCTGAAACCACGTAATGTAATCCAGCATGTTGCCCTTGGTCTGCTGGAGGGACATTATCATTGTCTCAGCATCCTGTACACGATGAGGATGATCAAATAGAAATGCAAATTCTTTCAAAAACTCATCATAGTTAGTCAATAAGGGGCTATTTCCCTTCAGCAAGGTAGTAGCCCACTCCAACGCAGTGCTGCCCAAATTCCCAATAATAAAGGCGACCTTCAGTTTATCTGAGGCATACCTGCTGGGCTGAAGGGTAAATGTAAGGCGACAGGGCCAAAAATCCTTGAAAGGCCCTCCTGTTCCCAATGAATTTCTCTATTTGGGGGCCCTTAGGTTCCTGCGGGGTTGCGGGCATCGGGGGTACCCCTGGGGCAGGGAAGGGGGGAGGAGTTGCAGCCACAGGGGGAGGGGACGCTGGGGTAGCAGCACCCTGAATCTGGGTAACCGCCATAGCTGTCTCGCTCTGTTTGGCTCGCAGGTCCTTGACTTCCATGGCCAAGGACTCTACTGCCAAAACCAACTGCTTAATTTTGTCTGCCATATCCATGGTTCGAAGGCCGGGTGAGGGCCAAGGGTGTCTGGTGATTTGTCACTGGGGCAGGGATATATGGAGACACTCACACAACCCCACACATCACCAAGGTTTGTCCTGGGTAGGGGCACGCGCCCTGCAAAGAAGTCCATCAGGATAGTGAGTGGGTCTTTACCTCTAATTAAAGAGAACAGACCCCTATCATCATAGGGCACGGGACTACAGGAAATCCAAGGTATGCCCCTATGATCCCTTCTCCAATCTCTCGAAGGTAGGGCGGCAGGCGGGAGGAACATGAGGGCTGGTGCGGGGGAGTGGGGCAACGAGGAATACCGGGAATAAGTCAGGTAGGACGGGGACACGCAAGCAGTGAGGCAGGGATAACCCAGGAAGGGAGGGGAACCGGGGACACACACACACTCACCTTACACTCTCCGCACGCGCTCACTCTTTCGCACAGCACTCGGGATGAGAGGGAGGAAGGTCCAGGCGTCCAAAGCTAAGGCTCACAAGTCAGTCACTTTCACAACACAATCTCCAACCGGAGGGCCGGTCTGTCCGTAATCACCAGCGCCGCCGAGAGAGCGGTGCTGGCTTTTATGCCTGAAGTCCCGCCCCCGTGTGTGCTCTCAGGCACTCCGAGCGCTGGGGCAGGGGCGGGGGAATCCCCACGTCACGTCCCAATGTTGGGGGCGTGGCCTCAGACCGGGGCCTGGGCTCAACGGGCGCTGTCCCCGCTGCCTCTTCCCGAGCCTGCACCTCCAAGGGGGGCGGGCATTCATGTGTTGGGTCCGGCTTTGCCGCCGCTGAGCAGTGCCCCTGCGGGGCCGGGACCACGCCCGGGTGGCAGAGCTGACACTGACCTATCTTTGGTGTTTCTAGAGCACAGGTCCTTGTGTATCTAAGCATCATACCTAGTAACATGAAACCAAGTGATTTCAAAGAGCAGCCTTCACCAGACTCCCAAACAGTCCCTATTTTGGAGAGGGCAGTCCCTCTTAGGGTGCTGAATCCCACTGTCCTGCTTTCAGGAAGTAGAGTAACTCTTTCAGGAGAGAGAGTTAAAAGGACTGGAATTCAAGCCTCAGACACTTCTTTTCTGGTTGCCTCTCAGGAAAAGTCCTTGAGAGGATGATGGGGAGATGATGGAATGAGAAGATACTAAGTGGGATGAGAAGCAGGAGAGCTGCTGTCCCTCTTTATGCACTTGGAATATTGGGAGGGGCGTGCGTGGGTGTAAGTGTATGAGAGAATGAATGGACATTATTTGCTGAGACATGGAGCTTATTGGCCAAGGGGGTGGGCTTGTCCCTTTGGGGGACGTTGGGAAGTATGCCTCAACCTTGTCTGGAAGGGAAAGTGGGTTTTGTGTGGCTTATGTGCACGCACACACAAATGAATCTCTTATAATAAATTATTATAGAAAAGAAAAGTATCCTCTTTGAGGCACACTTTCACCGCACTGTGTTAGTGTTACACAGGGTTGAGTTTCCCTACAGTTAACTGTAATATGTAGTCTAGAGCCATCCAATGATTTCACAAGCTGTGTAATCCTAAAAACTCTTCTCCCCTTACTCCTGTTTTTTCTCACCTCCTGTCTTGTATTCCAACACTGCTTCTCCGTTCCCTTTGGAGGTGGTGACAGAGCACCTGTAGGTGCCAGCATCGGAGACCTGCACGTCCCTGAGCATCAAGGAGGCATTCCCACCAATCACCTGTTCTGAAAACACTGCTGTCCGGCCCTGGAACATTTTAGCCTGGTCTGTTAGATGGTCCTTGCCGCCTTGAAACCTATGCACCACTCCACTCACTCCATCCTTCGCCCACAGAATCTCGATCTTGCTGAGTCTGATGTCAGGCTCAAAAGTACAGCCCAAGACGCTGGTCTCCCCAATGGACCCAGCAGAGGTTAAAGTAGTGACATAGATGGCATGTTTTCCTGAAACAAATGACAGATTAAATTCAGTGGCAGGAACATAATACAAACATAAAAGCATAGAACTGTACAGCTGGATGGCCTCAAGGGTCATCTTGCCCAACCCTCTGCACAGATGAAGGACTTGCCAAATCCAAACCATTCCAGGCTGGTGTTTAGCTTTTTTTTAGTAGATTCCACAACTTCCCTAGGTAGCTTGTTCCGCTGCCCAGCTGTTCTTGCAGCGAAGATTTCCCGCCCTGAGATTTAATCTAAACCTGCTTTCCTGCAGCTTAAGCCTCTGGTCCTGTTGTCAGTCTCTGTGCAGAACAAATGTCCTCCATCTTTTTATGGCAACTTTTCCAATATTTGAAAAGTGTTCTCACATTTCCCTTATTCGTCTCCAAGCTAAATAGATCTAGTTCTTTCAGTCTCTCCTCATATGACTTATGTTCTTTAGCAACTTCATTGATCTCTAATTTCTCTAAGGATGTTGAATGGGGGCTGCACAGATGCAGTCACATGTTTAGTGAGCCCTGCCTAACACACAGGAGGTACAGTGGTGGGAGGGATGGGGCTGTAACAGCACCAAGGCTCCCTGGCATGAGTCCTTGCAGGGTGAAGCCCTTTGGTAGAGAATTTACTATAAAACTATTTACAGTCCATTTGCAAACACAACATGGTCTCTTCTTATATACAAACTCCCAGTTCACAGTTCAAACAAGTCTTAGGGGTAAACTGCATGTGGGCCACCTGGTACCTCTCTTCCCATGCTGTCTGCCTCTCTCTCAGAGGGGTCTTCCATCTCTCTGCTGTTTGGGTGCATCTCAACTCAGGCTCCACCCAGCTCCATAAGCTCAATTGTCATCTTCAACATGGGCAAACTCCTGCCACCATCTTGAAGTCCTATCGGCATTCTTCACCACCGGGGGCTAGCCAAGGCCTTCCTTGTTTATGCTCAAGCCTCTCCTGGTTTCCACTCTCTGATATCCTTTGTAGTCTCTTATTCACAGGGTGTAATTCTCCCTGCCACACCCAGGTATGCCTTCCCTGCCGCAGGCCAACCCTCCTTCCTCACTGCAGGCTTGATGGCCAGTGTTAGGGTTGCCTGCATTCTCCACCAAATGTAACCGGGTGAAGGGTTCATGGCGTGAGTCCCAGCAAGGTGCTGCCCAATAAGTCAATCTTTCGGGGAAAATTAACTCAAATTCTTTACTATACAGTCTATATACACAATCTCACAATTATATGCAAAGTCCAGTTCCACTCACAGCTCCTCAGCTTATTCTCTTCTAGCTGGGCATCAATCCTCTGGCTTTTCTTTGTTCCTTTAGCTTCTAGGTCAGTCACCTCTCCCAGAGCCCAGCACATGCTCCCAGCCCAGGCACTCTACCTCTGAGCCTTCACAGTAGGGTGTCCAGATATGCAAATTTTAGAAGACACTCCAGTGCAGCCCTGCAACCTGTATCTCACTGCCTCTCTGTTCCCTTTGGAGGTAGTAACAGAGTACCTGTAGGTGCTGCCATCAGAGACCTGCACATCCGTGAGCACCGATGAGCGAACGCCACAGGTCGCAAAGGGCCATGCTCTCGTGGGTCGTCCAGGCACGGACAGAGCCCCTGGTGCCGCCGAGCGGGACCTCAGGTTGAGATGCAGCTGCCATGATACAGCTCCTGGAGGGTCTGAGCTGCAGCAGCTGTGGGGGCAGCATGGGATGCGGGGCAGGGGGCCTGTACAGGCAGACAGGGGCTGCCAAGGCCGACAGATAACGGCAGGACGGGAACAATGGGGCCGCTGTGGAGGGAGGCGAAGGGAGGGAGCAGTGCACAGCTGCCGGCATTCAAGGCCAGACAGCCCCATGCATACACACCTGCTAGATGGATAGGAACGTTAGCAAGAGAACACCCAGGGAGACACAGTGGCCCGGGGGCCAAAGCCCCAGGCCCGAGGGGTGGAGGCAGGACAGGGTACTCCCAATGCGGTACCACAGCCACTACTGGGGGAGCGCAGCGGCACCCCGGTGTACCCCCACCCCCTCGCCACCAGCACCGACAGACCCCCATGCAGGGGGCTGAGCTCCCGGGCTGCTAACCCTTCCGACATAGGCTGTGCGGCCACCGGTGTGCACCCAATGGCCCTGGGGGAAAGGGGGGTTGGAGGCGTACATATATGCGGCACAGGTGCGTGGTCAGGGGCGGTAGTATGCACATGTTCCCCTACTTCTGCCTGCCCTTTAAATCTCCCTCTGTGTGCTGCTTGTTGTTGGTTGCCTAGCAGCAGCGCTGCATGCCATCACCATGGCCCGTGGTCGTTTCCACCATGGCCGGGGGTTTCCGTTCAGAAGTTACTTTTCATTCACCCCTGCTGTGGTGACCATTCACCCCACTTCTGGACCTCCTCCCGCCCCGACCTCACAAAGCGTGGTTAGGTTCACCCTGGGCTGCGTTTGACTGTGGTGAACATCTGGATGCGGGCCAACAAACGTGCACGGCTCTTTCACCACCACCCGCGTTTGACTGCGGTTGACTGTGGTGAATGACGAAAACGTAATGTCTGAAGTCACCCATTGTTAAAGATCCAAATAATCCGAAACTGAAAAAGATCAACTTTTTTTTTGATAGAACCTAATCTGCTATTTTTGGGTAGATCAGGTTCTATTCAAATCCGAAATTCCCATCCCTACTATTTATGTCAGGTGATGTAGAGGAGGGGTCCTCCTGCAGCATGGCTGCCCTACAGCATGTGCTTCCAAAGGAGTCACTCCCTGGAAAAGCAGTGGTACCACAGTGAGCAATCCGAGTTACCCCGTACCTGAAACACCAAAGCCGATGATCAGACCCGTCACTGCTGTTAGGATCACTATGATAGTGACCATGCTACAAGAAACAGAGACACAAGAGATTATTTCATTGCAATTCTTTTTCTTACAAACATGCTACACAAATGGCTAAAGTGATGAGTCTCTGTTCACGGACCGCTCTGAGCCGGACTAGCAGGGCAATGGAGGGCCAGGTGTGCAGCACGGGGGGGAGGATGATGAAGCCTGCCTTCTGTGGAGACCATGGCCAGAGGAAAGTGACCAGCTCTCATGCTTTAGGTGGGCCTGCCCCACTGTGGGCCTGCTGCTAGAGCAAATAGTAAATTTGCTATGTGTAGTTGATAGTTGCCATTCTGGATAGTTTGACAATTATCTGGCCATTAACTGATTGCCACAATGGCTAACCGACAAACTGAATAACCGGATAATGCCACAATAATTAACCATTTCACTATATTACTGATAACCACGTTACCAAATAACCAAACATGACCATTACTAATCTGCAACCAGGTCCAGCGGGGGCAGGGAGTAACAGGAAAAGGTCTATGGACAAACAGCAAATTACATCTTTGTCTCTCTCCTTTTCTCCCTAACACTCTGCCCCTAGTTACTGTGGGTGTAAACAGAGGGACAGCAGCCCCGGGGGTTGCTCATGGATGCCACCATGACCCCTGGGTTTACTGGTCCATTTGAAAGGCGCTTGCCAGTGGTACGAGATGGGGCTGCTTCGGGATAGCCCAGCACAGTGTGCTCCGCAGTAACTAGCGGTTACAGAGGTGGGTCCCTGGAGTGGCTCCAGCAGCTCCTGATCCACCTGAAAACACCTTTTGTCCTATCCACTTCCACCCATGTTGCTCCATGCCTTCTTATTTTTTACCTGTCCTGCATTGGCTCCTTTTATGCATTTCTGGCTAGGCTTACATGCCTGAGGAAAGGCCCTTCGTGGCCTGAGAACTTGCATATTCACCAACCGAAGTTGGTCCAATAAAAGTGATCACTTGAACTATTTTGTCTCCCATCTCTTACATTTGGGACCAACATGGCAACCCCATGCACACTCTGGGCTTTTTCACACGAGACACTATACATATTGCAGGGCTGCAGTGTTGCCCTATGGGTGCCCTGTAACATGTATAGTGGGTGTGGAGTGTCTTGTCTGAAAACGCCCTCTCTCTCTAGATGGGAACACTGGAGAGGCTAAAGACCGTTGGGAGATGCTTACCTTCCCGAAACTGCTGTGAGAACAGGCCCAAAGTGAGGGAATTTTGGAATGCAAAAAATGCTCCCTATTGATAAATCCACCGCCAGAAAGGAAAATTGGGTCTCCCACCCATGAATTTCCTTTTTGAGCATCTCCCTGGGACACCAGTTCTGAGTAGTTAGGGTGCTTCCCTTTGCAGCCTGCAGGAGACAGACTTGGCTGAATTCTGAAAGCTGGGGTGTGTGACCCCCACCCCCTTCCTGTAAGTGCATTACAATCCTTATCTAGTTTCCTGTCAATAAAGCCGTGTGACCTGGTGCGAGCTGAGTTTTATAGTTTCCCCCATTTTATACGTATGGGGAACTGCTTTCCCAAGGCAGAACTTCCATTGTTATTACAAAACTAAAGCCAAATTCCAACAGGCAAGACGTAATAAGACCATCCTCTCTTTTATGTACCCCTGCACAGTTCTGATTCAGAGGAAAGTGTGCTATCTGCTGAGTCACTAAAGGTCTTTCTGTGAGTTGCTTCTTCCAAGTACTGACCCAGCTCTGTAAAAGAAGGTGTGGCACATAGAAGTGCTGTTGAGAGTCTGCTCTTAGATCAGGGTTACAAAAGGTTCCTTCTCCAGTATATGACAGGCAGGGCTGGTTTAGCTGCCTAGGACAAGCTAATATGGCCTCTTCCACAATTGCAGACCAAAACTGCTGATAGGGTTACTCCTGCTGTCTGCCATTCAGCCCTTTAGATACAGACAACGTAGTCCAGACAATTTCTTTTATTGGACCAACTTTTATTGCAAATGTTTGGGTCACACACAGGACCCTTCAGGCTTGTAACAGGTCAGAACTAAAGACTGAACAATGCAAGACAGGTATGTATACATGAAAATAATCCTAGGGAAGGGGCTGAAATTACAAACTACTAGCAAATGTAAATGTCAAGTCTAAACTGAGTCTATTATTCTTGGTATCCAATAAAGCTATAGATTTTTGTTCCCAGGCCCATCTTTTGAAGGTGTTGTACAGATTCCCTTTCAGGACAAAGGCTGAGAGTTCAGAGATGGAGTGAATGCCAACTGTAGAATCAGGGCTTCTGTTCATTTAAATAAAGATTGCTGAAAGTCCCTCTTTCAGAGAGAGAAAAAAAGAAAAGGGGGAAAACATGAGATTAAAATCTCTGGCATCTCTTTCTTGGTTGCCTCATCAGGAAAAGCCCTTGAGAGGACAGTGAGGAGATGATGGAACGACAAGAAACTAAGGCTGCTTTTAGACAAGCCTCACATGTAGGGCCCAAGGGTTTGAGGGGCCATGTGCCAAGCTTTGCTGTGGGGCCCCAAAGGCTTGCCGGTCTGCTTACGGCTTTGCCACTGGCAGGTTGGCAGAACCTTATGGCTGGCAGAGGGAGGGGGAGGGGCTTGTCCATTGTAGGTGGAGCCTCCAAAAATCCAGCAACAAAGAGTTTTCAGCGTTAAGATGTGATGGACAGAACATTAGTTTACACTGGGAACTCCTTGCTGCTGAGTAAAACCCTGCCACTTGGAGACTTGGAGAACCCTTCTAATAGCATCTCATCCAGTAAGTGGATGGGACTCCAGTAGGACAACTCGCTCTCTCTCCATCACTAGTGCCATAGCAGGACAAAAAAATCCTGTTCACATATTTAAAACATACATAACCTCTGGGCCACATCAAAATAGCTGCATGCTATTAACAATACTTGATCACACAAGCACGTTCATATTTAGTAAAAATAGCATGTGAGGAGCCACTCGAAGAAGAACAGAAGGTTGCTACCTTGTAAATAAGGTTCTTTGAGATGGCTC
>QEPC01009734.1:2070304-2082863 GCA_003113815.1 Sphenodon punctatus
GGGGGGGGCACATGCCACTAACCTGAGGCTGGGCCCGGGGTTCCCATTGTGCGGCAGCAGCAGCAGCATTGCTCCTCCAGGGACTCGTGTGCTGCCTCCCTGCGCCCGCAAACCCAGTCCCTGGAGAGTCTGCACTGGGACTGGGTTTGCAGGCGCACAGGGAGGCAGCGCGAGTCCCTGGAGCAACGCTACCGCAGAGAGTCTGTGGGCAGTTGGTTTTTTGAATTGCCCGCACCGCGTCCTAGCCCCGCCGGGGAGGGAGAGGAGGTGAGCTGCAGCGCTGCGCTGCTTTCCCTCCCCGGGGGCCAGGACACGGCGCCAGCAATATGAAAGAAAAAAAAACGTTTCCTTACCGCCTGCTGCTCGCTTCCCCCCCTCTGCAGCTCCTAGAGTGGCGAGACGAGCAGCTCGCCTCGCCACTCTAGGACCTACAGAGGGGGGGATGCGGCAGGCAGCAATTGCAAGGGTGGCTGGCGGTGGTGGGTGGGCCCCCTCGCTGCGGGGCCATGATGCTCCGTCCGACTGTGGGCCCCCACAGGCACGGGCCCGGGTGCAACTGAGCCTCCCCGCACCACAGTAACTACGCCCCTGGAGCCTGGGTAAGTTACATTGTACAGCTGTGCTGTGGCCGGGGCAGGGATTTAAATCCCCCTTTTATCTCTAGTTCTAAGTCTCCTTGGAAGAGCCAGCTTTCTCCTGAGAATGGGACACAGGCTGTTTTTAGACTATCCCAGTGAAACGTTCTTAACAGACAGAATGGTATGACTCATTGTCGTAACAAAAATGTTTTATTCCATTTAGATGATCTTTACTAAAATGTTTTAAAACGTTCTATGAATTGTGAGTGTAAGCATCTAAAAGGTGTTAGCATTTTGCTAGCATCATGCTCAAAAAGTTCTGTTTACACAATTAAAACGATTGCTCTGCAATATTTCCAAACTGAAATGTTTCAGTAAATCCTGGAGAAAAGTGTTGTTTAAAAACAAACTAAAACCACAAAGTGTTTTAAAATGAATTTTTTAACGATTTACATGATCACATTCAAAACGTCATAAAACAGACTAAAATGTTTTTAACGTATCGTCTAAAAGCACAGTATTTTATTTATTTTTCAAATTGATACGCTACCCTGCCCACAAAGACCCAGGGCAGATTACAATCCATAAAACAATAATAAAATTTAATACAGTGAAATGTTCACTCCCTTCCCTCAAAACTACCACCTTCTCCACTACCCTATCCAATACCCCAACCAACCCTCATCCCCACCCAACAAATGCTCTTTCAGATAAAAAAGATTACACTGCCTCCTGAAGATGCTCAGGCTCAAACAAAGCTCCCAGGGGAGTTCCATTAAAACCATGCAGCAACCGAGAATGCCCTCCCGTGCACCCCTATCCTATGGACAAGGGTAACAGATGGAACCTGAAAGAGGGTGCCCCCTGCTGACAGTAGGGCCCGGCCCACGATGTAACTTGGTAGGACAGGCGATCTCTCAGATATATGGGGACCCAGACCATTTAGGGTCTGAGTCAAAACCAGCACCTTGAATTGTGCCTGGAATGCAATAGGCAGCCAGTGCAGACTTCGGAGCACCGGTGTAATGTGCTTCCGGTAAATCATTCCCAAAAGGAGCCAAGCCACCACATTCTGCATCAACTGCAGCTTCCAAACAGTCTTCAAGGGCAGCCCCACGTAGAGCGTGTTGCAGTCTCACCTCGAGGGGATGAAAGCATGGATGATAGTGGCCAGATTTAAGTTAGAAAGAAAAGGCCTCAGCCTTCTCACCAGATGGAGTTGGTGAAAAGCGCTCCTGGCCACCACCGCCACCTGGCAATCCAGGCACAGCAGAGGGTCCAGAAGCACTCTAAGGCTGAAAACCTGATCAACTAGAGGGGGCTGGACTTCATCAATGACCGGTGTCCCAACACCCTCCAAGTCACAGGACCGACCAACCATCATCACTTTAGTCTTGTCAGGATTCAACTTTAATCGGCTTGCCCTCATCCAGTCCCCAGCAGCAGCCAGGCATCAGGTAAGCACAGAGACTGCGGGACCTGGGTCAGATGAAAAAGAGAGGTAGAGCTGAGTAAAAGGGGGAAGGCCATCTGTCACACCCTCTTACTGTGTTCCCTCTGACCAAACCAGTCAGGCTGGTTGCAGGCAGCTACTCAAACCCATTAATAACAGAGCCATTTGCTATGTGAGGAGCACATTCCAAGCTCACATAGAAAATACACTGTTCCTTGGTGCAAAGTTTCATTACGTTATTATTACGGGTTATTGTCTTTGTGATTTATTATTAAATGGGTGTCACTGTTCAGAGCACCAGACCAGGATGAGGTTCTTTGCATATGTAATAGTTATTTGTTATTATTAGATAGTGCAGAAGATGCAGCTCTTCCTCAGGCAAGAAGTTAAGAAAAGCCCGGGAAAGAAAATAGGAGTACAGCCAGAAAACATGTAAGGGGGTTGCGGAAGTAGGGGCCGAAGCCCGGTCTCCTGAAAGCTACGGTCCTTCCCAAACTGGTGACATCAAACCCTCCCAGCTCCTGCACAGAGTAAGTGGGAGCCTGGCCAGCCTTTCCTCCAAACTCTGGCCCAGCAAAACTATTGCCGAGTGGAGGGCTGGATAGCTGCTCACCCTATCCAATTGTTTGCAAGTTCCTGGCTGTGTTTATATATTTTATTTATTTTATTGCACTTATATGCCGCCCCCTCATGGCTATGGCATCTTGGGGCGACTTCCAACACAAAATAAAACAATTTAAAACAATATAAAAACCACATTACAAATCTAAAAAATTCCAATATTATTATTAAAACAAATTTAAAACCACCTGTGCCCTTTCTGGGTTTTAGGGCAGGGTGATGGGCAACACTACTCTGGCAATGGGAACGTCTGTGGGAGGGAGGAGCCACATCCCACTGAAGGAAAATAGGAAAAATGTTTTACTCAAGCAGGGGAGAGATACAGTCCAGGCTTTCATATGCCATTCTGCCAGTGTGACTCCATCCTGACCTGAAGTGCCTACATTTATGGAAGCGTTCAGCCTAGATCCCATTAAACATTCGAAGGTAGTGGTATCACAAGACTGAATCTCCCAACTCAGTATTTCTCATAGGGGCCACCAAGGAGCTGACTGATGGGAATTTTTTCACTTTTTGGAGATTTATGCAAATTATAATCAATTAATCAATTTATCAACTAAAATTCTACAGATGAATCAACTAAGATTTTTTTAATGAAGTTGCAGCCCTAGTAAATACCGTTCCCTATTTATTTGTTCCACACCACTCATGATTTTACAAACTTCTATCCCCTCTCAGTCGTCTCTTCTCCAAGCTGAAGAGCCCCAACCTATCAAGCCTCCCTCCACAGGGGAGCTGTCATTTTTGTTGCCCTTCTCTAACTTTTCTAGTTCTACCTTATCTTTTTTGAGATGGGGTGACCAGAACTGCCCACAATATTCAAGGTACGGCCACACCAGGTATTATGATACCAGATATTCTGATATTTTCAGTTTTCTCTGTCCCTTTCAGAATAATTCTTAACATCCAGTTTGCTTTTTTGGCTGCCACCATACACTAATCTGAGGATTTCAATGTATTTTCCAGAATGACTCTTCTTTTCTTGAGTGGTAACCCTTAATTTAGAACTGAGCATTGTGTATGTATATTATGGATTATTTTTCCCTATGTGCATCACTTTGTAGTTGCACTTGTCAACATTATGGCTGACTTCAGACGTGCTTTTAAATCGCACTTTGCCGCTGCTGCTGTGTGATTTAAAAGCACGTCTGAATGAGCTCTAAGTTTCATCTGCCATTTAGATGCCCAGTCTCCTGCAATTCCCACAGTCTGCTTGTGTTTTAACTACCTTGAATAACTTTGTGTCATCTGCAAATTTGATCACCTCACTCTGTATTCCATTTTCCAGATCATTAATAAATATATTAAACATAGGCCCCAGGACCCATCCTTCTGGGTTTGTTGATCCTCAGTTTCGTCCCCCCTTTCCTAAACCCTTGACTCTCAATCTCCCACTGCTAACTCACTAGTTAGAAACAGGCAGGGCACCTTCTCGCTGAATTTGGTGTGCTGGGGACAGTCACAGGGCTTCATTTTGACCTCCATGACCTGCTCCGCAGATGCCACAAAGTACCCATGGGAACCCCACACAGCATCACCATGTGCAATTTTCTATGGCTTTTCAAGCACATTGTTGTGTGACATTTGAGAACACCTTATACCTAACCTGTAGCCCCAGCACTACTGGGAGCTCAGTCTCTGAGGGCGTGGCACACAGAGAACTGGCCAGGTTGAGTCGCCCAGGACAATGCTTTTTCTTACAGTTCAATCAGTGCAGAAGCCATCAAGGAATAAGTTAGGGAGAGGTCTGTCTCATGCGCTGCACTCCAAACTCAGCCAGCGAGAAGGGATCTTAGAGGCTAAAATTAAGCAGGGGATTATTTCTGTACTCCAGACTTGGAGCAAGGGGATGAGAGTGTACCTTTTGCCCCACACATGGAGTAATTAATGTAGCAGGGGATACGGGAGCTGTGTTCCTAACAATTATCTCCCCCCAGGGCTACAGATGGAGCTTATGTGGGCCAGCATCCCCACAAATTACACAACTGAAAACATGAAAATTCAGCAGCCCAAGGAAATGTAAAACCTAGTGTAAGATGTCAGAGAAAACCTCCACCACCAAACTGAAAATATTACTCAGATACCTCCCCAGATGAAGTCACCACTGAACTATTCCTCCCCTCTAAAAACACATAAAGGCTGGACGGTACCTCCAGGAAATCACCTGGCCCAGGGAAGCCATGGCAAAGGCAGCAGCTCCAACCGGCAAAGTGTGAGGTACTTTAAAAATCCAGTGCAGCACTCAGCACAGCCTTCTTCCTTCCAATATGAGGCAGCCCTCCGTCTGTCCCGATGAAATATCTGAACTCAGCGAAGGAGGGGTGACTCTTCCAATTGCTGAAAGTTTACGTATGAGGAAACCAGTAGAACATGAGTGGGCATAGTCAGAGCAGCTAGGTACAGATTATTCATAATCGTCGTTACTATAATTAATTATAGGAGGAGTGGTAGAGTGATTTGTCTTTCAAGGTTGCCAAATGTCTATCGTAGATTTCCCAACCTTTTTAGCTCTAACTCAGTGATTCCTTAACTTTTTGTCTGCGACCCCATTTTAAGATACAAATACAATCCTGTGACCCCAGACAGCAAGAGAGACATGTATAGTATCAATGGGATCAAATGTCACTTGGGGTCATGACCCATAGTTCAGGTGCCTCTTCTCTCATGCCTCTATGGTTTGCATCAAGGAAGTAGAATTGAGTAGCAGGATAATTTGGGAAACAGGGTGGAGTTTTTGGACATTCCTGAGGAAATCTGTGCCTGCCTCACCAAGTCTCAAAAACTGACAACCTCCAATAGCCTTGTTAAGAGGCTCCCTTAATTAGCACAATTTACTGGGCCCTTGCTGCTGTGGTTGTCAAATACTGTGTCTGCTCCCAGCATGCTCTCCAGTAGTGTAACTGACCCCCACATACACTGAATGTGCACAGTAGGGGTGGGAATTATTGGGATAATCTGATAATCACCGGTATCGGCATACCAGATTTTTAACATTGGCCGCTTTACTGGTATTTTTACATCGCGGCCATTGAAGTGAATGGCTGCAATGTAAAAAAACTGGTAAAGCGGCCAATGTTAAAAATCTGGTATGCCAATACCGGTAAATCCGACATTGGGGAAATCCGATACCGGTAAATCTGGTATTCTCCCTGGTGTCCCATCCCTAATGCACATACATCATGAGCATAACTTTGGGTTAAAATTTGCATAGGATGCTGACCCACATAAGCTTTGCCCCATAACCCTAGAATTGTGAGGGGAGGAAATCTGTGCTGGACGCATCCCCATACCCCTGCTATAATTATTTCCATGCCCCCAGCATCTCCCTACATCATTCTAAAACAGCTAGTGGGAAACCCTTTATTTTTTTTGCTATCCTACTGCTCATTCCCCCCCCCCCCTTTCTGATGATTCCCCAACCTCTGCCTGCCCTGTAACTGGAGAGTTGAGGACAAGTTTCTCCCTATACCCCTGAGACATCTCCTCCTGCTGCTGAATGTCTCCATGGATTTCCCCTTGGTGGACAAAGAGAAAAAGACACACAGACAAATCCTGTAGCATTTGCCCCATAGTGGTATGGGTAAGGCCCGGGTGCAGGATAGGGGCGAGAGAGAATTAAAGAGAGTTTGGGGAAATCGGAGAAGGAGAAGCTTGAATACATATGGACTCTTTAGCCGTTTTGAAATGAGATGCTCCCATGCATGTCCACCCATTGGACACGTAGGGGAATGCCTGTATGAAAGAGATGGTGAGTGGGCATGCACTCCTACAATTCATGCATCCCCACTCATCAACACGCATGGAGCATCGGGGAAAAAGCTGAGTTGCTTTGTGTGTGGGCATGGGTGGAGGTGGGTCTTCAACACTTACCAGACCATGTGCACAAGGCAGCACACCCACACGTAGGACAGGTCTGCCAACTCCATGGAGAAAAGGCCACGTAAGCTGGGATAGACAGGCACAACACCTGACCAGCAACCGAAACCCCCTCCCGATACGTTCCCAGCCAGAACAGGAGCCCTGGAAGGAAACACGCATGAACAGATGGGCACACTGGATCCCACATCACCATGGCAACAGCCTCCAAAAAGAAAAGAACCACTGCCATGGTGACAGCCATGTATGGTCACTGCACCCTGTTACCAGGAGACCCCTTTCCACGCATGACTTGGGGGGTCGGTACCCCAATATACGCCCGATTCTTAAATTTAGGGGAATTAGCCAAATTAGTTGAACTAGGGGTCCCCACGTGCCACAAAGATCAGTCTGAGGTATGGGGTGCGCTCCTGGTCAGCTGGACTATCCCGCCCACTTCCCAGATACACAGACAGCTGCTTCAATACAAAAAGGGTTTTTTTATTTTAAAAAAACCAAAGAAAGGAGACACATATACACACCTACCCTCCCTTACACAGATACACACCCATGGGCCAATTCTTAGGTGCTATACAGCTTGAAATAACCACCCCCCCTTGTACAGATACACCACCCACCCACAAACAATCCACCCCACTCCCAGTCTGGTATTCTTCAGGGCTGGTGCACACTGCGTTGGGGGAAGAGGAAGAAACAGGGAACTGAGAGAGAGAAAGAGAGAGGTTCGAAAGGTTACCTTGCTGAGCCTGTAGGTAGAGGGAGGGACAGGCAACCCTCAGACGGCGGGGGTGGGTGGGTGGGGTGTTGAGAGGTGGAGGTGAGGAACACAGACCAAGGTCTGGGAGAGGTGTCCTTCAGTGGGGTCCGAAACTACTCTGCTCTTGGGGGCCAGAGTTTGGATTATTGTAGGGTGATGTCCATGTGCTCAGGGGGAGGGACCCTTGAGGGTCTCTTAGGGTGGAACGGAGGGGCTGGAGGGGGCATCACCTTTCTATCTCCCTGCACTTAGGACTAAATTCTAGAAAGTCCTAGCTCCAGTGGTGACCTAATTCTGAGGGGAACAAAAGGGGCCTGGGTGTGACCATAGAATTCAATAAATGGTTGGGAGGATGCTCCAGATGCCTTTAGGAAAACAGGGTGAGTCAATAGGGAAATCTTGTCAGGATGTTGTGGGGAAAACAAATCTTGCAGGGGATAAGGGACTTTTCTATAGGGGAACAGGGAAGACTGGCTCCATCCAGGTGTGCATGGGTTAAGCAAAATAAGCACCATTGTGCTTATTTTGCCAATCTGGAGTTCCAAGCTAGGGTCTTTGTTCGAAACCGGGGAGCAGCCTCTCTTTCCTCTGCCCCTGTGATTACTGGAGGAGGCTTCTTCTCATATCTAATTCCTGCTCTTTTCAGGTTTTGTACTTTACCTGAGGGGCCTTTCCATTTCAAGGGTTCACCTGGCTCTCAAATTCCTCTCTGGAATTTGTCGCTTGGGCACCCCGGAATCTGTATTCCTTATGGGGCGATGCTGGCCCTTGTTGCTTGGGCACCCCAGAATCTGTATTCCTTATGGGGTGATGTTTCACCAAAAGGGGGGGGTTAACATTCTCAGGGGAAAGGCGTGTTACCTAACAACCCCAGGTGGGGGGGTGCTGGGGTTCTGGGGTCTGTTAAGGCCACCTTTTGTAAATTAGATCCTTGCCCATCCTGGTTGGTAAAAGCCTCCAGGGAGACTTTGGGACTGGTGCTGGTGAGAGTGATCAAAACCTCCCTTCGGGAGGGCAGGATAACAGACAGCCTCAAGGAGGCGGTGGTGCAGCCCCTGCTCAAAAAACCCATAATTGGATGTTGACTTGCTCGCTAGCTACTGGCCTCTGTCTAACCTTCCCTTTTTAGGGAAGGTTATTGAACGGGTGGTCACCCAGCAGCTCCAGGCCCATCTAGATAGCATTGGCTTTCTGGACCCTTTTCAATCAGTTTTTCATCCAGGATATGGCACCGAGACTGCGTTGGTGGCCTTGGTAGACAACCTCCGACGAGAGATGGATTTAGGACATTCAACATTTTTGGTCCTATTGGATCACTCGGCAGCATTTGATACAGTGAAGCATGGGTTGCTTTTGAGACGGTTGCAGACCCTGGGGGGTGGGCGGGACTGTCTTAGGATGACTCCTCTCAGGATGAAGTCAGCGGGTGGTGCTGGGGGAAGAAACATCTAGCCCCTGGGATCTTGCTTGTGGCGTACCACAAGGTTTGATCTTGTCTCCATTGTTATTTAACATCTATATGCAACCCCTGGGTGAGGTCGTGAGACGGTTTTGTGTGCGTTGCCACCAGTATGCTGATGACACCCAGCTGTACCTCTCTTTTTCAATGGACCCAGGTCCTGCAGGCTCGGTGCTGTCCCAGTGCTTGTCAGCAGAGTGACTGGATGAGGCTGAGCAGACTCAAGTTGAACCCAGATAAGATGGAGATAATGTTGGTGGGTAGGGCAGCGGAGACGATGGCCCCCCTTGTGGAGGGGATCTGCCCCATGCTGGCCTCGCAGGTGCGGAGTTTGAGGGTCCTTTTTGGCCCTGGCCTCCACTTGGATCGTCAGGTGGAGGAGGTGGCAAAGGGAGCCTTTCACCAATTGCATCTTGTGTGTAGGATCCAGACATATGTTTCAAACTCTGACCCTCATCCATGCATTCATCACCCCAAGGCTAGATTACTGCAATGCTCTCTATGTGGGGCTGCCCTTGGTGATAACTCGGAAGCTGTAGCTGGTGCAGAATGCAGCGGCCCGCCTCCTGACGGGGACGGGCTGTAGTGAGCACATTATACCAGTGCTTCAGGTTCTGCACTGGCTGCCTATAGTATTCCAGGCCCAATTCAAGGTGCTAGTTTTGACCTTTAAAGCCCTACATGGTCTGGGCCCCTCCTACCTGAGTGACCGCCTCACTCCCCAGGCCCTGGAGCGACCTTTGTGATCTTCCGGGGTCGCCTTCCTGGAGGTCCCATTGGTGCTCGTGGCTGTGGAACTCCCTCCCAGAAGAAGCTTGCCTTGCTCCGAGCCTGTTGGCCTTCCGCTGGGCCTGTAAGACCTGGCTGTTTGTCCAGGCTTTTGGGGGAGGAGGGAGGTAAGGGTGGGGGATGCATGTTTACCAGTGGCTTTTACTTCTTTTATGATTTGTTTTATATTGTTTAAGTAACCCCTTTTGTATATTATGGATTGTTTTAATTGTTTTAACTGTATTTGTGAGGCACCCCGAGCTGCCATTCGGCTGGAGGGAGCAGGATATAAACTATTAAATAAATAAATAAATAAATATAAATAAATAAACATGACAGCTGACAGGTACCATGTCCCTTGACAGGCGAGCACCAGCACCGCTGCCCTCCCCCAATAACCAGGTGGGACACAGGCATGGTCCCCCCTGATAGCCAGTCAAACCAGTGGGACCCCAGCAGCAGATGATGCCCTAGAGAGCAGCTGCAGAGGAAGAGCCAGATGATATCTGACAGTATGTCTTCCCATCACATGGCGAGCAATGGCTCCACTACCACCCCAACCACATTCTTGATGTGGGCCCCAGCCGCTCAACCTGCCTGCCCTAAGGGATGCACTGGTTCCTAGAGGAACGCAGGGACATCATCCGTCGGTCAGGGGACAAGAAGGTGTAGCAATCACGTGAGATGAGTCAGCAATAGGGCGGTAAAGGAAGAGACCCTCTGGTAAATGAAGGTTGTCCCTCCACAGAAACAACCCTGGCTCCCCTGTTGACTCTCCAGTCCCCAATGAAGCATGACACCAACAGCCAGTCCAGTCTCTGGAATTAGCTAGAGGTGACATGCTACATGGTACCAAAAGGAACGGGGAGGGAGGATACAGGCAACCCCTCACATAATAGGCAATGATGCTAGAAGAGAAGGGATATGCCGAGGTCAGGTACAGCAGATGATAAGCTCACCAGGTAGGCCCTGAACCAACAACGTGCCCCACATGTCAGCAGGAATAAACAGCTGCTGAGAAGGAGCGACCGGATGAGGCAGAGGTGGCAGGGCCAAGTTGGAAATGGGCATGGAGGGTAACCGCCGCAAGAGGTGATGGCAAGCCAGTCTGTGGTGGTGGTGGACAGCTAAAAGGAAGGAGCAGCATGTAGGAGAGCTGACCTCCCCTCCCATTAGGCTCCTCAAAGAAGAACAGTGATCTTGATCAAAGCCCTTCCATCACGTGCATCTGTACTAAACCCCCGTGGAATGGTGCCAGTTCATCGCTACCCAGGGTGTACCAGAGCCATCAGCTTGGATGCCAGGGTTGGAGAGAATGGCCAGGAGAGGCAGCCATGGACCACAGCTGTGAGGTGCACCCCATTCCCCCCTGGGGTGCACCTGCCTTAGTGGGGAATGGACCGGGCTGTTGATGCCTCAAAACAACACCTCAGCGGCATGGACATACTGTTGGAGTGCTGCACGCTTCCTATCCTCCATTGCTGCAATAGAGGGGCATCACGTGTGTGTGTGTGCGTGTGTGTTAACGCTCCCTCCATGTGCCTGTTTTTTGGGTACCCTGTGCCTGAGGCCTGTGAATCAGCTTTCTACATTGCTTTTTATTGCTCCACCCCTTTCTCCCTAGCCTCACTGTGCGGCTCCACATGCAGCCTGGTCATGGCCCTGGCCATGCCCCTCCATGTGCCCCACTGGGCCCAGATTAGGCTTGCCAGTGCAATTGGGGATGTGGGCAGTGACCTGTTCGATATGTGTATTAAACTCCTGTTTCATATTCCTGTTAGGCCATACCAGGCAGATATGCCTGCGGATTGCTCCATGATGGGGCAGGTGCAGCAGTGATCATGGTTTGGGCGGGCCTCACCCTTCATGGGTGCTCGGCGATGCTTGTATGGCTGTGCGTGGGCATGTTCTGTGCATCTAACTCCATGTACTCCTGATGGACATGTGTGTTTTCTGATAACAGGGGCTCTCATCCTAGGGCATCAGGACGCCTGAATTGCAGAAAGGATGCCTGAATTGCAGAAAGGACCGTCAGTGAGCCCCTTCATGCTTTCATATCACCCTCCCTTTTCCCACAGTGGGCTACAGGGGATGTGTGCTGAGGGGGCATGCTTCATGGATCTCGCTTTCTCTCTTTCAGTGTGAGTGCTCATGCATTAGCTGGCACAAAAGCAAGGGCGGGATGGGGAGCCCCTCCTGGATATCGGCCTAGGACAGGATGGATTTAATAAAGGTAAGTCATGCCTCACTAACCTGTTGGAATTCTTTGAGGGTGTAAATAAGCATGTGGACAAGGGAGGCCCAGTAGATATAGTGTACCTGGATTTCCAGAAAGCATTTAATAAGGTCCCTCATGAGAGACTCTTGAGAAAATTAAAAAGTCATGGGATAAAACCATCTATAAAGAAATGGAAACAAAGACTTTGGTGGACACATACCTTAGAAAGGATATAGGCGGAGTTACAGATAGACTTAGAAGGGTTCTACGCTGTGTGGAATCATGCGTGGGAACTGATCCAAAGTGAGATTGATCCAAATGAAAAGAGAATAACACTATGTTTTTTAAAAATATGAAAAGTTATAATATTAGCATAGAAATTGAAAGGGACTGAAGCTGTAACTCAAGGTCCTATTAGAGTTAAGTTATAAGAATTAATACGATAACTTTTGAAAAAACAATAAAGAGATTTTTTTAAAAAAAAAAAAAGTCATGGGATAGGAGGTAGTGTCTTACTATGGATCGGTAACTGGTTGAAAGATAGAAAGCAACGGATTGGACTAACTGGTCAGTTTTCACAATGGAGAGATGTAAAAAGTGGTGTGCGTCTGGGATCTGTATTGGGACCGGTGCTGTTTAATGTATTCATTAATGATTTGGAAAAGGGTGTTAAGAGTGAGGTGATCAAATTTGCAGACAACACCAAGTTATTCAAGGTAGTTAAAACACGAGCAGACTGTGAGGAACTGCAACAGGATCTTACGAGACTGGGTGCCTGGGCATCTAAATGGCAAATGAGATTTAATGTGGACAAGTGCAAAGTGATGCA
>QEPC01009734.1:2093895-2105376 GCA_003113815.1 Sphenodon punctatus
CCCATAACAGCACTTCCCGAACGGCTGAACGGCCGAACCGAACAGCCGAACGGCCTAACCGAACGGCCTGTTCGGACAACCGAACCGAACAGCCGAACCCGAACTCGGCAAACTAGCCAAACTGCCGAACTGAACGGACGAACCGACCGACCGGACGAACCGAACGCAGCCGAACCGAACGGCCGAACCCGAACCGCGATCTGTTCGCCCATCCCTAGATGACGCCAAACTCTCTCTCTCCTTTTAATCAGACCCAGGCCCTGCAGTCTTAGTGCTTACATGATGTCCAGCGGCTGTGGGAGACTGGATGAGGGCGAGTCAACTGAGGCTGAATCCTGACAAGATGGAGGTGATGTTAGTGGGGAAGGCAATGGATGTGGCATCCCCTATCATTGATGGGGTCGGCCCCCCCATTGGTACCTCAGGTCAAGAGTCTGGGAGTGCTCCTCAACTCGCAGCTCTGCCTAGACGCCCAGGTTAGGACTGTGGCAAGGAATGCTTTTATGCCTTCATGCTGCTTTCTCATACAAAGTTATTTAACATAGCTCTTCCCCTTCCTTTTTGTGCACCAAAACCAAACCCTTTCCCTCCTACTTCTCCCCTGTCCTGTCCTTCTCTTCCCTTTCATTATCTTCTGATTCGGCTTGTCGCAGAACAGGGAGCTAACTCAGTCCTCCCAGTTCTCCAAGCCAGAAGGAAGGCTTGTCCCAAAGCCTACACCTTCAGAAGACTACATGTGGCCAAGGGTGCCATGAAAATTGAGGATTCAAGCATTCAGGATAAAGGTAGGGGATGGCACTGTGATATATTTTTGTAAACTGTTATGGTTAATTTGGATTATATTTTAATGTCTATTAAGAAATAAGATTGTCAGTTTGGGGGCCTAGGCTCATAGGCTCTGCTTACTGCCCATTTGGGTTTGTCCTGGAGTCTCCAGGTTTTCACAAATCATCTCCAGATTCCACATGGGTGTAACTATAATAGGGACAGGCAGTGCAGCTGCATTGGGGCTCACAAGTCTGGCGGGCCCATGCTCCCTGGTGCAACTGGGTCCCCTGCCACTGGGGAGGGGAAGTGTGGGCAAGGATATTCCATCTTATGCAGCAGGTCCCATTCCAATCTAACTATGCCCCTGTGCGGGACACCTATTTCCCCATGTTATTCAGGGGGCTACTATTATTTTAGAACAAAGAGGCACTCTCACCCTACCCCTGCTGTGTGTCATGATGTCACAACACGCACCCTACCCCTTTTTTGACATAGCCCCACCCCTTTCTGGGTCAAAGCATTTTAGAAGGCTATGCTCCCAGTTGGCAGTTGTTATATTTTGCAAGTCTTCGCTGCTGTTCGGAGTCGCAGAATTACATGTAAGTCTCAAAATTCCATTACCTATGCAAACCGATTGGGAACCATGGTGTTCCAGGAAGGGGAAGCTTTGATTTGCCTTCTGAGAGCCAGTGTGCTGTAGTGGTTAAGAGTGCAGTACTGGGACTAGGGGGAGGCTTGCTTTACCCATGAACCCACTGGGTGACCTTGGGCCTGTCACAGATCTCTTGGCCTAACCTACCTCACAGGGTTGTTGTGAGGAGTATGAGTTGAGTGAATTGGTCTAATGTTAAAAGTTAATAAGTTGAAATGTGAGCCAACCTGAGCCCAAGGGGTAGGGTGGAATACAGATTGAAATAAATAAATAAATAAATAAATACAGATAGCCCTGTTAGTTTCAGCTCCTCTTTCCATCTGCAGTGTTCTTCTCACCATTCCACACCATGAAACCCCTGGGTCTTGTAAACATGATGAAGCTGGTCCGGGATTCTTTCAATTCACTTTAAACTAACCCACATTAGTGTGCTCGCATGGGGTTGGGACTTAAATGATAAATGAATCTGGATTTTAAAAATCACCACGAGTACACTCCTAGCATGAAAATGAGCTAAGGGGATTCATCTGGATTAATTCCATTGCATGCTGAAAAGTGGCTTTGGAAGTCATCACCGAGACAATGAGTGCTTTTAAACGAGATGGCACTGCTGTTGAGCGTGCAGCACCCAAGAGCCACTCATCCAAATGCCCATCTGAAAGTGGAGCGGGGGTTTACACACTCCCATGAGCCACCCACTCACGGAGCACTGCCAAGAAATCCGGAGTGTGCCATGCAGGGCAAACCAAAAAGGTCTGTGGCAATGGGCAGCCATGCATCCCCTGTCCATATGAACTGGGGCATCCAGCCACACCAGCAGACTGGTCCACCACTCAGAAGCATTGTAGGTGGGGGCATGGCCCTTGCAAGTCACAGGAACTGGCTGCGAGCATGGAGGAACGTGTCAATTTCAAAGACCAACCCTGCGCTTCCCCCTCCCCCATGGTCCCTGGGCAGGGGGGAGTGTGTGGCGGCTGCCGAGGTAGTCACGCTGGGAGCCGCCTGTTAGAATCCCTCCCCATGCCCTCCACCTGAGTGGGTGCTCCGCAGCTGTGGTCAGCCTTGCTCATTTAAAAACACCCAATGACATGCAAGTCCCAGAGCGAATGCTTGAAGCAGTAGCTGCAGCCAGGGCTGGGCTTAGAATCTGCAGGACCCCGGGCCGAAACAAAATGCTTTAGGTTATTTTTGTATAGATTTGTGTCACATCAGGGACAACTCGCATCTGTTTGTAAATAATTTGGGATCAGAAAAGGGAACGCAATTCTTGTTCTTCAAACTTTACCTGAGAGCAGCCCCCAGACGGTTTGTTCTCACAAGCATGCTTGAAATTGAGAAGTTACTCTTGGGGAATAACTCTGACATAACTACCTCTCTCTGCTTCTGATCCCAAGAGTAGAGGGAATCGGGTTAGCTCTTCTTCTCCCCATCATCCTGTTTCAGAACTTGCAGCAGCTGCTAGCAGGAGGAGCTTGAATTACCAAACTGTGGGGTGCTATGGTGAGCGGGACCCCACATTTTATTTTTGTCCTGGACCCCCAAATTCTAAGATTGGCCCTTGGAACAGCAGATGATTACATGGTGGGAGGTAATTTTCCCTGAATAGTACACGTGAGCATGTAGGAGTCTTAACCCCACTTGTTTTGAACCCCTGTGCTTATGTGAATGGAGTTGAGAGGTTAAAATCAGATGATGAGATTCAGGGGCATAGCTAGGTTGGAATGTGCCCTGCTGCTGAAGATGGGAGGGGGTCCCCCATCTCTGTTCCCAGCAGCAGCGGATGCAGCTGCACCAGGGAGTATGATTTTTTTAATATTTTTTTTAAAAAGCAGGCAAGAATGTCCACCTCACACTGACAGGCAGAATTAGATACACACAGACAGACGTGCACACATACCGACACCAATGCTGGCACCCCTTCCTGTGAGGGGCTGATGGGAGGTGGGGGCATGGCACCTTCTTCTCCAAAGAGCTGTGTCAAAAGTGAGGATTAGCTATTGGGAATAACTCGCACAAGCGAGTTACTGGGGCGAGCTGCCACACTCAGAAGAGTTTCAGTCACGGGGTTTGCAAATTAATCATAATGCAACAAGAAAACACATTCTTTCTGAAATGACTTTTATTTCAGTTGAAAGAAAACAGTTGGAAAGAATAGACTGAAAGGGTCCAGAGGGCAGCCAGGCAGAGGTCTCCTCAGGCAGGAAGGAGCAGCTCTCAGAATAATTGTTCTCCGTTTATTTTACTGCAGCCTTTAATATATTGGAAACCTGTTCCCTTCTCCCCCTTATCTCCAGGCTTAAACATGTGCAGCACTTTCAACCTTACATTCCTGGGCCATGATCCACAAACTACTTACTCCAGAGTAGCTCCATGGAAACCCTATTTATTGAGATTTGTATCCTGCCCTTCCCCAAAGGGTCAGGGTGGCTAATAATACAAATACAGAATGCAGATATAAAGAAGCTTAAAATCTAATAAAACAACATTACAAAACACATTTTACAACATACAATGTAATGAAACTTAAACACCAGAAAGCATGGAAATGATTTACACTTTGTTATCTATATTGGGTAATGTAACATCAACATTAAGACACCATATGTACTTAATTTATTACCATACCATATTTACCATACATCCTTACTCTTTTAACTATTTCCCACTAACTAAACACACACATACTCCCCGCTCCTTACACACGCGCACATACACACACAAGTGCGCACTTGCACGCACGCATGCGCGCACACACGCACACACACACACACATCAGTCACTCACTCCATCCTACCCCTCCCGCACACTCACTCTCCCCTCCCCACACATACATACACACACTCACTCCTTGCTGCCACTCACACACTCTTCCCTCTCCAGACACACACGCACTGACTCCTCCCATACATACTTATGCTCCCTGCTCCCCCCGAAGGAATCATCTTGCCGCCGCCACCACTGCTTTCTCCTCTTCTTCTGCTGGCCCACCACTGCCATCCAGAGCAGGATGACCTGATCTCCTGGGAAAGGGAGAGAAGCTGGGAGCTCTGGCCCACCTCCCAAAGCCCCGGGCTGACCTGGGAAGGGTACGTGGTCCACCTGAGAGGGCCCAATCCTCTGGAGGTGGGGGCTTGATCAAGAGCTGCATTTCGGTCTGCTCTCCTGGGGAAGGGAGCGAAGCTGGGAACGTGGGACAGCCTCCTGGACTCCTGGGCCGGGGGGGGGGGGGGGGGGGGGTATGGCAATAGTTCCTCCACTCTGCCTCCATCCTGTTCCAGCCCAGGGCACACCTGCACCGGTTGAGTGGCAGAGTGACTGGGCAGGGGGGGCTGTAGTTCCTTCCCTTACTCCTCTCTTCTTCCATCCCACTGCGGCTGTTTAAAAGCCTCACGCCGCCACCATATTCTCTGTCAGGAATTAGGTGGCGCAGGCAGTGCGGGGCAGGCTTCAACATGGGACGCACCGGTGGTGGTGAGCGAGCGACAGAGTGAGCAGGCCGGGGGGGGGGGGGGGGNGTGGCATAGGACAGGCTGCCTATAAATGAATTGGCAGCACTGGGAGCAGCTGCAGCAGCAATATCGTGTGAATGCGCATCCACGGGACCAGGATGGAAGAAGAAAAGTGGGCAGGGGGAGGGGGCGGTGGTAGTTCCTCCCTCCTCTCGGCTTACCTCCCCTGCTGCTGCTGCTGAGGGAGCTAGCTGGGGGGGGGGGGGGGGGGGGGGGGCAGCGGTAGTTCCTCCCTCCTCTCCTCCCTCCGTTCTTTCATTGCTGCCCAGCTTAGCAGCCGGCTCACCCCTCTTCCCTGAGCCCCACAGCCAGCTCCACTGAACTCCCTGCCATGTCACCGCTGACATGGCGATGGGAGAAAGAAGCGGAAGTGAAGGTATAGCTAAGCTACGTGATTTCACAAGAACTGAATTTTAAATCTTTAATAACTTTCTTTAGAGTTACCTGATCACCATCAGCCCACAACTACACTTGCTCAACATCTCGGGTTACCTTGGAGCTGAACCCAACAAAAAATTGGTACCCTGAAAAATTGACCACTAGCAATTAACTTTTTTTTTTAAAAAAAATTATTTTTAAGAAAACTATGTACATTTTACATTTTTTCAAAGTGGACCAGTTCGGGGAATACCTGTTACAGAGTTGGTCCATATATTCCAAAATTCTGTGTTTCTTTATCAAAGCACTAGTTCAAATTTTAGTTAGACATATTGTTATGTTACTTTCAGACATGTCCACGTGTTGCTGCAGCAAGTTCCAGACATTGTTCCATATAGCATAGTAACCTTCTAAATCTTGATGTAACTCGGCTTGAATACGCTCCATGGTTAAAGTCCACCAAAGTCTTTGCCACCACCTAGACATCGCTGGTTTCTGCTTTGACTTCCAATTACACACAGTCATGTGGATAGCTGCTAGACGGAGGTGCTGGAAGGCCATTTTTCTTTCCTTCGTGATTTTCAAATCGGAAAATTCCAAGAATTGCAAACTCTGGTTGCATTTTTATTTGCTGCTGCGCAACTGTACTAATGCGCTGGCCTACTTTTACCCAAAACTCCTGTATAGTGGGACGTTCCCACCAGCAATGCAGCGTGGTACCTGTCTCATCACAGCCCTGCCAACATTTTTTTGGGATAGTCTTTGTTCATACCGTGCAATCGTTCAGGGGTTAAGTATATTCGATTTGTTGCTTTAATTTGTGGTTCCCTGACTGCTAGTGACCCGGAACCTGCCTGCATCTCCGTCCACACAGCCTGTTTTTTTTCTTTTCCATAACAATGTTTAACTCCATCGCCCATTTCTTAATATACCCCTCATCAGGTTCATTAAACATTTTTTGTAACTCACGGTCGATTCTGGATAATATATGCCTTTGACTTGCATCCCCATACATTACTGCCTCAATGTCAGTCCTTTTTCTTATATACAAGGGTCTATCTTGTTTAGAATTAAATTTACTTTTAATTTTAGCATATATCAAGAACCCTGGCTCTGTTCTTTTGTCTGATTGAGTCCAGTGTGAGGATTTCTTCTCTGACAAAAAGGTGAGTAGCAACTTTTAAACCTTTTTTTCCCACTCTTTCATTACCTTATCAGGTATCTTGCCCTTTTTTGCCCAAGGTCCAAATATTGGGGTGTATGGTTTTTTTTCTTTATCAATGGGTATTTTCAGACGTTACGAGGTCACAGTGAACCACGGTCAATACCCACATGGGGCCAAAGCGCCCTGAACGTCTGTTCGGCGGCCACCAGATGTTCACCACGGTTGATTCCCACATGGGGTCAATTTCAACCACGCTTCCGGAGCTCCCTGCCGGACCATCTCCAAAAGCGTGGTCAAAGAGATTCCCGGCGGGAACCAACAAAAAGTAACATCTGGCCGGGAACCACGGGCCGGAATCCCCAGCGGGATTCCAGGCCGTGGTCAAATCGGGCGGTCGCTGCAGTCGCACTGGCTGTGCTGCCCGCCCATCTCCCCAGAGGGCGGGCAGTGGGGGAGCATGGGGGGGCGTGGCCGTGCAGCCGCACGTTGCACCACGCGGCCCCTCCCCCTCCCCAATTCCCCACTGGGATCAGCCTGTTGGAATCATTTGGGTGATTCATTTGGGTGATTACGGGACGGTGCGAAAGCCGCCCCGTCTTGTCTGAAATCACCCAATCTCAGCCCTTTTCAAACAATTTTCCCATATTCGTAACACTATATGAGCGAACGGATGATCCTTATTTTTTGGTAACTTTATATCAAGGCTATCTGTCAAAAAGTATTTGAACTCTTGGATTTGACAGTAATCCTTTTCTAGTTCAAGCCAGTCTGGGGTATCAAGATTATGATACCAAACCTTTATCCCTCTCAAAACTGATGCCCAATAATATAACTTAAAGTCCGGCATATTTATGCCCCCCTGTTCTTTTTGGGTATATAATACTGATCTCTTTAATCTCGGGTTTTTCTTGTCCAAATCATTTTCGATACCATCCTATTTAACATTCAAAAAAACTCACTGGGCACTTGTGTCGGTAGCGCAAAAAAAGTATATATTAATGTAGGTAACACCATCATTTTAATCAGATTAGTCCTCCCCACCCATGAAACCTGGAGATTTTTCCAGGCTTCTTCCTTCCTCTTTATATCCTCTAATAATGGGAGATAGTTAGCCTTATATAAATCTTTGAGTTTTTTGGTGACTTTTATTCCTAAATATGTTAATTCATATTTTTGTACCGTAAATGGGGTTGACCTCATCAGCTCAGCTTTAGTAAGTCTATCTTCATTAAACAGTAACATCTTTGATTTTTCTATATTTACTTTATACCCTGAGGCAGTACTAAATTGTTCTATGATTTCAATTAGAGTCGGAACTGACTGTGGCAAATTTGTCAAACTGACTAACATGTCATCTGCATACATCGCCAACTTGTATTCTTTACTTTTTATCTCTACTCCTCTTATTTGCTTTGAGTTTCTTATCATGATGGTCAAGGGTTCAATGGCTAAATTGAACAATAATGGAGACATGGGACAACCCTGTCTAGTGCCCCATTTCAATCTGATTTCCCTGGACATTTCTCCATCTATGAGTATTATGGCAACTGGGAATTTGTATATTAGTTTAATCCAGTCTGTAAATACACCCCTTATGCCCATTTTTTTCCATAGTAGCAAACAAGTATCTATGCTGTACCATATCAAAAACTTTTTCTGCATCAAGCAATACCACCACCTCACTTTTATTATTCCTTTTGACATAATGAATTATATCCACGATTTTCCTAATGTTGTCAACTCCCAATCTCCCAGGTATAAATCCAGTCTGATCCTGTGAGATCAGACCAGGAATTACTTCTACCAACCTATTTGCAAGGATTTTAGTAAAGATTTTTGCATCTACATTTAACAAAGAAATAGGCCTAAATCCACTACAGAGCTCTAAATTCTTCCCTGGTTTAGGACACAGGGCAATATTTACCTCATAGAATGATTTTGGCATACTCTGTAGCTTGAGAAATGAATTATAGCATTTTGTAAGCATTGGGGCTATTTATTTATTTATTTATTTTTAAATTTATATCCCGCCCCTCCTGCCCACAGGGCAGCCCGGGGCGGCGAACAGCATTTCGTTTAAAACAATAATAAATTTTTAAAAACAATTTAAAATACACTACATGGGGAAACCCCCATCCCTATCCCCACCACCCCCACCCCCGCCAAAAGCCTGACGGAACAGCCAGGTCTTACATATACGCCGAAACAGCAGGAGAGTGGGAGCCAGCCGAGCCTCCTCTGGAAGCGAATTCCACAGCACAGGGGTGACCACCGAAAAAGATCTAACATCGGTGGCCACCCGCCTCGCCCGGGGAACCTCCAAAAAGGCTCCCACGGACGATCTCAAGGGTCGCACGGGTACATGGGGAGTGAGGCGATCCCGCAGATAGGCTGGGCCTAGGCCGTGAAGGGCTTTAAAGGTTAAAACCAGCACCTTGAACCTGGCCCGGTGCTTTATAGGCAGCCAGGCCAGGTGCTTTATAGGCAGCATTTGCGTTAATGTTTTGTAAAACTCAGCAGGTATCCCGCTGCTTTATCCGGTCCCACTGTTTTATTCCCTGGTAACTGCTTAATTACCCCTTTGACTTCTTCTATTGTGATAGGCTGGTTTAGGTACCCTCTTTGTTCAGTTGTGACTTGCGGTAATTTAACTTGCTGAAGTACTCTCTGTACCAACTCGTCTGGGGTGTCTTCAGTGCCATACAACGATTAATAAAAGTCCACAAAACACTGAGCTTTATCTTTATCCTTTAATATTTCAGATTCTACTGTTTTCCTTATATAGGGTATATTTGTTTTTTGTCTTTTCTTTTTTGTGAGCCATGCCAGTACTTTATCTGCTGTGTTGGCCTTCTCATAATAAAAGACCTTCGTGTATCTGATTTTGGTGACTATTGTCTCAGTTTCCATTAAATTTATCTGATTCTTAAGACTGGCAATTTTATTTGCATTCAGTTTAGGTAGTTTAACTAATTGCCTGGGTTGCAGATACAATTCACTAATATATATATTTTTTTCAGGTGCGACCCTAATGAAATAAATTGCCCCTGAAGGATGGCTTTTGCTGCCTCCCACAATACTTGGCGTGATGTTTCCGGCAGGTCATTATATTGAATGTATTCTTGTATTGCCTTTTTTATTTCCTCCTGCATCCATTTGTTACTGAAATAAAAAATTTTTAACCCCCTACCTTGTTTACTGTTGTTCTTATTAGCCTCCTTATTAAATATTGCTACCACTGCATTGTGGTCAGAAAAGGGGACTATCTGTATAAATGAACTACTACACTCTGAGACCAGGCCTTTATTGACCAACATGTGATCAATTTTTGAGGCTGTTCCATGAGGGTTTGAATAAAATGTAAATTCTTGTTTGTTGGGATGAATAGTTCTCCAGATTTCCCTCCACTCACCCAGTTCTATCTTTTTTACCACTTGTTCCTGCTTTTTGTTTTGTTTTTTTAAAATTATTAAACTGATCCACTGGGGATAACGGGCAGTTAAAATCCCCACAAATTATTACCTTGCCCTGAGCTTTCCGAGAGATCAGGGCAATTGTTTCAATCAAGAATTCCTCAGTATTATAATTAGGGGCATATAGATTAACAATAGTATACTGCTCCCCTTGTATTTGCCCTGTTATTATTAACACCCTTCCCTTCTCATCTTTGTATATGCTGTGTATTTGTGGTTTCAATTCCTTATGGATGCCCACCAACACCCCTGCCTTTTTCCTTCCTCCATTAGAATAGAATACTTTATATTCCTTGCTAGTAAACCTTTGATTATCTTTTCTAATTAAATGAGTTTCTTGCAATGCGAATATATGTAGGCGTGTCTGTTTCACTAACTGCCATATCTTTTTCCTTTTAATTGGATTATTCATGCCACACACATTTAAGGATAATACTGTAAGATTAGCCATGTACTCTAAATTTTTCTATATGGATTATAACTTTAATATTCTTCCCTCTTTTCTTTTGCCCTAATAAAATGATCTTCCACATTTCTATGCCTTTCTTCTTGGTGCAGCATCCTTTTTTAGTTTTACACGACTTCTCACTTCTATTACACTGAAACATGTCTATACCTTTCTATACAAACCATTCACAGAAATTCCATTCTTGAGATACACATCTATATCTAAACTTTAACTTTAAACATTCTTCCTTAAAACTAAGGAAAAAACCAAATGTCAACAGTAACTTGAAAATAAAAAGTAAACAAACAAAAAATAACATTCAGTTAGATGATGGAAAATATTATAATGTTACAGCCCAGGGGGCCCCCTAAATAAGAGAAACATTTTCATCAGCTTTCGCTACCAGCTGATCCTGTGTTTATGGTTGTATATTATTTATTCTTTTTCATTGCCCAAATTTTGGAATTGAAGCTTTGGCAGAGCCTGTTATCTAAACAAACTCAGAATCACGCAGTCTCTTCTTCTCCATGACTTCGAGGACCTTGTCTTAGTTTTTTTTCCATATAATACTCCAGTTCAGATTCCTCATTAAAGTATCTCCTTTTACCTTGATCAATGAAGGAAAGTTTTGCGGGGTATAAAATGTGGGCTTTCATCCCCATGTTTTTTAATTTCTCAACTTGTTTTCCCCATGCCTTTCTTCTTTGTACTGTAACATAAGCTAGATCAGCAAATATTGAAACTTTGCTACCTTCAAACTGCATGACTTTTGTGGATCTAGCAGTTCTTAAAATAGCTTCCTTATCTTGAAATCTCAGAAATTTAACTATGGGTGATTTCAGATGTGACGAGATCACACTGAACCACACTGAACCACGCTGAACCCCCCCGGGGGGCCAAAGGGCCCTGAACGTCTGAACGGCACGCGCCAGATGTTCACCACGCTCAATACCCACATGGGGTCAGGTTCAACCACGCTTCCCGGGCTAGCCGGGGGAAGGTCCCGGGAAGCGTGGTCAAACGAACCCCCACAGGGAACCAAGCAAAAGTAACGTCTGGACGCCAATCCCCCAGCGGAACCAAAAAAA
>QEPC01009734.1:2134143-2159727 GCA_003113815.1 Sphenodon punctatus
GTCGCTGTCTCTGCCTCCGCTCTCTTCCGCTTCCCTCCTCGCTCCATCCCGCCACGCTTGCTTGCTGCTGCTCTCGCTTTAAATCTCCCTCCGGTGGTTGTGTTGATGCTGGTTGCCTGGCAGCGACGCTGCGTGCCTTGTCCCCGGCTGGGGCTCGTTTGGTTTGGTTCCGCTCGGGGATTGGCGTCCTGACGTTACTTTTCCTTGGTTCCCTGTGGGGGTTTGTTTGACCACGCTTCCCGGGACCTTCCCCCGGCTAGTCCGGGAAGCGTGGTTGAAAATGACCCCATGTGGATATTGAGCGTGATGAACATCTGGCGCGCGCCGTTCAGACGTTCAGGGCCCTTTGGCCCCACGGGGGGGTTGAGCGTGGTTCAGTGTGGTTGAGCATGATCTCGTAACGTCTGAAATCACCCTGTGATTGCTGGGACAGGGGGCTCTGGGAGGTTGGGGCCCCCAGGGAAGGAAGGAAGGAAGGCCAGAGCCCACCTCTTCAACACCTTTAGCCCCAGCTCCTGTCTGGCTCATGAGGTTTGTACTAGTTTTCAAAGTGGCCTGGAGTGGGGGAGGGATGCATTAGAGAGGGAAAGTTCTGACATGGATGGAAAGTGGTGAAGAGACTGGAAAGAGAGACTGGGGGCAACACACATTCTCAACACAGCAGACAGTTAAAAGGGGGGGAAGCCCCAAGCTAAATACTATAATGTATTTCTTAATTACATGCAAAAAACCTATGGTTTGAATTCTCAAAGTGCAGCACTGAGGCTGCAACGAATGGGGCAGTTTGAGGATCACAGCCTGTCACAATAATGGTAATTTGGGTTATGAAAGTCAGAGTGTATCAGGTGTAAGGTTGCCTCCTCCTTCCTTGTAAACATGCATTGTTAATTCAGAGAAGGTGTGGCAGTAGAATACAAAATAATGAATGGGAGAGAGGAAAATTTGGTTCACTTACCTTGGTGAATTTTCCTTCTCTTTCCTGAGAGAGAGAGAGAGAGAGAGTACTCTGAGGGAGGGATGGACAGCCTGCCTCCCCAGGAGAAAGGAGGAAAATTCACCAAGGTAAGTTAACCAAATTTTCCTTTCTCCCTCTCCTGGGGAGGCTGGAGTAGGGATATGACAAAGCAGTAGACCCAAGAGAGGGAGGGAAGAACCCTAAGACCCATATAACCACTCCTCTCAGGGATAAGCAAAACTCTCAGAACTAACACCGCTTTTAAACGAGGCGCTAAAAAGCGCCTCCTGAGCCCCGCATTGAGAGAAAAGCCTATCCTTATCAAAGTGACACAACTCAGGATTGGCTGACAGGGTGGCCAGCTCAGATACTCTTTTGGCAGAGGTGACTGCCACTAGAAAGACACCTTGAATGAGAGAATCTTCAAGGACACTTGGTCTAGAGGTTCAAACAGGGAACCTTGAAGATCCTCCAACATGGAGGTCTCCATGAAGGAAAACGGTGTTTGACTGCTGGACATATTGTGGAGTCCGCCTTGAGAAAACATGCTATGTGAGGAGGACTTGCCAGGCGTTCCCCCTGTTTGAGCTGATAATATAGAAGAAAGAGTCGAGACCTGTTGACGCAGGGTGTTGGCACTTCTTCTCCAACCTGTCTTGAAGAAAAGCCAGCACATCTTGAAACAGGGCCTCCAAATGATTCAGCTTGTAAACCTCTGCCCACCTCTGAAAGGCTTGCCAGGTGGTACTGTAAATTCTGTTAGCTGAAGGTGTATGAGCTGCCAAGAGTATCTAAAACCTTATCCAAGTAGCCAAAAGCTCCTAGCTGTTGGCGCTGAATATCTAAGCTGTGAGACTTTGAGTTTTCAGGCCTTGATACTGAATGGGTCCCTTGTGACAAAAGGTCGTTCCTCACTGCAAGGGGCCATTCCGGTGTGGCCAGCTCAGGGCTATGAGGATCACCGTCACTCTCTGTGATCTTATCTTCCGCAACACCTGAGGTAGTATGGCAATTGGAGGAAAAGTGTATAGTAAACCCTTGGGCCACGGGGACTCAAGAGCATCTACCCCAGGGCCTGTGGATCTCTGTGCTTGGAAAGTACCTCTTGGTCCTGTGATTCACCGCTGAAGCGAACAGGTCCACGCATGGCTTTCCCCACAAGTTCACTATCTGATGGAAAACTTAGAGTTCAGTTCCCACTCTCCTGGGTCCAGCCGGCTTCGACTGAGTCAATTGGCTTGAACACTGAGGGTACTCTTGACATGCTTTCCCCTCATAGAGCCCATAACGGTTTCCGCCCAGGAGAACAGCATCTTCGCCTCCCTCATTAGAGCTGCCACCCTAATGCCGCCCTGTCGGTTGATATAGGCCATTGCCATCGTGCTGTCTGTCTGGACGAGTACATGCTTGTTCTTGATCATGGCCTGGAAGGATATCAATGCTAGCCTGGTGGCCCTCAGCTTGACAAGGTTGATATGAAGACGTGACTCAGTTGGGGACCATCCGTCCTGAATCGGCTGTCCCTGGAAGTGGGCCCCCGAACCTATCAAGTTGGCATCGGTTGTCACCACTATCTTTTCTTCATCTAGAATTGGCACACCGTGAACAAAATGATGATTGTCTAACCACCAGTTTAGGGAGTCCTTGGCCTCCCTTGGTAACTTGAGCGAAATGTTCTGCTTTCTGGCAATTTGATTCTGCCAGGGAAGGAGAAAGGACTGTAACGGCGATCAGTGGAAGTGAGCCCAGTGGACTGTCTCCAGACACCACCAGGCCCAGAGCACTGGCTAGATTGAGCAGGGGAGAAGACACCGCTGTTTGTCTCTGATCTTGGGATTGTTGCTTGGGGGATAGAAAAACTTTGTTGAGGGTTGTATCTATTATAACCTTCAAATGAAGCAGTCTTTGTGTTGACGTGGTAGAGCTCCTCCCCCAGTTGATAATGAACCTGTGAGCTTGAAGACAATTTGTCATCCTCTGAACTGCCTCCTGGCACTGGTCCCTGATTGGGGCCCTCATGAGGAGATCGTCCACATAAGGGAAAATGTGAATCCTCTTCAGGCGTAAGTCTGCCACCAGTGCTACCAGTAACTTGGTGAACACCCCTGGGGATGCAGCCAAGCCAAAAGAGAGCCTTCAACTGCTAATGCTGAGCTCCATAAACAAACCCAAGGAAGCACCGGTGTGACTTCGATAGGAACGTGTAAATAAGCCTCTTTCAGGTCTATGGAAGCCAAAAAGTCTTTTGGTTGAATGGCCCACAGAATAGACTTGAGTCTCTCCATCTTGAATTGTCGTGGTTGTAGATGTTTGTTTAGACCCTTGAGGTTTAGGATGGTCCTTGCTTCTCTGTTCTTCTTTGGGACGGTAAAGAAGAAGGAGTAGAGACACAAGCGCCTCTGAAGCTGGGGAACCTCTTTAATGGCCCCAATATCTAACAGGTGGATTATTGCTGTGACCATCACTTGATGCTTGGCTTCATGTCTGAGTCTGGAGACCTGCACAAATGATCTTCTGGGCTGGGACTCAAACTCTGTGGAGTACACATTTAGAACTATGTCCCTCACCCATCGGTCTGATGTTGTCTTTGACCATTGAATACTGAACTCCTATAGCCATCCCCTGATTCGGAGCAAGGGGGGAGAGGACTCCAGTCAGGCTGAGGGCTGGCCAGCCTTGCCTGCTTTTGGCTGATGATGAGACGTGGAGGGACCTGTTCTGCCCCCTCTTTGCCAATGCTGTCCGTTTCCTCCAAAACCTCCCCTTCGAAAGGAGGAACAAAATCAAAAACTCTGTCTGGGATGGGAGCATCTCTTGCTGTCCTTTCCTGTGGTATGGACTGGTAAGCCTTTTTTTTCCCCCGGCTCCGTAGTCATTGTCAATGGGCTCTCCAAAAAGCTTGCCCCCAGTATAAGGGGCTGCGGTGAGCACCATTTTGGCCTGTACGTCAGCCTTCCAAGGCCTCAACCAGATGGCTCTTCTAGCTGCCACACTATTTGTCACTGAGCATGACGCGCATTGTGCAGCGTCCAGCGAGGCGTCTGCCACAAAGGAGGCTGCAGCTGAGACCTTCAAGCCTTCCTTAGCCTCTTTTGAGGTAGAGGGAGACACCAATGAGTCCTTCAGCCACAGCACCATGGCTCTGGCGAATGTAGAGGCTGTTGCGGCAGCTCTGCATGCTGTGGATACAGCCATGAAGTCCCATCTAGGAAAACTCTCAATTTTCCTGTCTAGAAGATACTTGGGCATGCCTTTCCCCATCCATAGGTAGCACTGAGGCCTTTGCCAGATCAGAAGTGCCGGCATCTACCTTGGGAAGGATGAAGGCTATGGCCTTGGATTCGGGGAGGGAATAAAATCTAGAGGCCAATGCAGGAGCTGCCTTGGGTTTAGCAGGTAGATCCCACTTTGCTTTCAATAACTTCCAATAAAGAGAAGGCAAAACCTGCACCCTCCGGCAGCCCTTGGGGAGAGAACCAAATAAACATCCTTGGCTAGATTCTTTTCAGTGGGAGGAGGCTTGGGGGTGTGGGGGTTGGGGGTAGAAAACCCAATCCTGGAAGTAACTCCAGCCTGTAGAGACTCAAACATCTCTGGATGAAACAGTCTAATCCCCACTTTAGTAGCCGAATCCTGTAGCTCCTTATCTGAGCGCTCTCCCTCCTTTTTGTCTGGGGAAATAACGTCCCCCTGATCTGCTGCTGTACTGTCTAAGACTCTAGCGCTCCCTCTAGCCACTGCTGAGGAACTGGGAGAGCTATGTCTCTGAGGCCCCCTGGTGGATGATGAATCCTCCGCATCTCCGACATGCAGGGCTGAAGGGGCAGGGCTTTGATAAAAATGACCGAGGTGACCAGCGCCAGCCAGAAGCTGGGCGACCCCCTGTGCTCCCCGGGCCACTAATTGCTATCCCAACCATTGGGCCACAGCAGGGGGAACCCCAGACTCACCCTGATGGGGTACTGCAGGAGAAAAAACCACTCTGCCACTAGCCAGCGGGCAAGAAGCCCTGTAGTGGCTGTGGCTCGCCACCCGCCGGCTGACCTGGACCAGGGAGAGGCTTTCCCCGAGGAAGAGGAATGGGAGGTGCGGTGCTGCCTGGGGTCATGGGGCAGGCCTAGCGCCTGCCCGATGCCCTTTACCTGCATGGCTGTGCACACGTCGCTACTAGAACCGGAGCAGCGACTCTGTCAGCTTCTCTGCCTCTTATCGCGGGAACAGTTCCGATGTCGAGTTCTGGACCGTTTGCAGTCTGAATTATGCTTCCATGGGGGCCTTGGGGAGGAAGCGGAGCCTGAGCTAGAGCTGGAAAGGCTCTGGCTCCTGTGCCGAGATGGCCGGCATCCCTGATGGGACCCGCAGACACTCAGCTCTCTCTCGAGGTGCTCTCCTCAGCGCTCTCCTGGGGGGCAGGATCTGTGGATGGTGCTGGCTGCTCTGCGCAGTCCACAAGGGAGGCTGGGGCAGGATCCTGGCCCAAGCAGGGGGAAGAGCTAGTCCCCCCCCCCCCCAGTTTTGCTTGATAGCCGGCGGTCCAGATTCCTTGGGGGGGGCACCCCTGAACTCTCCCTGTGAGCCATGAAGGAGAATGAAACCAGCACCTGTTGGGCCGTGCCTCAACCCTTGTGCCAACCTCCCCACAAGGGGGATAGTTCTGCGGGGAGGAAGCCTGCTCCTCGCGTCTGAAGAATCCCTTAATGGGGAAAAAAAGGGGCAAGAGGCCCCCTTCCCTACACTAACTAACAACTGGGGATAGTCAGACAGGGAGAAGGAAGGAAGGAAAAACCAAGCTTTCTCCTGGCTCAGAGGAAGAACCCTGACCTACTCCTGTGGAGGCAGGAACAGAACTGGGCAGTTGAGGCGGGGTTAAGTGTGTAGGTGGTCCCTTGACAGCCATGTTATTCAGCAGGTTAAATATTTCAACTGTCTTGGAATTTGTTTTTTTGCAAAGTTACTTGCTTTGCCGAAATATATCCCAGCCGAGATGTTAAGAGCGGAGGTGGGCGAACCTTCTATTGCCTCGAGAACCTATTGGAGATTAATTGGGGTTTTAGTTCAGAGTTTCTAACATGACACAAGGCCATCTTCCTCATTTGTGTCTGGAGAAACAATATAGTGATTTATTGTCCCTAAAATTTCCTTGGTTTAATCATGTTTGGGGACTTCTACATATCTGTGGTTTCCCTGAGTTAGGGTTCAGGTTTAGTCTTGCTAGGAAAGATATGGTGCAGATTATTACTAGGATTAAAGATTGATGTACAGTTTGACCTAGCAGCAATCCAGGGGTATAGTATGTCACCATGGTTTCCCTCTCTGAAGGTAGAACATGGAATGGAAAACTATCTCCCATCTTAAGAATTGTTCCTTGATGAAATAATTTACCACATTACGATTTCACACTTTTGAATCGGCCGTCTTAGACGGCTGGTACAGGAACGTGGAAACATCTCAGCAATTTTGCCCATGTGGCAAAGTGGAGGATCTCCCACACTATTTATTGGAATGTTCCCTGTACAAGAGTATTTATTTATTTATTTATTATTAAAATGTGTATGTCACCCCCTCCAGCTACAAGCATCTCGGAGTGGCTAACAACATTTTAAAACACATAACTACAAATACAATTAAAACACAACCTAAAACCCCCAGATTAAAATAATCCAAACCCAAATAATCTAGCCCAACCCAGCCCCCCGCCCACTACCCATCTCCCCCACTCCTACCCACTCCCTTCCCCGAAGGCCTGGACGAACAGCTGGGTCTTACAGGCCCGGCGGAAGGCCAGCAGACTCGGGGCCAGTTGAGCTTCCTCTGGGAGGGAGTTCCACAGCTGCAGTGCGACCACCGAGAACGCACTCTCCATTGTGGGCCCCCGGCTAACCCAGGGGACTTCCAAGAAGGTGCCCCGGTGGATTGCAAAGATCGCCCCAGGACCTCTCAGATAGGAGGGGCCCAAGCCGTATAGGGCTTTAAAGGTTAAAACCAGCACCTTGAATCGGGCTCAGAACGCTATAGGCAACCAGTGCAGAGCTCAGAGCACTGGTGTTATGTGCTCCCTATGGCCTGTCCCTGTCAGAAGACAGGCCGCTGTATTCTGCACCAGCTGCAGCTTCCGAAGAATCACCAGGGGCAGTCCCACGTAGCGCACATTGCATATAATAATAATAATAATAAAAATAATCATAATAATTTGAGTGACCAAAAAAGGTCATTTCAAAACATACATACATACAAATTAAAACAAAAACAATTAATAAGACCTTGATGGAATAACAGAAATTAAAACATCGTATTTCTTGTCAAGGAAAACCAAAGATCTGGCTTACAAGCAAAAAAACATAAGGGCCCAGTTAGCCCTTGTTATTGTAAAGTAGATAATCGCCTCCATTTAGTGTCGAGGACAGTAAGAGGCCATAGCTCTAGGTGTCCTTAGCACACAGCCACTGGAATAATAAGATATCAAAGCATCTAGGCGAGCAATTGCAAAGATATTGAGCTAAGAATGTTCCCCTCAAGTCAGTATAGGCAGGGCAAATTCATATAACATGCTTAAGGATCTCAACTTGGCCAAGAGAGCAATCTAAACAAAGCCTATTGCTCCTTTGACAAACCAAAATATCTCCCACTAAGGATGGCAGAGGGGAAGATATTAAGCCTAAACGACGATAGGGCATATCTTTTCCTCCAGTCAGTCCAAAGATTAAGATAACTTGAATCACTAGGATGAGGACTGATCTTAACATAAAATGGAGCAACTCTCGCTTAGTCAAGGCTGAGAGCTCATTTTGTCTTTTTTTTAAACCAACACCATCGTACTCTTGAAATTATAAGAGAGTAGAAAAACCTTAGAGAAGCCCAAATCCCTAATTTCCTTGTCTATTGCCAAACACCAAGGATTATCTCTGGCTATATTTGCTGCTAGGTTAATAAGGCAATTGGATTTTACAGGGAAAAGAAAGATCTTCATCCAGTATCTTCATCCAATGGCTACAAGGGCCTGGGATTTTAAAGTTTGCGAGGTTGTTTCTGCTCTCAGTAACACCTGAGGGGTTCCTCTCGGGACTTTCAGAATCGCATGCAAGAAGCTATTTTGAAGTAGTTCAATAGTATTCAAGAAGGACAAGCCCCAGATGGGAAAAGCATACAAAAATTGGTTTACTACTTTTGCCCTAAAGGTGCACAGCTGGTTTTACCAAACTTCCTCCATGAGAAAAACAACAACTCTGGATAGTATATGAGGATTTTTTTGCCTGTTCCAAGGCCAACTTGTAATGTAACTGCCTGCTCTTAGAGGCCGAAAAAATGACCCCCAGGTATTTATAGAAAGAAACCTGTTCTATTTGGTGCTCACACATAAACCAATAATAAACTGATTTCTTGCTTCCCACTACCATAACTTTAGTTTTGGCAAAGTTTATTGTTAAATTTTCATTTTGACAAAAAACCAAATCTCTGCATGCTCCTTTTTAGCCCAATGGGGGGTCTGCGAGATCAACACGGTATCATCTGCATAAAGGAGTATAGGTATCTTGCGGTCGGCCAGCTTAGGGGCATGGGTGTCCATTTCAGCCATGAATGAAACCATGTCATTTAGGAAGTAGTTAAATAAGGCCAGGGCCAGAATACAGCCCTCTCTTACCCCCAGCAATACTTGGATTTTCTTAGTCGGCGGATGGTTGCATGAAAAACGAACCTGCATGGGTTTGCCACTATGTAGTTTGATCATAAGAAATAACAGTCGACGATCAACGGAAGATCTACTTAACTTATGCAATAGGTGGTCTCTGTCTATGTCTATCGAATGCTGACTAAGTCAACAAAGCATAGATAGAGTCGTGATCTCTGAGAAGAACTAGCATATTTAGCAATCGACTGTTGCAGAACAAAAACATGGTTAAGGGTCGACTGGCCCTCCCGAAAGCCAGCCTGCTCTGGTGCAATTATCTCATTGGCATCAGTCCAAGACTGGAGTTTCATTAAGAGATGTTTAGAATATAATTTCCCGATTACACTTAAGAGGCTTATAGGCCTATAATTAAGGGGAGCGATACATCCCCTTTTTTAAAGATCGGCACAGTCACGCTATTGAGCCAGTTTGGGGGAAAAAGACCGGACGCATCAATGTGCATAAATAAAGGCACCAGTACAGAGGCCCACCAATCAGGGTCCAACTTAAGAAGATCTGCAGTAACATGATCACATCTGGGAGCTTTCCCATTTTTCAACTTAGCTATTAACGCCTTAATTTGGGGGGGGGGGGGGGGGGGGGGGGGGGGGGGATCCTTGATAGAAAGCCCAGGAAAATTGAAAGCTAGAGTACCTGGGTATGACTTGGCAAATAAATCAGAAAAATAATTTTGCCAAACAATGGGAGAGATAGTAACTGGTGGTTTTCCCGTGGATCTATCTTTGGAGTGCTTAATAAGGGACCAAAATTTCCTGGAATCATTTCCCTGGGCTTCCTTAATGAGTGATGACCATTTCGCTTTAGAATAATCCAATCTCTTCCTGGCTAACAATTTCTTATACTCCCTCTGGGTAGAAATTAATAAAGTATGGTTATATTTAGTAGGAAAACCAATTACTCGTTTAGCAAGTCGACGAAGAGTGCTTCTTAATTTGCGGTAGTCTTTGTCGACCCACCGACCAAAAAATCTATGGGATTGTTGGCACGATATATTTGACGCACATAAAGAGGCAAAAATTAGTTCCATTAAAGTATTATAATAAACAAGCGGATCAGACTGCATATGACATATTTCAGTTACAAGCTTGGCAACTTGTTCTCGTTGAACAAAAAGAGGAAATAAGGTTTCCAACTCCTGGTAAGATCTCAAACGAGTTGTACCAACATAGGCACCTTCCCTCTCCACCTGATCTACATCCATCTGCTGGAGTGGACTTTTACTAAGAGGATCTCGAATAGGCACAGAGGGAAATGATTCGTCATGAACATTGGCAGCACCTGGAAGTCCAGGGCAATAAATAGATGGTTAGCCTGTAGCTGAAGAAGCCATCTTTGAATGTGGATGCACTCGCCAGCTACTTTCCTGTCTCTAATCTTCCCTTTTTAGGGAAGGTTATTGAATGGGCAGTGGCTCGGCAGCTCCAGGTGCATCTGGCCAGTGTTGGTTTCCTTGACCCTTTTCAATCTGGGTTCCGCCCCGGCTATGGTACTGAGACGGCGTTGGTGGCCTTGGTAGATGATCTCTGCCGGGAGATGGACGCAGGACGTTCGACCTTTTTGATCCTGCTAGATCTCTTGGCCGCTTTTGATACCGTGGACCATGGGCTGCTGTTGAGATGGCTGCGAGACCTGGGGGGTCTTGGTGGGATGGTCCTTGGATGGTTCCGCTCATTCCTCTCGGGTAGAAGCCAGCGGGTGGTGCTGGGGGCTAAAACATCTAGCCCCTGGGCCTTGACCTGCGGCGTTCCGCAGGGTTCCATTCTGTCTCCACTATTATTTAATGTGTATATGCAGCCCCTGGGGGAGATCGTGAGAGGGTTCGGGGTGCGATGTCACCAATATGCTGATGATACTCAGCTGTACCTCTCGTTTTCAACTGACCCAGGTCCTGCTGTCTCGTTACTTTCCCAATGTTTGGAGGCCGTGGCGGATTGGATGCGGCAGAGCAGACTGAAGCTCAATCCCGATAAGACGGAGGTGATGGTGGTGGGAAGGGCGGGGGAGGTGCTGGCCCCCCTGATAGGGGGGGTTCGCCCGCCTGTTGCTCTTCAGGTTCGGAGTCTGGGGGTGGTTTTGGATTCGGGCCTCCGTCTGGATCGGCAGGTGGAGGCGGTGGCTAAAGCCGCCTTTTGCCAGCTGTATCTGGTACGGAGGCTTTGGCCATACCTCTTCGGGCCCGACCTGGCCACTCTCATTCATGCCTTCATCACCTCGAGGCTAGACTACTGCAACGCGCTCTATGTGGGGCTTCCCTTGTTCTGGTTTGGAGGCTGCAGCTAGTGCAGAATGCGGTGGCCCATGTCCTTACTGGGGCAGGCCGCAGGGAGCACATAACACCGGTGCTCTGCACTCTGCACTGGCTGCCTATAGCGTACCGAGCCAGATTCAAGGTGTTAGTGTTGATCTATAAAGCCCTGCACGGTCTGCACCCCATATATCTCGGGGACCGCCTTGCCCTCCGCGCCTCAGAGTGATCCCTTCGGTCCACTGGGGGCGCCTTTCTGGAGGTCCCCCATGTAAAACGGAGGGCCACAATGGAGAGGGTGTTATCGGTGGCCGGACCACGTTTATGGAACTCCCTCCTGGAGGAGGCTTACCTGGTCCCAGGCCTGTTGGCCTTTCGACGAGTTTGCAAGACCTGGCTGTTCGCCCAGGCCTTCGGAGGGGAGGGTGGGGTAGGGGGGAGAGTTTTCGGTTTTAGTGATGTTTTTTAAATTGTTGTGGGTTTGGTCTTTTTTATTGTTGTTGATTTTAGTATTATTGTGTTTTTATGATGTTGTAAGCTGCCCCGAGATGCCATAGGCATGTGAGGGCGGCCAATCAATTTAACGAAATAAAGAATAAAATAATCAATAATACTTGAGCCCAAAGAAGAGTGGTAAGTAAAGTTGCCTTTATCATCACCGAGTAGTAGCCCATTAAGAACCACTAAATTTACATCTTCCAAAACTTTGGTTAACAAGGGAGCCCTCGTGCTAACTACGGGATCCATCAAACTGCGAGTATTGTTAAAGGGTGGGACTAGATATTCTTCCATCGACATGCCAATCATGCGTGGCATAGGATCCCCTAGCTGGGTATTAAAGTCACCTCCCATAATGAAACAAACATCGGGGAATTTCCCCAGTGCATCCAGGGATTGAGATGTTGTTACCAACCAAATCTCATCCAAGAATATAGTGAAGAACTTGGGGGGATATATACATTTGCCAGCAACAATTCAAAGCCAGAGGCAAAAAGACAGTGGCAGATTGCAAAATATGACTTGTAGGCACTGATTAATTGGATCTTAATGTCAGTGGCTTTAGACACTAGGAAAGTCAGTCCCCCACTAAGCTTACCCTTGGTAGCAGAGGAGGTAGCAGGAATACTTATAACTTGAAACCCAGGGCAGAATAGATCATTGTTTGTCCAAGTCTCCTGGATTAGAACAATATCAGATAATTTTAAAAACGCAGAGAAGGATGGGTCACAATTATGAGCCATCCAACCTGCTATATTCCAGCATAGAAGGGTCACTGAGGCTGAGTCACGAGGGCCCAGTCACTCTGGATCTGGAAGAACTTCAAGGAGCGGGTTCCTCTGATCTACATTAACCGTCAAAAGTTCGGGGGGAAGTTGCTCCCTGCAGGCAACCTGTACATTAGGGGAATGAGAGGGAGTCAGTGTGAGACCAGAGACCCCAACTATATCCCTAGATGGGATCGTGTTCTGGAATTTCTTCACCAAAGGGGATAAGGGCTTCACTATTTTTGGGCTAACACTAATGCGAGTATGAGTGATGAGATTAGGGAGCAGGGCATCTGCTAAGCAATCCTTATCCCCAGAGAAAATCTCCAACGGAGGGATTGATAAATCAAAGGACCCTTTAGAAAGTATTAGCTCAGATGATTTCCCTTCATTTAGAGGCCCAAAGGATTGCAAACAAGCCGGAACATGAAGCTTTTCCGGGGTAGCCTGGAGCTGGTAATTTACAGGTTTTCCATCATTCGTTCTCCCCAGCTGAATGAATAGGGAATCCGTACGCCCCAATACCTCTAACTGGCTACCCAAGGCCACCGAGGTTTTTTTTGGAGATGCTTCAGAAGGGCCGGTCTGCAAAACAACATTTGGGCATGGCGCAAGCTCCATTAGATCGCACGTTGAGGTCTCTATCAACTTCTCAGTTGTTGCCAATTTCAGAGATTTCAAAACTCCCCCAGGGGCACTTTGCTTAAATTGCAATCGTATCTCTGGGAGGAGGAATTTGACTGGGGAATTTTGGGTATCGATGGAACAGAAAAATTAGATCCAGGGTCCTTGCTATAAACTCTAGAAATATAGATTGCATTTTCCCTGAAGAGAGACTCCTTTTTATAAATCAAGGAAACCCAATGCATAGAATTAAAAGAGATGTTCACAGTCCAACGACCCTTAGTTAAAGCGAGATGGTTAATTGAGCAAATATTTTTGCTAGTAATAGGAACTTTCAGCAGCACTCTCAGATGCTTCGCTATAGCTAGGGGAAGAGTTCTAAAATGGTAATTTGTCTGAGGGGAGTGGAAGAATAGTAAAAATCACGCTATTGTTCATCTTAATGCATTTCCCCTCTTTGGTCAATAGCTCTTGGGCAGCAATATCCTGGGTTTGTAATTGAAGATCATATAGTCTCTCTGTTGCACGAGAGGCATCCTATCCGGGCCTGAGTTTCCCACAAAAACGCCCAGGGGACCCTCAGGGAAAAGAGAAGTTTCCCTATTTGTAGCCACAGTCTTTGAGGGGACGGGAGCAGATTTAGCTTGGAGTACTGGGAGAGATTGGTATGAAGATATATAGCACGCAAGCTCATCAAATTTTGAATTAAAACTATTGAGCTGGGAAAACACCAGACGTATGGTTTGTGATGTGAGAGATACGTGCTCAGCCAATAAGGAGACATAACTCTTAGATTTACTCCCCAAAGATTGGTTTCCAGGGAGGACCATGCCTGATTCCTGCGCATTAGGTAGCAGCTGTTTTGGAGAGGAGTGGACAGCCAAGCTTGGGGAGACCACGGCCTCATCCTGCATATCTGCTAATATCGCAAAGCTGTTAGTTGTAGACACATTAGCTAGGCCATTTACTCCCTTAGAGTGACAATTAAGGTTCGTACTAGCAAAGAAACTCTCTATTTCCTTTGCTTAGAGGACTTAACCACAGGAGGGGAGACACTAGCGGCATCAGTTCGGGTACGTTTATGTGACTGCATCGTCGAGTCTGGCTGCCAAACCTCCTACAATAAAACAGACGGTTCCTGTTGAACCAAAGAATATAATTGTCAGTAGCTTCAACTCGGGATATTCCTGGATGGGAAAGGGAGGGACAGCCCCGCCTAAGGCCGCGCACACAAGGGCGCGCCCTTGCGCATGCAGTCCTTAGGCGCGCTGCCCAGGTGTGTGCCTCTGGCGCCGCTTCCGGCAGCTGGGATCTTTTATCTCTCGGCTCCGCTTGTCAGCTCCACCCCTCAGCTCTCTCACAGGTCTGACCCAGCATCACAATCACGGCTCCCAGGCAGGTTCAGTCCCGCTCACCACCCTCTCCCTCCAGCGGCTGAGATCTGCATTGCAGTAATCCAGCTTCGAGGTGATGAACGCATGGATGAGGGTGGCCAGGTTGGAGTCTGAAACATATGGGTGGAGCCTCCGCACAAGATGTAGCTGGTGAAAGGCTCCCTTTGCCACCACCTCTACCTGGCAATCCAGTCAAAGGCTGGGGTCCAACAGGACTCCCAAGCTCCAGACCCAGGAAGCCAGCGGGGGGCGGACCCCCTCAACGAGGGGAGCTATCACCCTCGCTGCCCGACCCACCAACATCACCTCTTTCTTATCGGAATTCAGCCTGTCTGCTCCGCCGCATCCAGTCAGCCACTGCCCTTTTTACATGGACGCACCCCCTCTAGCCTACGTGTGCGACTGTGTGTGTGTTGGGGGGGGGGGCATCTGCCTGACTGTTGTGGTTGGTGATGTGCGCGTACTCCCGCGCTCCACCACTTCCTCATACACAGAGGCACTGGAGAAAACGAAGGTGCCTCTGTGTGTGGAAGAAAGTGGAGATGGGTGGGTGTCCGTGTGATGGGCCGCCCAAGCAGCGCCCACCTATCCCCCCATGCATCCGTGTCCGTTTGAAAAGGGCCTTAAATGGAATTCTGGATTATGCCTTTTTTGGCTTCAATTTTTTTTTACAATACTGCTCAGAAATTGGAGTTGCTTTTTAAATAACAGGAATTCAGAATGTACCTGGGAAGTAGCTATTTTTGCTAGGTTGGCTGCTAAAACTACGGCTAGATTTGTCCGTGGTTGACCTGAGGTGCAACTAAATTCGTAATATATGGGGTATGTGTATTAACTGGTTTAATTAATAATCTTATAATTGATTTATTTTTGTCTAATTGTTGATGTTTTTGCTTAAGTTGTATCATATGCTTTATACTGTTTTAATACTTTTGTTGTTAGTTTTATGCAATAGCTAGCAGTTTATGCATTTAGTAAAACTGAACTGTCTCACTGAATACCAGAATCGGAGGACAGTTAATGAAAATGAAGTTATCAAGGCGTGCAGGAAGCAGTAAGGGTTCCACACAACACTCAGAATGTGGGTTTGGGCCAGTAACTACTCCATATGAGTGTTGTGTGAATAAGCTCTAAATTTTCTCTTCCAGAGCCCCTGTTGCAGGATGGAGCTCTCTTTCTGGAAGGCTAACTCCAGCCTTTGTCCCTCCCCCTACTATGCCAGCAGCCTTGTGTCAAGCCTTGCTGTCAACTCGTATCTCTCTCTCTCCTCCCTTGTGACTTCTCCAGCCAGGCTCCTAGCCCAGATTCAAGGTCTCACCCAATTATGGGCCTTAGCTGTGCTGTCCCAGACAGGAATCAGACCCCACTCATACCAGAGATTTCATCTTTTCCTAGTGTTTGTTAAATGCTGGCTTCCAGCCCCTCCCAGGCTTTCTGGGCCCCACCAGCCACTACTACCAGTGCAAAACAAGTGGAGAAAAGCTACCTGCACCTGCTGTCCTTTGACAAAGATGCAGACCGTGTACTTGCCCAGCTCCTTTGGCGTGTAGGACACATGATACGTCCCATCGTTGTTATCGCGCATAGTTGGCTTGATCACACTGTAGTGGAGAGGAAGGAGAGTCGTGAGCTTTGTAGGAGAGTGGGTTATTAATTGCCATGTGGATTACATTTATTGGTGTATGTGACCAGCAGTGGATCTAAGACAGAGGTGATGAACTTCAAGCCTGGGGGTCAAATATGGCCTCTTTCCATTCCTGGATCTGGCCCCTGGATCCAGTCCCTATCCCCGAGTACTGAAAGACTGAACTTGGGGTAAGAGAGCAGAGATGAGGGCTTATGCAGAAGGAAAGGGGACAGATCCATGGTCTGGGTCCTTCTCTTCCTGAGCGCATCCTGTAAGCACTCCCAACCCAACCTCTATGTGGCCCTTGGACCAATTTTCAAAGTGGCCCCTGGCCCGGGAGGGAAAAGGTTTCTCACTCTTGGTCTAAGGACTCATTCATACAAAACTCTTCACCACTTGCTTCTTAATCTGTGTGTTTGACTTGTCTGATGGCAATGCATTCACACAGCTGCTGATTTACCTGCATTACCCCCAATACGATACCTCCCCTTTCCACTTCCCACAATTCAAAGAGGAATATCCTTGTGATATCCCTGCATAAAATTTTCTTAAAGTAGAATGGAGTGGAAGAGGGAGTTCTCTGGCCATACCTCCATGGTTACTGGGAGGTAGGAAGTAGTAAACAGGAAATGATGTTTCAAGAACGGAAACTAGCTCCAGATAAACACACATTAAGTATTTATGTAGAGACAGCAATCTACCTGGTGCTTTGCAACCATTAATTATAGATCAGTCTCTGCCCCAGAGAGCTTACAATCTAGGAGAGACAGTGAAGGCAAGACAAAAAAGAGGAAGAGAGGGATATATTCAAGAAGTTGAGAAGTTGCAGATGCATGTCCTTAGCTTAGTTACAGGGGAGAAGAGAACCTTGAGTAAATGATGGAGCAGACTAAGGGGATGAGTAGCTAGGGAAATGCTACTTGATAGTCAAATATGTGCATGCAAACCCTTTGCATCTAGTGGTAGGCAGCAAGCTGCCCTGGGCTGCCATAGTGGGAAGGGCAGGGTATTACATTTAAATAAATAAAATAAAATAAAAGGATCCTCAGGAGCCCATGGAGTGGTAAGAATTCCACACAACATTAGGGTTTGAGCTACTAACCACTCTAAAATAATATTGTGTGAATGAGCTCAAAGATATTTGGTCCTGACTGCTGCACCTGCCTGCCTGCAGTAATACCTTTGCTGTGGATTGACTTCAGCTCCCAGTGCTGATCAGCTGTTGACTTCAGACAGCCGACTGGCAGTATCCTATCTTTCAGCAGGCAGAGTTAAGACTCCATGGAGATTATGTCCAAGTTATGGACATAACTTGGTCCAACACCAAGTTATGTGATGGATGGGAGATGTATTCAGTTGTCGTGTGCAGGCTGCTTTTTAGCCTTAAACACCAGAAATGTCAGTTTATTACTTTTGAGCGCTAACATTTCCATAGAACCACTTAAAAACACCCTTTTTGCTGAAAATGCCAAATAGTTCTTGAAATTAAATATTAACAGAAATGAAAGGCCTGTGTCTGCTCACGCTCCTCATGGAATCATTCACACAGGATGCTGGGCTCAACAGACCTGACCCAGTATGGCATTTGGATGAGGGGTTACTGGGTGGCCATGCGCGGTAGCATCTTATTTAAAAGCACCCCATGTGTCTCAGAACATACAAAGGACTTGGGAGGTGAGTCAAGGAAGAGGATTGGGGGTGAGCAAGCTCGTTGCAGAACTTGGGAGAGAAGGTACTAACCAGTCCTTCCTGTCTTTGTGGACAATGGTGACTCTTATGTGCTCTCCTCCCTTCTCCATCTGCTTGCCTGCCATGTCCTTACAGAGCAGAGTGAAGCCTGCCAACTGGTTCCGACAGGCTCGACAGCGATCTGAAAGGCAGAACAAGCCAATTCCAGTAGTTCTGGGAAGAGAGGTCCTTGCCCCCAGCTAGCAGAGCCTCCCCTTCCCGCTCCATTCTCTCTCTCACCCAGGGACGTAGGGAGGCTGTGGTGGTTCTGGGCTTATGTCCCAATGATGGGCCCCCTCCAGATCTCTTCCTAGCAGGTGGCAGTAACCCCAGCAGGAAGATGATTATAAAAGGGGGGTGGGTATAGGACCAGCACTCCATTGCCGCCTACTGTGAAAACTCCCTCCTTGGAGGGCCCTTTACAAACAGCCAACGTGCTGCTAGGAAATAGGCGGGAACTACTTCAAAAGATCAAAAGTTCAACAATTTTATGTACAATCGACAAACATGCCAATAAATGGAGACAGAGGGTAGAAACCAAATATCAAAAATATATTAACAAAAACCCAAAGTTTCACCAAAATCTGGCTTTTCAGGGGTTACTGATGTTTTTTCCACTCTTCTTCCAAGATGTCTTTTTTCCATACAACTAGAAAATACAGTAATTCAAATAAATAACATCAGGTAATGTCAAACAATGTTCTTTCCAATTACCCTGGATCATATGGGTACATATACATGAGAAGCAGTACAATTTTTCTTCATAGTAGCACTTCTAAGGACTTAAAATACTTTCAATAGGGGGACACTCCAGATCATCCTAAAGTAATTCATTAAGGCAGCAAAAATATACAATGACTCAAATAACAAGTCTCCTAGCAAAGGTAAGTAATTCATTTAAGCAACAGGTACAAACAATGCCTCAAATAACCAATCTCATGGCAAAGGTAACCCATTCTTCTTGCAATATAAACAACCACATTGATAGAAGTCCATTACAGCCACAACATTTCATCAGACAGTCTTTAAAATAAAGCTAAGAATGAACCCCAAAGTGATAATCTGGTACCACATGTGGGAGAACTCTTAATGGCAAACTAAAGTGTAAAATAGTTTCTTGCCCAGTGCCCAGTTACCTGCTGTACTTTAGGTGCCGCGGAACAGGCAATTTCAGCTTCACTGGCCTTTTCTCTTTTACAATGTACATTTCCTATCTTTAGGCTTCGCAGTTCCCTCGTCGGTCTCCCTATAATCAATTGGATCATAGAAGGGCCTTAAGGTAACTGCCCTATTTGGTCCTTTTATAACAACAGATAGGTTTTTTTTAACCTTTTATAGACTTTTGTGGTTAATCTGTTTCACGGTAGTTACAGAGGGCTGCTGTGCTGTTCTTAGTTGCTAACGTGGCTCAAAGACTCTGGTCTGCTGCTTTCCTTTTTCTTAGTTGCTAACATAGCTCTAACACTCTGGTCTGCTGCTTTCCTTTTATCTTCAAGGGATAAGTTCCTGTAACATGGTAGACTCAGCTGTAATGATGACCAAACGTAAGCACGCAACTCCTGCTGTTTCTAATCACCTCTATTATGACCCTATTTAGTCCTCTCAACAACAGGTAGGTTTTACCCTACCTTTTGCAGACTTTCATAGTCAATCTATTTTACTGTAGTTACAGAGGGCTGCTGTGTTGTTCTCTGTTGATGACATGGCTCTAATACTCTAATATGCGGCTTTCCTTTTTAACTTGAAGGAATAAATTCCTGTCACTTTGAAGGTTCAGCTGTATTAATGACCAGACTTAAGCTCGCGGCTCCTACTGTCTCTGGTCACCTCTACACGATGGTATCTAACAAATCATTTAAATGTTGGGTATTTTCAGACATTACGGTACCACACTCAACCACAGTGAATCCCCCGTGGTGGTGGATGGTCCCGTAACGTGTGTTTGCGCACCGTCAGATGTTCACCAGAGTGAACCACCGGCGGTGAGCAAAATAACCACGTTTTCGAGGATGGTCTGGGCACCATCTGCGAAAGCGTGGTCAAAGTGATTCCCGCTGGGGGGTGAACTCCTGGCGGGAATCACTTTTTGCCCCAACAGATGTGACTTTACCACACTCAACCACGGCGGGATTCACCGTGGTTGAGCGTGGTAACGTCTCGTCTGGTCCCTGACCACGGCCCGGAATCGGCGGCCATGTTCACTGCTGATTCCCGCCTGTGGTAAATACCCAGGGGGGTGGGCGTTGCGGCCTCATTGGCCGCGGCGCCCGCCCGTCTCCCGGAGGGCGGGCAGCCTCGGGAGTGTGTGTGTACATGTGGGGGGGCAGGGCTGTGTGGACGCACGTTGTGCAACGCAGCCCCACCCCCTCCCCGATTCCCTGGCGGAATCGGCCGGCTCGTCTATTGACGGGCAGGTCAGATTCCACTGGGGAATCAATAGGGTGATTCCGTGACGGGGCCAATACGGCCCCCATCACGTCTGAAATCACCCCATGTGGCTGTATTGTATCTAGTGTCAAAATCCAGTATGCCTCTTGCTCAGCTAGATGCTTGGGGTTAACAGGTAAAGGAACTTTTTCAATGCCCCCAAAAGAGAAAACATTCTGTTCCTTATGCTCTATATTATGTTCTACCATGGGTGCCATTGCAGAGCGATTTTTCTAACCTACTCCTATGCTCTGTAATTCGAACGCGGAGGCTTCTGGAAGTTTTTCCTACGTAATACTTTTTACATGGGCACTCAATAACATAAACAACCCCCACTGTGTTACAATTAATGAAATCCTTTATTTCATAGCTCCTCCCTCGTGCATCCAGAAACATTTTAATCTTTAAACTCTGAGAAAAAGGAAAGTAGCAGACCAGAGTCTTTGAGACACGTTAGCAACTAAGAACAGCACAGCAGCCCTCTGTAACTACCGTGAAACAGATTAACCACAAAAGTCTATAAAAGGTAAAAAAAACAAAACTATCTGTTGTTATAAAAGGACCAAATAGGGCTAAAGTTTGGGTAGTTTTACCTTAAGGCCCTTCTATGATCCAATTGATTATAGGGAGACCGACGAGGGAACTGCGAAGCCTAAAGATAGGAAATTTACATTGTAAAAGAGAAAAGGCCAGTGAAGCTGAAGTTGCCTGTTCCGCGGCACCTAGAGTACAGCAGGTAACTGGGCAAGAAACTATTTTACACTTTAGTTTGCCATTAAGAGTTCTTCCACATGTGGTACCAGATTATCACTTTGGGGTTCATTCTTAGCTTTATTTTAAAGACTGTCTGATGAAATGTTGTGGCTGTAATGGACTTCTATCAATGTGGTTGTTTATATTGCAAGAAGAATGGGTTACCTTTGCCATGAGATTGGTTATTTGAGGCATTGTTTGTACCTGTTGCTTAAATGAATTACTTACCTTTGCTAGGAGACTTGTTATTTGAGTCATTGTATATTTTTGCTGCCTTAATGAATTACTTTAGGATGATCTGGAGTGTCCCCCTATTGAAAGTATTTTAAGTCCTTAGAAGTGCTACTATGAAGAAAAATTGTACTGCTTCTCATGTATATGTACCCATATGATCCAGGGTAATTGGAAAGAACATTGTTTGACATTACCTGATGTTATTTATTTGAATTACTGTATTTTCTAGTTGTATGGAGAAAAGACATCTTGGAAGAAGAGTGGAAAAAACATCAGTAACCCCTGAAAAGCCAGATTTTGGTGAAACTTTGGGTTTTTGTTAATATATTTTTGATATTTGGTTTCTACCCTCTGTCTCCATTTATTGGCATGTTTGTCGATTGTACATAAAATTGTTGAACTTTTGATCTTTTGAAGCAGTTTATTAGTTTCTGTTTGTATTTTACTGCTTCATTAAACCTCCTCTCGTTTGAGTGAGGAAATAGGCAGGAGCAGCGTGCTGGCCTGATCCCTCTCCCTCTGAACATTTCCTAGCAGCGCTCAGGTTGCTTGCAATGGGTGCTCTCACTCCACGATAGCTACACCCCTGCTATTGTCTCCCTCCCTCCGCTTTCCAAATCTGCCCCATCTCCAGAATTCTTCCATTATTTAATGTATTTATTTTATTTATTTCAAATTTATACACCACCCTTCCTGCAAGGTTCAGGGTGGCTCACAATCCATAAAAACAATAAAATACCCAGAAACCCACGTAAGCTCTATTTATTCCTGCCTGTGAAATGCTCTTCCAGATAAAAAAAAAAGCATTGTACCACCTCTGGAAGATGCCCAGACTCTGGCTCAAGCAAACCTCTCAGGGAAGGGAGTTCCACAAAATGGCGACAGCAACCAAGAATGCCCCCCTGCACAGTCCCACCCCACGAACAAGGGTAACAGGCAGAACCTGCAGGAGGGTGCCCCTGGGGCCACAAAGGGGCTGGTACGACAGGTGGCCTTTCAGATATACGAGACCCAGACCATTTAGGACTTTAAAGGTCAAAACCAGCACCTTGAATTGTGCCCGGAAAGCTACAAGCAGCCAGTGCAGACTTCGGAGCACTGGTGTGATTTGCTCCCGGCAACTCGTCCCCGAAAGGAGCCAAGCTGCTGCATTCTGCATGAGTTGCAGCTTTCAAACAGTCATCAGGACAATCCCACTAGCCTCAAGGTGATGAAAGCATGGATGACAGTGGCCAGATTTGAGTCAGAAAGAAAAGGCCGCAGCTTCCTCACCAGGTGGAGCTAGTGGAAAGTTCTCTTGGCCACCACCACCACCTGACAATCCAGGCGCAGTGAAGGATCCAAAAGCACTCCAAGACTGCGAACCTGAGTGACCAGAGGCGGTGGGACCCCATCAATGACAGGTGTGCCAATCCCCTCCAAGTCACAAGACCAGCCAAGCATCATCACCTCAGTCTCGTCAGGATTCAGCTTCAATCGGCTCACCCTCATCCAATCCTCAACAGCAGCCAGGCATCAGGTAAGCACTAAAACTGTGGGACCTGGGTCAGATGAAAAAGAGAGTTAGAGTTGAGTGTCTTCAGCATATTGATGACACCTCACCCCAAACCTCCGAATGACCTCATCCAGCAGCCTCAGATACACATTGAACAAGAGGGGAGGCAGAATAGAACCCTGAGGGAAGGTCCTGAGGAGATGATGAGCAATCACTGGTCACAACCCTCTGGGACCTCCCTGATAGAAAAGAGGGGGACCCACTTAAGAGCAGTCCTGTGCACTCCCATCAGGTCCCACAGTTGTGTCAACAACAGCTCATGATAAACTTTATCAAAGGTCGCAGAAAGATCTAACAAGATAGAATTCCCCAAGTCCATCTCCAGGCTCAGGTCATCAACCAAGCCACAAGTGAAGTCTCTGTGTGACACCCAGGATGAAAACCCAACTGAAACAGGTCCAGGAATCCGAAAGCATTGAGAAGGTTAGAGACAGGTTGATAGCTGGCTAAGGCATCAATGTCCAGAGATGGTTTCTTAAGCAGGGGTCAGACCACCGCAGTTTTAAGGGCATCCAACACCCTCCCCTTCCTGGAGGGAGACGTTGACAACCCCAGCCGACAACGACCCCAACGTCTCCCGGCTGGTTTTCACCAGCCAGGACGGCAATGATCTAATTCACAACCGGTTGCCCTCATTACCTCCAGCACCTCCCTCGCATCAATTGGCAATACCAATTGAAACTGATCCAGGTAAACGTGACTAGACTAAGCTTCCATAACCCCAAAGCCTGACTCTGTAGTTGAAATGGTAGCACCCAAGTCATGGTGAATGCGAGTGATTTGGTCTTCAAAGCAATTAATAAAAACGTCACAGCAGGCAACAGATTACTTCATCTGATGGCGGAGACAGGCCGTGTTAACCAGGCCCCTCACAACTAGAGATGTGCCCATGTCATTTTCATTTTCGTTATTTAAATCTGTCATTTTTGTTTTCATAAATATCAAGTTTTTGGTTTTGTTTTCCATTGGTTTCAATGGAAAACACATTTCCAGCCATATATTTTTTGTTTTTCATTATATTTGGCTGGAGCGTGGAGTGATTATACCTTCAATGGAAGGCATTAAGTGTTCCAAATTCCAAAAAGATTGGATAAAGGAATCCAATTGTATAAGCAGTTGAATAATATTATTTTGCAAAAATCTTCATATACTTTCTTAGCTGTAACTTCCTTGCTTCACATTTAATGTAGATGAAACTTGGCAAGTTTATACCCCTTCCCATATTTACTATCTCTGCCAACTTTCAGAAGGATTGGATAAAGGGTCCTGGTGGTATAAGCAATTAACTTATACATGTATTTTGTAGTCCAACCAGTGTACATGAAATTTTGCAGGGCTGTATATCACACTTTCATGATCATCTCTGCCACATATCAGAAAGATGTGATAAAGGGTCCCAATTGTATATGCCTGCAAAGCATACGCAGAGAAGGAGCTCCTGCAAGGGATTCTCTTATTTGTCACTGTGGTATAAGATCTGTTTGTGATGCCAATTGGCCTGCAGAAATGTCAACCAAATATCCTCATTCTGTGCTGTGACCATCTCAACTTCTTTCCCTCACTTGTTACTGGGAAGTCAGAAGCATCTGTTTAGGAAAGAGCCAATAGAGATTCTCTTATGTCCTCTGTCACAGTGCTGCAGAATGTGATTGTGATAATTGGACAGCCTGGATGTGTAATCTAAGTCTTCTGATTGCCGGGATGCTATCCCCAAAGTCCCAGTTATGTCTCTTCTATGCCTGCCTGAGGGTCGCCCCCTATGTCCGCCTCGAAGCCACTACCGATTTGTCCTGGAAAACTGGAAGCATGTAGTAATTGGCCAGTGAATGTGTCTTTTAGTCTTTTGGGTTGTTCCACATCCTCCCTCCTATAGCCTCCCTCCCCCTGCCATGCCAGGCGCCTGCCTTTGACTGACACTGCATGTGCTGCTTTTTATCTGAATAAAGGGTTTTCAAGAGGACAACTTCAATTGCTTATACAATTGGGTCCCTTTATCAAATTGTCCTGTAGTTTGGCAGAGATGCCAAGGAAGGTATGTGATACATTCCGGACAAATGTCTTGTAAACAGGATGGAATATAAAAATGTTACAGCTGGAAATGTATTTTCAAGTTAATATCTTATCAAATCAGGACCCTTTATTCAAGCTTTCTGAAAATTGTCAGCAGTGTTAAACTTGTGGAGGGACATAATATTCACAGGATTCATGCAAACTGGATGGAAGATAAAGAAGTTGTAGCCATGAACGTGTATGGAGCTTTTCTTAAATTCACAACATTCAATTGCTTCTAAAATAGGTTTCTTTTATCTAATCATTTTACAAATTGGTACACGTAATGCTGTCCATTGGGGGTACAATCTCTCCAAGCTTCATCAGAATTGAATATGAAACAAAAAAGGTATAGTCAAATGTTTTTCAGTTTTTCCCCTTTATTTCAAAAACAAAAAGTTGTTTTCATTTCTATTTTTGTTATTATTTGTCGTTTTTGTTATTGCAATAACAATTTTCATTATCGTTATTGTAATAACAAAAATGACATGCACACCCCAACCATGACACGGAAAAGCTCTACCAGGCCCGATTCAAAGTGTTGGTTTGTCGGGTGGGGACGATGGAGAGGGCATTCTCAGTGGCTGCTCCAAGGCTGTGGAACTCTCTCACGGTGAAAGTCTGCCTGTTCCTGGATCTTGCCTCCTTCTAAAGGCAGTATAAGTCCTGGCTGTCTCACCAGGCATTTGGTGAGGGAGAGGGGTAGTGAGTGGGTGGGGGGGGGGGGAGGGTTTTTTATCTCTGAGACGACCTTGTTTTACTACTTGTTAGATTTTATTTTTGCATGGTTTTATCCTATTTTATTTAAATTCGTGAGTCAGCCCAAGCTGCCAAATGGCAGGATGGGGCAGGATATTAAGTACTGTAATAAATAAACAGTACATAAAGTAATGCACTGAGTCACTGGCATGCAGAGCAATGAGTTCTGGAATCAAGCATTGTGGCATCTGCTCCTCCCTGCCCATGAGGCTGTGAGGACACTTGGAACCGGAGGGGGGGGGGCATATTTTAAGTGGGGATAAAGATATCCATGTGACACAG
>QEPC01009734.1:2169818-2187398 GCA_003113815.1 Sphenodon punctatus
CCCCCCCCCCCCCCCCCCCCCCCCCGTGTGATAGAGAAACCAGCCTACATACGTGCCTGGTGTGTGTGTTTATGGAATGCATGTTTATGGAACTTCAGCCTCATTTTTTATCAAAACCCCCCCCCCCCCCTTTTTCAGGCACACAGGGCGGCTCATTCCAAACAGATTTACTCTGCTCACTCCAGTCATCCCATTTCTACCCAGCTCTGAGGAACATTGGATTTGGACTAACGTCCTGGTCTATAAGTTAACAGCATTGCTGTTAATCCCAGGGGAGGGGGCAACTGCTCCCTGCAGGACAGAAAGCTGCTAGCCTGGGGATAGAGGTGGTTTCAAGAGGAAGCAATGTAGGGTCGGACCCAACTATGGGCTGCCCCCCTCGTTTTAACTTTGGCTGGGGCACTGCAGGGCGGGGGCTAGTAAAGACGGAGCTCAGCCAGCAGCGCTAGCAGCACCAGCAGCTGGCCCCCCCCTCCAGTGCCCAGCTTCTCCCCCCCATGCCCGCACTTACCCGAGCCCCTCTGCAGCGCGACAGTGTCCTTCCGCGGGCCTGGCTCCAGCGCTTGAAGCAGTCAGCGGGGCCCCGCTAGGGGTTCTTTGTGCAGCAGCTCGTTGGAAACCTGAGCCGGGCTTCCCCGGGGAGGACTCCAGCAAGGGAAACTCCCCCTTGAGTGCCCCTCTTTCTGGGCGGTGCCTAGTCTCATCAGGGGTCGAAGGAGGCCCGTAGCTAAGCTGACTCCTGTGATTGATTTTTGTTTTTTCCTCCACGCCTCTGTCAAAATAAGAGTGTAAAATGAACCCTGGTCACCATCCTCACACTAAGGGTTATTATTTCTTTATTATTTATAACCCACCAGCTTTCCCACGAACACGCTCTTTGGTTTGTATTTTAAAGTGCTCAGGAGCAGCTACTTCTCTGCCTACTCCTGAATCATGTGGGTTTGGTGCTCTGTTGGTGTGAACACTTCAGGAGTAAGGTGCAACTACAGTCGGAATCTATGACGTTTGAAGGCTGCAGTGTGTTCACATGAGTCTCCCTTTTGTAAATCCCAAGCTTCATAATTATTGATGATCCCCCTCCAGTTCTGGCAATACTTTTGCCATTCTTGTCTTAGACCAGCAAACCACACCTTTCATGCCGTAGCCTGGTTACCTGCCCACTGGGGATACCTGAAGCTTCGCTAACTGTTTGTGCAAGAGCTGTTTTGTATTGTCTCTTCCACAGCCACCAGGCCAACGCCTTTATCTGTTTATATCAACCTGTTGCTGGAAACCCCTGAATGGGCCAGTCCGGCAAACCCTTTTAGGTTCAAGCTTGCGAGCAACCCCATTCCAATCCAACAAATAATTTAAGCAGGTGAGATTGACTTTAAAATAGTGAGATTTAAAAAAGAATACATTTTGGTTCCTTTCTTCCGGTTTATGTGGGGTTCATAGGGTTGCCACTGTAACAGGGCAGAGTCTCTGAGGGCTACAGCCCTTTAAGAGAGCTAGCATCAGCGAGGCGAAAGTACTAGTGTGGCATTGCACCTGGCTGGATACAGGAGCCAGATGCAGGAGCCAGCTCAATATAAAACTCAGCAAGAGATGAGAGACTGCAATTGAGCTGTGACTGAAAGAGGTAGGAGCGGGAGAAGAGCGCTCTGTCTCTAAGACAAGCCTGCCTCGAGGGGTTGTTTGGGCAAAGGGGGCTTGGTGGGCCACAGGGAAGACTGAGGCTGACCCACAGTGACAGAGAGCCAGTGGTAAGGTCCTTGACTGTATGGGCATTGGGACTTTGAGTGCTGGGGGTAGGAGACTGACTATTGTGCGGCCAGTCAGAAAGTGATGCCTGGCTGGACTTGAGAGACTGTACCTCAATACAGATTTTATTATAAATCCTTGGAGAGTGACTGTATGGAACTACTGAACTGAATTCCCCAAAGCAAGCAGTTGTGTGGGCCCCAAGGACTCGTGTCAGGCAAGCCTGCCCTGTCACAGCCACATCTCGGTGTTTTGACCTTGATACTCCCATTGGCTGAAATAGGACTGACAGGGTCAAAAGTGCAAGAGGTGGTTATGCTACCGAGATCGAGAATCCTATATAGGCAACATGTGAGCATTTGAAAGCAGAGAGGTCTTGTGGAATGCTGTGAGTTGGATGGGAGGGGGCACAGTTAAGGGAATCTGAGGAAGTGCTTTGAGGGGGATGGGCAGGGGGCACAGCTGAGGGGAGCACTGTGAACTGGATGGATGTCTGAGTGCACTGACAGTAGGGAGGCACAACAAAGGAGGCGTTGCAGGAAACTGAGTTGGAGCAAGGTGCAGGGAAGGTTTCATGTTCAGGGTTATGAAGGGTATATTAAATGGTAGAATTTTAGGGCTGGAAGGCACTTTAAAAAGCCTTAAGCAGAATTAGCTAGCTGTAGACCAGTGTTTGCCAAACGTTTGATACCAGGGGCACATTTTTTAGGATTAAAATTGGTAGCGCACTTCACATCTGGAAAAATAAATGTATTGTATAAAAGTGTTTAAAATAATAATAATAAAAAGGTTTAAAAGTATCATTTTTGATGCACACTTCTGCCACTCCTGTGGCACACTAGTGTGTCTCAGCACACCCTTTGGAAATCACTGACCTAGATCATCCCCAAAGGCATTTATCCAACCTACTTTTAAAGTTTTTATGTGATAGGGACTCCACAGGTTTCCTTGGAAATCCACTTTGACTGTTCTTATGGTTAGAAAATTCTTCCTAATGCTTAGACTAAATGTTTCCTCCTTCAGTTTAAGTCTCTAATTCTATCCTCAGTGGCCCTGGAGTACAATTGGATAGAATTTTGCTTATAATAACATTTTATGAACTTGAAAACGAATGATGTGTCCCACCCTTACAGCTTTCTTTTCTCCAGGCTCAACTTTATCCTTTCCTTCAATCTGTCCATGTAGATTTAGCAACAGGAAATGGGAGTGAGAGAACGGGAAGGTATGGGAAGCCGTGTCCCTCCCATCCCATCCCTGGGCCTCAGGTGGCACAGACGTCCAGAGCAAGCAGCAGGACATGGAGCAGGAGACACAATGCATCTGAGCCAGCGGTCTTGTGCCCTGCAGGACTGCCATCATCTGTGGCCTTGCTCCCAGGCCCCTCTGTCCCAACCTTGAACCCACTATTTGAAAAGCACTGTTTTAGAGAAGGCCTGGCCAGTGCCAGGTAGAGTGAACAAAAGAAGTGCCATTTACTGAGTCAGACCAATGATCCATCTAGCCCAGTGGAACAATGTGTCTAAGCTTCTTCCAAAATCTTGAGGACTAGGCCTTCCCCATATGAACTGAGGGCCATGGAGTCTATTCAGGGTAAGATGACACACAAATGCTTCTGGCTGCTGGTGGAGCAACGGGGTTGCATGAACCCTGCTACGACTGTGGCTGCTCCCTATCAAATAACTCTTTAATCATATGTGGAGTCATTAGTTGCAGAGCAGCTGTTGGATTTTCTAATGTCCATGTGGCCAAGGCCCTAGAAACTTACTGTTCAAAACAAATGAAATCTGAGATTCTGAAATGAGTCTGAATCTTGGAACTAGGGCTTTAAAACAACCCCCAGAAATACCATGAGACTTGCCCTAACAGCATGAGGCTTGCAACCCTGTTTAAGTTTCTTGCCTTTTTGCTTATTTGAAACAGAATCCAGCTCCTGCATATCTCTCATTCCCCAAATGTCTTCCTCCATTGCACACTCCTGCTGCATTAACTCTCCACAACCCTGCCCATCGTTCAGCAGTAGCATTCCACGCTGTCTTTGGAGGGGAAAGCGTCTATGGATGTACTCTAATGAGATGACAAAATGCCAAACACCGTTTCCCCTGGGGTTTTTTAAAACTGCTTGAACAGATTAGGTCACAGGATGCTCTTAATGAACAAATAACCTACAAATGTTAGGGCGCAAACTATATTGTTCTAGCACCTTGCTTGTAAGAATGGTGAGCCATGCAAAGGACTGAATTGTAACAGGATTACTTAATTAAGAACATGCCTTGGGGAGAATGCCATATACAGCTTCTCTGCTCAGCTTCCAGGTCTATTACTGTTTGGCTGACCTGGAAACAGTACTTGAGGTCAGCTCTCTGTTGGTCTTAAATGGCTACATACCAGATTTTACTCTGAGTATAAATACAGAACATCCCCCCCATAGGATTCCATATGAGAAGAGATTGTCAGGATTGTATACGACATTATTATTATTATTTATTTATTATAAATATTTATATAGCGCCAAGTAGTGTGACCTGGTGCTGTACAGAACATAGAAATAGACGCAGTCCCTGCCTGTGGCTTACAATCTAAAAGACAAGGAACGGGAGACAGGGAGAGGGGACAGTGGGAGAGACAGGGGAGAAGACCAACAAACAACAAACATTCAAGCGGATGCGAAGTCTCAGGTGCGTGTGCTTGGCTTGGTTACAATCAGGTTGGTTGCAGCAGTCTGCAGAGGAGGGCAGACAGTAAGTATATGGGGAACGACTAGCAGGCATTGGGAAAGGCGGCGAGGAAAAAGTGGGTCTTGAGGAGGGATTTGAAGGAGCGGAGGGAGGGGGCAAGGCGGATGTGGGTAGGGAGGGAGTTCCAGGCATGGGGGGCAGCGAGGGAGAAGGGTCGAAGGCGGTTAGGTGAGCAGGAGAAACGAGGGAGAGTGAGGGAGGGGACAGAGGAAGAGCGGAGAGCGCGTGCAGGAGTGCGTAGGGAGATTAGGTCCGAGAGGTAAGGGGGAGCTTGGTTGTGGAGTGTTTTGAACGTGAATACCAGGAGTTTAAACAGGATACGTTCAGGAAGGGGGAGCCAGTGAAGAGAGAAGAGGAGAGGCTGCACATGGTCGAAGCGACGGGCAGAGTGAATGACCTTGGCAGCAGAGTTTTGGATTGCGATAAGGGGGGACAGGTGAGAGCGAGGGAGGCCAGCAAGGAGGAGGTTGCAGTAATCGAGGCGAGAGATAACCATGGCATGAACAAGGGTTTTGGCCGAGGAGGTAGAGAGAAAGGGGCGGATCCGAGCAATGTTATGGAGGGCGAATCGGCAGGATTTGGCAACAGAGTCAATGTAAGGTTTAAAAGAGAGGTGCGTGTCAAAGATGAAGCCCAAGCTGCGGGCTTGGAGAACAGGATGGATGGTGACTCCATCGATGCAGATGGGCAGGTTAGAGGGAGAGGAAGAGGAGGGAGGAAAAATGAGGAGTTCAGTCTTGGCCATGTTGAGCTTGAGGCCATGTTGACGTCAGGACATCCAGGCAGAGATATCAGAGAAGCAGTTGACGAGGCTTGAGCGGACAGAAGAGGAGAGAGAGGGGGATAGAAAAATAGAGTTGTGTGTCATCAGCGTAGAGATGATATTGGAATCCGTGGGAGGCAATAATTTTGCCAAGGGACAGGGTGTAAATAGAGAAGAGGAGAGGGCCAAGGACAGAGCCTTGGGGGACCCCAACCGAAAGGGGGAGGGAGGAGGAGCTTGACTCAGGGATTTATAAGTGAATACCAGGAGTTTGTGAAGGATGCGTTCGTGAAGGGAGAGCCAGTGAAGTGAGGAGAGGAGAGGCTGCACGTGGTTGAAGTGACAGGCTGAGTGGATGACCCTAGCAGCGGAGTTTTGGATGGAGATAAGGAGAGACAGGTGAGAGCGGGGGAGGCCAGTAAGGAGGAGGTTGCAGTAGTCAAGGTGAGAGATGACCATGGCGTGAACAAGGGTTTTGGCAGAGGAGACAGAGAGAAAGGGGCGAATCTGAGCAACGTTGTGGAGGGTGAAACGACAGGACTTGGCAACAGAGTTGATGTAAGGTTTAAAGGAAAGGTGAATATCGAAGACGAAGCCCAAGCTATGGGCTTGGGGAACGGGTCAGATGGGTAACCCCATCAATAAGGATGGACAGGGAAGAGGGAGAGGAAGAGTAGGGAGGAAAGATAAGGAGCTCAGTCTTAGCCTTGTTGAGCTTGAGCTGAAGTTGGAATATCCAGGCGCAGATATCAGAGAGACAGTTGATGAGGCGAGCTTGGACGGAGGGGGTGGAGAGATAGAATTGAGTGTTGTCAGCATAGAGGTGATATTGGAAGCCGTGGGAGGCAATGAGTTTTCCAAGGGACAGGGTGTAGATAGAGAAGAGGAGAGGGCCCAGGACAGAGCGTTTGGGAACCCCAACTGGGGGGTGGGGGGGTGGGGGAGGAAGAGTTGGAATTGGGAAGAGAGACATTAAGGGAGCGGTCAGAGGAGGAGGAGAACCAGTCAAGGACAGAGCCGCAGAAACCTAGGGACCGGAGAGAGTCCAGTAGGAGTGAGTGATCGACAGTGTCAAAGGCAGCAGAGAGGTCAAGGAGCACAAGAATGGAGTAAAGGTGCTTAGATTTAGTGACAAGTAGATCATTGGTGATCTTGGCAAGGGCAGTTTCAGTGGAGTGAAGGGGGCAGAGCCAGATTGGAGAGGGTCCAGGGAGGAGTTGGCAGAGAGGAGATCTAGGCAGCGGGAGTAGACCACATGTTCCAGAAGCTTAGGCTGCTTTTAAACGAGGGGTGCTGAAGCGCCTCCTGAACGTCGCGTTAAAGCAAAGCCGCCGGAAGTGACGTTCTCCCCGTTGCCGGCGGCGGTGACTAGAGACACGGGGCTTTGGAGCAGCGCGTTCTTAAGACTTCAATTTTCAGGCTTAAGAACACGCCGCTCCAAAGCCCCGTGTCTCCAGCTGCCGCCGGCATTGAGGAGAACGTCACTTCCGGCAACTTTGCTTTAACGCGGCTTTCAGGAGGCGCTTCAGCGCCCCTCGTTTACAAGCAGCCTTAGAGGTGACGGGAAGGAGGGAGACCGACCGGTAGCTAGAGGGGTCAGTGGGGTCGAGGGTGGACTCTTTGAGGATGGGAGAGACAATGGCATGCTTGAAGACGGAGGGGAAGGAGCCAGTGGAGAGGGAGAGATTAATGATATGGCAACAGTGGGAGCAATGGAGGTCAGGAGGCGGGAGGGGATTGGGTCGAGAGGGCAGGTGGAGGGGTTGGAGGAAGAGAGCAAGGAGATTTCCTCAAGGGAGGCAGGAGGGAAGGAGGAGAGAAGAGAGGAAGAGGGAGCGGGGAGAGGAGATGGGTGGGAAGCAATGTCCTGGCGGATCTTGTCAATCTTTGAGGTGAAGAATGACGCGAGATCCTGAGCAGAAAGGGAAGAGGGTGGAGAGGGGCTTGAAAAGGAAGTCAAAGGTGGAGAAGAGGTGGCGAGCGTCATGAGAGTAGGATTCAACCTGGGAGGCATAGTAGTGTTGCCTCGCCAGGGAGATAGCGGAAGAGAGGGAGGAGAGGGAGAATTTATAGTGGAGGAAGTCAGGGTGGGAGCGGGATTTGTGCCAGAGGCGTTCAGCAGCTCGGGTGCAGGAGCGGAGGTAGCGAATAGTAGCCCCGGGGTTTCGGGGTCGAATGGGGTGGGAGGAGAGGGGGGCAAGAGAGTCGACGATCGTGGCGAGAGAGGCGTTAAGAGAAGAGATGGCAGTGTCAGGGGAAGAGGAGCAGAAGACAAGAGGGGGGAGAGGGAGAAAGCAAAATCTAAAGGGTTAATAGCCTGCAGATCACAGAAGGGGTGTGGAGCTGGGGAAGAAGATGCGGGTTGGTGGGAGAGATTGAAGGAAGCGAGGTAATGGTCGGACATGGGACAAAGGTCACAGGAGAGGTCAGCAACAGGACAGTTTCTGGAGAAGATGAGGTCGAGAGAGTGGCCGTTGGTGTGGGTGGGGGAATCAGTCCAGAGGCGGAGATCAAAGGAGGAGGGTAGGGAGAGAAAGCGGGAGACAGAGGGCTGGGAAGGTGCGTCAACATGGATGTTGAAGTCATCAAGAATGAGAGCGGGGGTATCATTGGAGAGGAAGAAGGTAAGCCAGGATTCAAAGTCCGCGAGAAAAGAGGAAAGGGGGCCAGGGGGGTGGTAGATGACAGCAACACGAAGGTGAAGGGGGGAGTAGAGACGCACAGAGTGAGCCTCGAAGGAAGGGAAGGAGAGGGGAAAGGGGAGGGGAAAGCGGCTGGAATCGACAGGGGTTGGCAAGGAGAAGGCCCACGCCACCACCCCGGCCTTCGGGGCAGGACAGGTGAGAGAACGAAAGGCCTCCGGAGGAGAGGGTGGCAGAGGTGACAGAGTCAGAGGGAGAGAGCCAAGTTTCCGTAAGTGCAAGGAGTTGAAAGCGGTGAGAAAGGAAGAGTTACTGTATGGATTTGTTAAGTTACTGTATGGATTTATTGTACTATGTGATTTTGATGTCTTTGTGTATGACTTGAAAGCTATCATAAATAAATTCATTCATTCACATCCCCCCTAAACAAACAAAACAGCAAGAAGAAAAAGAAAAGGAAGGTCAAGCAAGCTTCAAATAGTTAAATAAAGCCACTGCTGCAGCTGCTTATATCCTTTGATAGCATTATGATTAAACATCCTTCCACTGCTTGGGTTTAAATCTTCTCCCATATTTGGAGTCATCGTTGCTTGTGTTTATGGGTATATTTGTAGGTTTGTGGGCTGACAGCATTTGTGTTTGTTGAACTTGTGTATTATCATTTCCTTAGTCAATGTGTGCTTCTGAGGAGTCTTTTGGATCGGCCGCCATCTCAACCTCCTCACCTGTGGTGGTGTTGCTGGTGGAAGTGGGTCTTAGGTGCTTGTGATTCTGTCTTAGGATTTGTCCATTCTCAGTTTGTATCACATATGACCTGGGTTGTTCTGCTGGCCTAATTACCATGCCAGGATACCATAGACCATTTGGGCTTTGGTTTGGATCATTACTTTGGAGTCCCTGGGAAGAAGACTCAGAACGTTTTGTCATAGTGAGATTTCTGTTTTTCCCCTCTTCTTTTCCTCCAGCTCTGATTTATTATTAACAATCTGTGACATTAGAAAAGAGCTTCTGGTAAGTATCGCAGATTTGAGGGTCCTGCTCATTAACATCTGTGGGGGTGAAAATCCAGACTCTATAGATGTGTTTTGGTAGTTCAGTAACCTAATGTAAGTATCTTTCCCTTCTTCATTTGCCTTGGTTAGTATCTGTTTTGCTGTTTGCACATATCTCTCAAGCTAGTCAATTGGATTGTGGGTAGGGTGGCCATTTGTCCAGTTTTGTCCTGGACAGTCTTCTTTTTCTGACAATTTGGACTGTCCGGGATGAGACAGGAACCGGACAGTGTGTTGTCCGGAATTTGCCATCTGTTCCCACAGGTCCGCACTGCCACCTGCCTCATCTCTGGTAAATAGCCTGAGCATGTCTGTGTGGAGCCGTCTGGCAGCAGGGGAACTTAAGAGAGCACTGCAGTGAATAGGGCAGAGTGCTCAGTAGCGGGGGGCACTTTTGGCGCATGGCAGAGGCACACACATGACCACATAATGTCACTCAATGAGGCAGCTGCGGCAGCACCGGCGAGGTTTGTTTGAGGGAGGCAGTGAATGAGCAGGGTGGACTAGTCCTTGAAAGCTACGATGTCCAGAGGCAGCAGCTGAGGTTACAACTTTGCAAGTCTCAATCAGACTGTTAGTCAGGGCCAGGGGACGGAGTCGAGGGAGCGACGAGTCATCAGACTCTCATCTCAGGTTCAGATTGGGAGGAAGATGTTCCTCTCTGGGAGTCTGAGGGCATGGTTCACTATCCTCTTGGAGCTCTCTCCCCTTGGTTGGCTCTCTCCTTCCTGGTGGAACTTGATCCCCATTGGGGCTGGGGCTCTCTTTCCCCTTGGTTCCTGTCCCCCTCCCCCCTGGAACCTGATGGTTGGGGTGTTCATGTTCATGTGATGTGTGTATGACTGTGTGTTTTCTGTGTGTGAGTGTGTGAGAGAGTGTGTCTGTGTTTGTGTGTCTTTGTGAGAAAGTGTGTGTGTGTGTATGTGTGTGTGTGTGTGTGTGTGAGAGAGAGAGAGAGAGAGAGAGAGAGAAACACACACAGGTAGTGTGTGTGTGTGTGCATGACACAGAGGGAGTGTGTGTGTGTCTGTGTGTCTGTGTGAGTGAGTGTGTGTAGAGAGAGTATGTCTGTGTGTGTCAGACTGTCTGTCTATGTATGTGTGTCCATGAGAGAAGAATTGTGTGTCTGTGTGAGATCAGAAAGAGTGTGTATATGTGTGTGTGTGTCTGGGCGTGTGACACACATAGAGGGAATGTGTTTGTGTGAGAGTGCATGTCTGTGTGTGTCAGACTGTCTGTCTATGTATGTGTGTCTGTCAGAGAAGGATTGTGTGTCTGTGTGTGAGATCAGAAAGTGTGTGTGTGTGAGAGAGAGAGAGTGTCTGTGTCTGTGTGAGTGTGAGAGAGATCAGAGAGAGCGTGTGTAAGTGTGTGTGTGTGTGTGTGTGTGTGTGTGAGAGAGAGAGAGAGAGAGAGAGAGAGAGAGAGTGAGTGTCAAGTGTGTGTCTGTGTGAGAGAGGGAGTTGTTCCTTCTCCTGCCCCATGCCCCCCTTCCTCCCTCAAATGACTGTCCCCTCTTCCCCCAGTGTCCCATTTCTCCCCATGGCTGTCCTGTTGCCTCCCTTCAACAGCACCTTATCACAGACAGTCGACTGAGCAGACACAGGTGACCTGGTCACAATCTTCCCACACTATGGTGAGTTGTACAGTAATTTCTATTTTAATTATAGTAAATTTACATATATGAATAAAAATTAGCATATGCAAATTTTATACAAATTGTTGTCCTCTATTCTGGCAACGTGTCAGCGGCCATGCTAATTGTGGGTGGGTAGTATGGACTGCTAGTTGTGTGCATGAAACCCCAGTCTTTTACAAATCTGCAAAATTCCTCTGAGGTAGATTGTGGTCCATTGTCAGAAAGAAGCTTATCACAAATACGGTGTCTGGCCAGTATTACGTTGGTGTGATTTACTACAGGACTGGCTGATACATTTCTCAGTTGAACCAGCAGCTGCAGCAAACAATGATGAGAGGGTGGTTTCTATCATGCTCAAATAGATCAGTTGCTATTACCAGGCTCTACTGAGGGAATCCCACATTATTGTGGGTTTTTTGCAATTCCATTTCTGATGTCTTAAGCAAATGGTCAGTTTCTGTGTCTGTGTGAGTGTGTGAGAGAGATCAGAGAGAACGTGTGTGTGTGTGTGTGTGTGTGAGAGAGAGAGAGAGAGAGAGAGTCAAGTGTGTGTCAGTTTCTGACCATTTCTTCAATTTGTGCATGCATGTTGGGCCAATAAATGATCGATGTCTTTCGCCCGTCTTTTGCACACTACTATCCCAGGATGTCATTGAGGACATTTTCAGACAGACAAACTAATCCTTGATTTAATCCGAGTTTGTTATCTAGTATTTACACAAACTCCTGTCTGTTCAGATGGACATTTTAAAGCTAGATAACTTGAATCCTTGATAGTCCATCTGAACACAACCTTTGCTGTTAATCAGGAATTAGAGTATCCGGGATGAATTTCAATCCCATGGTTCTTTTTGTCCATGGGACACTGATTTCTGGGACTGAAGAAAATCTGATTGTCTTAATTTTTCTGATTTCTGGGACTGAAGAAAATGGAAAGTCGTCCCTTTGTTCTGCGGATATTTAAACATGGGGCTCTGCAATGCATTGCAGAACGATGACGAAGGTAATACAATCACCCCACAGTCATGTGCCCTTATGTACCATAGAGCAAGAAATGCCTCGAGAGGCTGTCAGGTCTTTACATAGGACTCTGTGGCGGTAATCTAGGATTAGTTGACTAGGGTCAATTAGGACAAGCTAGGGTTTATAAAATCAGATGTTTTTCCTAAAAAACCATCAGATGATAATCTCTGATTTGCGGCATTCAGACATCTAACAGGAATAAAGGCTTTAATTCCTATTTAAATGTCCATCTGAAAATGCCCTAACTGTCCTTTAATCATCAACCCCTCCAATATCTGCTGTTACTTATCATCTGTGTGCAGGGCATCTTGATTTTATAGCATCCTTTTATAGCCATTGTGTTATTGCACTCTGTTTCTCTTATTCATTTCTTCCTGCTTGTTTTCAGATTGTTGCAGACTGGCAAGTGTCGTAGTACCATATTGCACCTGTTCTTTGAGGTCCTCTTCCTCTTCAGCATTCTGACCTTCCTCAAAATTGTGTCAGTGATATGAATGTCTTTTCCAGGCTTGTATTTTACTTTCAAATCATATCTTTGCAGCTTTATGACCAGATGCTGCAGTCTCGGTGCTGCAGAAATGAAGGGTTTCCAAGGATGTTTTTCAGTGGTTTATGATCAGTTTCTACAGTTACTGGTTGGCTATATATGTACTGGTGAAATTTCTGGCACCCAGCAACAATGGCGAATAGCTCATTTTCAATTTGTGCATAGTCTTGCTGTGAAGCCGTTAGTGCTCTAGATCCATATGCTACTGGGAACTCTTCCTGTAGTAATGCTGCCCCCACTGCTGCTTGTGATGCATCTACTTGCAGTGTTGTTTCCTTGTTTTCATCAGAGTATTTTAGTTTTTTGTTCTGGGAGATAACTTTTCATGTTTTGAAATGCATCTAAATTGCTGTCCTAGTACCACTGGTGGTTATGCTTTTTTAAGTTTCGCAGGGGTGCTGTGATCTCTGCTAGTCCAGCCATAAACCTGGATAGGGAAGCCAAAGCACACGATCCTAGCATGGTTTCTAGTTTTTGGGGGGAGGTTGGTGCTTTTGGCTGTTTTATTGCTTTTGCTTTATTTGGATCTGTCTAATGCCTCCCTTTTCCAGGATGTGACAAAAGTAGCTCGGTTGTTCTACTCAATTTTGCATCTTGTGAGTTTTAATTCAGTTTTAGGATGTGCTCTCTGCATCTTGTGAGTAATGCTCTTAGGTTTTTGTCATGTGAGGGAGGGTATGGACAGGGGTGTGTGTGTGCGCGCCACAGACCCTGAGTGAGAGGAGGGGGTATGGGCATGGATGAGGGGTGGAGGATGGTGCCATGACCCCCTTGTGAGGGGGGTGGGTTGGGATTGCCACAATTCACCTGTGAGAGAGGTGGACGTGAGTAGGGATGGTGGGGAGGAAGATTGTGCCATGACCCCCTTGTGAGAGGGGAAGAGGGTGTAGGCATAAGGGATCAGGAGTATGGATTGGGTAGGGAGAGGGGGTGTTTAGTGTTGGGGGGAGGGTCCCTGCTTACCGCCTATGCCACTCTGCCGCTGGGAATGCTGGGCTTGGGAGACCATATCTGGCCACCTGCCTCCCTGGGCCCTTTTGTGGGAGGTGGCATTGAGAATAAAATGCCAGAGGGGGACTCTGTTTGAAGGGGGTTGGGAGTAGGGCAGCTATTGGGGTCATGTTGGGCATGGGGAGGATAGATCATCAGGATTGTCGGGAGAGAGACTTGGTGTGTGTCCATGTCCTGCCCCCCCTGTGTTGGGATATCCTGTGTTGGGATATTTGGGGGCGAAGGCCAGTAGGGCCCCTGATCCGACACCAATGCTACTTAATGTGAAGTCAGTAGCAAATAAATCTTGTATCAGCCATGATTTGATTCAGGATGAGGTCGCCTACCTCAGATGCATTATGGAGAACTGACTGGATGAAACATCTGGGTCTCTATTCTTCCAGCCGGTGCCAGCCGGATACTCAGTGCAGCATCAGGCTTAGTTAGGGAGCTGTGGGAGGACGAAGTGGCTGTCACCTGTAGAGACAACTTGGCCTTTCAGAAGTATCTGGTGCCTAACTCATCTGATATAGAATGTGTCCACCTTGTGTTGGATTTGGCTGGAGATAGATTAGGAATCCTCTCAGTGTACCGACCCCCCACTCCACCGCACAGCTGATTACCTAACTGCTCTAGCAGAGCTGGTCTCGGAGGTGGTGTTGAAATCACCCAGACTTATTGTCTTCACTGATTCAACATACACACTGAGGCTAGCCTTTCAGGGTTGGAGCAGGAGTTCATGGCCACCATGACAACAATGGCCCTATTGCAGATAATATCTGGACCAACATGAGATGGGGCATACATTTGATGTTTTGCACCACCTGGATATAGGGGTTCCAGTTATTGGGGGTGTTGTTACAACACCATTGTCATGGTCAGATGATTACCTTCTGAAAGCCCAGATCCTGGCTCGCCTAGTTATTTTATTTATTTAAATGTATTACCCCACCCTTCCCGCCAAGGCGGCTCATGGCAGCTTACAATATTAAAATTATTAAAATGCAAATATAACACACATATAAAACAAACACAAAATACAAGGATCCAGGATGCGCAAGGATCTAATTCACATGTAATGGCTCTAACAGACCCAAGCACATCCTCCACATCAGCAGGCAACATCAACTGAAATTGATCCCACAAAACACGACAAGATGCGGCATTCACATCCTCTGACTCCTCCACCGCCTCAGAAAGGGCGGAGTTGATTTCATGGTGAATGTAAGCAATTTTATCTGCAAAATACACCATAAACATGTCACAGTGGGCACTGGATGACTTCAGCTCCAGGTGGAGACAGTCCAGACTGACCAGACCCCTCACCACCTGGAAAAGCTCCACTGGATGCGATTTAGAAGATGCTATGATGGCAGCGAAGAACCTTTTCTTTGCTGCCCGCATAGCCATGGCATAATCCTTCAAAAAATAGTTTACGTCTTCACCACCAATGCTCTAACCACCTCCTCTCACGCTTCTGCCATCCTAGCTCCTCTATAAACTATGGAGTCCTGCGATACCAAAGCAAAGGAAGTGGATGCCTGGGAGCCACTCGATCGATAGCCTCCACCAGGAGATCATTCCACATGGCAACTAGGGCATCGATCAAGGGGCTGTCGAGATCTGAGGGTAACTCCCCCAGAGCATTCCGGAATCCTCCTGGGTTCATAAGTCTCCGGGGGCANTGTACAGCACCATGTCACACGACTGGCACTATATAAATGTTTATAACAAGAATAATAATATGGAATGTTTTGCATAAAAAATGTACTTTATGTGTGCATTAGTCACCATAAGTGAAAACCATCATGAGAGCAGGCAGTAAACCCAAATTTATTTTCCTTAAACCACAAAACAATGTTTGCCCAATCCCCGAAATCGGGAACATGACAAAAGTGAAATTTGCACCCATATTGGATCCAGTATGGCCAGATATTACCAGATTTAATTACCAGATTACCTTAAAATGATATATTACCAGATTTATGTGTTTCTAAATTCATTTCCAGCATCATATTCCTTGCTTTGGTCTTTCATTCTCAGTGAAAACATGCCGCCATTTTGTTTTTTTCGGGGTTTTCAGGGTGAAGGGGCTGAAATAGTTATTTATTTAATAATATATATCCCGCTCCCTCCAGTCGAATGGCAGCTCGTGGCGGCTCACAAATACAATTAAAACAATCCATAATATACAAACGGGGTTACTTAAACAATATAAAACAAATCATAAAAGAAGTAAAAGTCACTGGCAAACACCCCTCACCCTCTCTTCCCCTCCCCCAAAAGCCCAGACAAACAGCCAGGTCTTACAGGCCCGATGAAAGGCCAACAGGCTGGGAGCCAGGTGAGCTTCCTCTGGGAGGGAGTTTCACAGCCGTGGTGTGACCACCAAGAATGCCCTCTCCATCGTGGCCCCCCGGTTCATCTGGGGGACCTCCAGGAAGGCACCCCCCGGCAGATTGCAGAGGTTGCTCCAGGGCCCGGGGAGTGAGGTGGTCACTGAGGTACGAGGGGCCCAGACCGTGTAGGGCTTTAAAGGTCAAAATTAGCACCTTGAATTGGGCCTGGAACGCTATAGGCAGCCAGTGCAGAGCCCAGAGCACTCGTGTAATGTGCTCCCTATGACCTGTCCCCATGAGGAGGCAGGCCACTGCATTCTGCACCAGCTGCAGCTTCTGAGTCGTCACCAAGGGAAGCCCCATGTAGAGCGCGTTGCAGTAATCTAGCCTTGAGATGATGAATGCATGGATGAGGGTGGCCAGGTCGGAGCTTGAAAACTCACCTGGCATACGGCGGATTTGAAATCAGAGTCATCACACCCAAATCATGTAAAAAAAATATGTTTGCTTAATTCTACTAAAAAATGACTCTAGAAGTCACAATTTCTCAAAGTTCGACCTGTCTAGATTGGAAGGTGTGGGCAATTCATTTTTTTACAATTTAAACACTGAGAGGGGACACTTCTACTTTCAGTGCCACAATGCACCACATAATAACCAGCTGCATAGCATGATGGGATAGCTAGCAGCAACTACAGCACTACACAGTGTGCGCGCCCCCTCCAGAAGGGGAAGGGACCAGTTAGGATGGTCCGCCCTCGGAGGCTGATGNTGGGTTTTACAGTTCTCAATGGTAACATTACATACATGTGGAACCTTTTGCTTTACATATTTACCAGGCTCATAGTCTACATGTAGGACCGTGTTACACGTGTGTGACCCTATGTTCCTCCGTGACAGTGTGTTTGACTCCAGATGTTTTAATGATGTTTTATAGTTTTATATATATTTTATATATTTGTATTTTTATTTTGTATTTATTTTATGTAGTTACCTGCCTGCAGGAAGCAGAACTTTATGGTTCCTGGAGAGTGGAGTTGGGGCAGGCCCAGATGTTCAAGCCAGCAGCAAACAGCATTCCTTCCCCCACCCCCCAGCAACACGCCTTCTAGCCCCCCTTTGCAGATGGCAGAACTTTGCCCTCATTGTGGTGGTGGACCTTAGCTGGATGTGACAGTACATCCTACATTACCGATCATTCAAAAAAAAGAAAAGAAAAGTGCTTCAAAGTGTTTGAGAGGCATTACAAGCTACTGAATAACCTTGGGAAAGGTGAGCTCACAATAAAAACATCCAAGAAAGTAGAGGCCCTCATGTGTAGGATCTACAGTGTCTACGATGCAGACAACATGCACGGTGCTCGAGAAACTTTGTTCAAGAAATCTATACCCAGGACAAACTTCCTCCTACAAGTGATGCCATATTGTTTCATATTAAGAGATGTCACTATCAAACAGCTGTGTTCAGACAGGTGACAACAGGTATCCAACATTGCTGTCACCCAACACAATGGGTTGGAAGTACGAGGGCAATGACCTGGTACCAATCCTCACGTCTATCCCACCTGTGCCTAAAGCAAAGCTAGCCATGGCGTCATGTGCCTGCACTACCAGATGTGAATTGTCATTGTGTAGTTGCAGAATGTTTAAAATGTGCACAACGTCATGCAGGTGCAGAGACTTTCAAGATGCATGTTTTAATTATGGTGACCAGGATGAAGAGTTAGAGGATGAGTGAATGGTTCGATTGTTTACTGACAATTCTTTTTGAACACATCTTAAAAGCAGTGAGTGAGCGGGAACCTGCAAATGTATTATTAATTTTCACAGTCGTATTATCTATGGAATAGACTGCCTCTCTGATATCTCCGCCTGGATGTCCCGACGTCAACTCAAGCTCAACACGACCAAGACCGAACTCCTCATTTTTCCTCCCTCCCCTTCCTCTCCCTCTAACCTGACCATCTGCATCGATGGGGTCACCATCCATCCTGTTCTCTAAGCCTGCAGCTTGGGCTTCATCTTTGACACGCACCTCTCTTTTAAACCTTACATTGACTCTGTGGCCAAATCCTGCCGATTCGCTCTCCACAACATTGCCCGCATCC
>QEPC01009734.1:2197633-2215239 GCA_003113815.1 Sphenodon punctatus
TTTACTGCTTACATGGTGTGGAAGTTAAGGCGGGAGCCTTAACACACAATTTCTAGGTTTGTTAAAGTTTGCTTGGTATGAATCTGCCTTAACTAAGTTTGTAAAACTGTAGGTTTTTTGTTTATCTAATATGCTCCCTGTTACAGTGGCTCTCTACTAATTTTCAAAGTAGGCTCCTGGGAGGGAAAAGTTTCCCCACCTCTGGGTTATAGGAATAAAAGGAAAGGGTGATTTATTCAACTGTTGAAAACTACTAAATTCAGACGTTTGAATCTCTTGGCTTTTAGCGGAGAAAGTCTTTGTCTCCAGTCCACAGACCATTTACTCCTGAGTAACCCCATGGCTTCAGTGAGGTTACTCTAGAATAAGTGATTCGTGTATCGTGGCCTTTGTCTGCAGGTCTTTTCCAAGAGCTTAGATTATCTCACAGTCCCCTGGGGCTGCCTTGCACAGGTGTCTGGCACCTCCTCATCCTTCTCTCATGCTCAGTTGCCTGTGGGTGAGAGGGGAAGGTAAGTACCAGCTCTGATACCTGTGTTTGTCTTATTTAGTGGGAGATGCTGGAAGAGTGTGCAGTTGCCTGGCTTGGGATGCCTACCAGCTTTGATGGGGTGAGCTGACCCTTTCTCTTCCCTCTTGCTGGGTTAATCCCCTCTTGACTTGTCTTGTTTTTAGTCCTGTGTTAATTTGGAGGAAATCAGTTTGATTCTGCTGCTCCAGATCACTGTCTGTGAGCTGGCTACTAATGGCCACTGTTAACACAAAAGTAATTTTGATCCCGAAGGTAGAAGGGTACGTGTGTGTGTGTGCAGACTTGTGCTGTCTCTGCCTTTCCACTAGTGAGCAGAGAGCTCCGTTAGGCACTTACAGGACAATCCTCCGCCATTAAACTAATGGGAGTTTGGCCATTGACCTTAAGGGCAGAGAATTGCACCCTTAGTCTGCTATCCTGAACCCACTGCAAAACTCCAGTTGACTTTAACAGGTGGAGGACTGCATCCTTAATCTCTTAAACCAGTGAAGCTACGTGCAGGCTACTAGGAACGTCATATACGTGCAGACCCCATCGCCTTTGGGGTCTTAAGGTCCCCCCACCCCACTTCAGAGCCTCTTCTCTAAGCTCCCTTCTAGTAACAGCCACAGAGCTTTGGTGATATTAGTAACAGTTTCTAATTACGGCTGATTTTAGGATTCTGTTTCCAGGACACTTCCAAATAACCCCAGCAATAACTGCCAAAGCCACAGCTGCCTGTGAGTCTACAACAAAGATTCATTGGCGAGCTTCTGCCATAGGCAGCCTGGTGGGGAAGAAAGGGAGAGGGCTCAGCTTCTGGTCACAGAGGGGACTGCTCTTAGAGCAGGCCTTGCTTTGCCTCCACCATCAGTGCAGGGCTAGGAATGGGAGACATGATTCTTGCAGCAAGAATCAGGAAGGTGAAAGCTGATGGGTTAGAAGAGGGGAAGAATCTCTCCTTACAGGCACCTACAATTAGCCGTTGATTATAATATCTTGGCTCGATGCCAGTGTTATGTTTGGTAATAGTTCTTTACAGGAAGAGGGTCCAGGAATAGTTCAAGGAGACTGAGTCCCCCTCCCATCACCCAGGGCAGAGTGTGCATCAGTCCAAGAATGGAATTGGCTCTCACAAAGGATAAAGCTGGTTTCTTCTGTCTGGTCCCAGCTCTCCAGCTCTGGGGTTCAAACTATGGGTTGGGACCCCATCTGCAGATGCTATTGGAAACACTTTGTATGGCTTTGTTGCTGACTGGTGGGTGGGTGGCAGGGTGTCACAGGATTATATTTAAGTAACAATTTATTTATTTAATATATTTATATCCCGCCCCTCCTGCAAGCAGCTCGGGGCGGCTAACAAATTTCAATTAAAACAATAAAAAAAATATTAAAACAATCATAAAAATCTTACAAGAACAGGGAGGATAGAAATTTACAAAAAATAATAAGGAAGGGTAGGGTGATAAAAACCCATTAACCCACCCTCCCCAAAGGCCTTGGTGAACAGCCAGGCCTGGGCAAACAAAATGGGGGCTTGCAGGGGATGTTCTGGGAAGAAGAAGAAGCAGCATAGGGAGGGGAAGATATCAGTGCCTTTTACTGCAAGCGCTTCGCCTGACACCCTGTAGCAGGGCCCTGTGTTCACTGTGTTTCCTCATTGGTGGCAATGGGGAAAAGGCAGTGAACACAGGACCCTGCTGCAATCCTGGGGATTGAGGGGCAGGGACTCTTTCTTACCCAGATCTTTTCTCTTTGGGTGGAAACCCTCCAGACAAAGCTGCTCTATGCCCTCCCCCCTCAAGCTGCCTTGCGAAGATGCAGACGGGTCAGCAGTTCTCCTGGCTGTGGTCTGTCTGTGTACCGCCCCCGCCCCCCTAGATTTGTGGTCAGTCCTGCAACCCCCGGGGCAGCGTGTTGTTCCATTTCGTGCCATGTTCCCCACATTGCATGCCCCACATTTCTGGTGATGACGCCATGCAGAGCTGCCCCAGCCCAAACTGGGCCAGACATTTGGTGTCTGCCGTTCACATGAGCAGGTAAATTTAGGGCAAAGGGGGGCCAGTATGGGTCTCCATCTCATGTGATAACACTCTTCGTGCTGTTTCAGGATGGCCGTTCTTGGAGTGCCTGTTGGTGCCTTGCTGCTCCTGCTGTTTCTCTATCATATAGGTGAGTGAGTGAGGATAGAGACTGGGGAGAGCTGTGAGTTCTGAAATATTGTTTGAGCATTTTTTGCAAAACACTGGAGAGATAAAAATATATATAATAATAATAATAATAATAGTTTATGGTCGAGCAATTGGCTATTACAAACGAAATAAAAAACAATAAAAATATATGTGAAAAGAAATCTAAAAGAACTTGCTCTGTGCTGTAGGTGCTTGTTACCAAGCCTCATCTTATTAATTGCTCAGACCAGACAAGAAACGTCTGAAGTTGTTGGTTGTATTTAAGTGAGTGGTTCCCCAAATTTTGTCTGCGGGACCTGATTTTGAGATAACCATGATAGTCTGGACTGTCATTTGGAGCGGTGGGGGCTGTATTAGCAGGGATGGGGTAAAGGGTCTGAGGTAACCCCGCCCTTACAGAACATCAGGATGCTCCTAGGGGCAGGGCAACATCTGAAATGGACAGAAATGTTTCTGTGGCCAGCTCCCTTTCTGATGTGGCCACTCCCTGCTGCTGCACTTTCTCTGGGCTAGCCGGAGCGCCCCTGGTTGATGTGGGGAAATCAGGGTCTGAACCTCGAGTCTCCAAGTGAAACCTGGAGAGCTGGCAAGCCTAGCGTAGTGTTGAAGTGGATAACAAAAATAAAAAAAATTAAAATCTACAGTTAATATTTATTTACTTTTATTCATTCATTTTTTGCATTTTACCCCGCCCTTCTTTATAGACTCAGGGTAGCTTACAATATTAAAAATATAAAATACAATAAAACACATTGACATTTCTTAAAACTCCAACATGACCCCAGCCATCCACTCACTCCTTCCTTTATCCCCACCCATCAATCCTCTTCCTTAAGCTCCCCTACCGAATTCTACTCGGCCCTATTCCTGCCTGACAAACGCCTGCCCAAACAAAAAGCTCTTAATCTCCTCTGACTTCGGGCTTAGGCGGACCTCTAAGGGGAGGGAGTTCCATAATTGTGGGGCCGCCACCGAGAACGCCCCCCTGCATGCTCTTGTAACAACTTCATGAGCGGTTGCCACTTGCAGGAGCGTGCCTCGGCTGACCTCAAGTACCACGATGGGACATAGTTGAAGAGATGGTCTTTCAGGTACCCAGGGCCCAAGCCGTATAGGACTTTATAGGTTAAAACCAGCACCTTGAATTGTGCCCAGAAACCTTTTGGCAGCCAGTGCAGACTCTGAAGCACCAGCATAATGTGGGTGACCCATCCCCAACAAAAGGTAGGCCGCCATGTTCTGCACCAACTGCAGCTTCCGAACAGTCATCAAGGGCAGCCCCACGTAGAGCACATTGCAGTTGTCTAGCCTCAAGGTTAAAAAGGCATGGATGATGGTGATCAGATCCATCTATATCTGGTATAGTAGTAATTTTGTAGTAATTTTTATTGTCTTGACCATGGGTCATAACAAATAAAAATACAAAATACAAAGTGACAATAGAATACAAGATAAAAAACTCAAAAGGAGAACAAGAAACAAATCGACACTGGTGATCTAGAAGTAGAAGACATCACCTTCTATATAGCGATTACAATTGCGATACAGATAATTTGATTAAGTTAAAAGGTAAACATAGAGTAACTGAAGGGATCAAATAAATTGAACCCGAGACTTAAACCTAATTAACCAAAATTAAACCTCTAAAAGTAGCCCAACCCTTCCCGGGGCCTAAATTAGAAGCACTTAACCCCGAAGGGTTAGCAGATAATAGAATAAAACATGCCTTGCCCTTCTCGGAGGTTGTGGCGGCGGTACTTGACCCCTGAGGGAGGGCATATATTAAATGAAAACATGCCTTGCCCTTCTCGGGGCTTGTGTCAGTGGCACTTGACCCCTGGGGGAAAACAAATCCCAATATTAAAAAAGAAAATATACACAGAAGAAAACCCCTCCCACGAAGTGAACTCCCCTATAATGGAGGGTGAGGGGTTTCACTTACCCCAGACATTGAGGACAATATAAATCAGGGTTGACCAATGTTAACCAGGTCCAATAGAACTAACTACTGAACTACAACAATAATTGGTAGCCAAGGAATATGACACCGACATGAAAATCCCCCCAAACAAATGGTCCAAAATAACCCAGAAATGCATATCAGTATCCCAACAAGAAGTGTCATTTCTTCCTACCAGACTCTACCAGCCAGGAAAATTTAGCCACAGATCTCATGGCTTTTTCATTAGAATTAGCCATTAGATACGCTATTTTCCAATTGGCATTCCAATGTTCGTTGCCCTTCAGTAACGGATAGATAAATGATCTTCTCAGCGAATCACTAAGCAGGCAGACCAACAGGTAATGTTCAAGATCCTCCACCTTCTTTTGGGAACATCTACAGAGTCTTAATTTGTAGGGTATCCCGTTGTATCTGCCTGCCAAGACTGCTGAAGGAAACTGCTGCAGCCGCAATGGCACAAAAGCCGCTCTAATTCTTGAGTCCATTAACTGCGCCAAGTAGTTTTTGAACTGAAAAGAGGTTTTAAACTCGGCATAGGCAAGAGCCAATGAAGAGACTCCGATTCGCATAAACTCTGTTTGGGTAAAAACATCTCTGAGTCTAGAGTCCAGCTGAGCCCGCATGCTCCTGGGAGAGGATTTTGATGACCCTGTTATTGGTATCCCATAAGCCTGCACAAGGCATTCTGTTCTATAGGACCATGTATTCTTAAATTTTAAACATTTCTGTTCGGATAAGCACAATCTGGGCAGCCTAGTGTCATTCATCAGCAACAAACGGGGCCAATATCTAAATAGGGCTTGCTTAACCTTATATTTGGCAGGGAAAACCCCAAGCTCTGCTCTTACCAGGGCAGATGGGGTAGATGGAGGAACTCTCAATACCCCTTTTATATATTCTCATTTGGGCCTGCTCGAGACCCCTGGGTATATGAGTGGCCCCAAATCTCCGCCCCATATAAGATCTGGGGCAATAATTTCTGGGATAACAATTTAATAGCCGGCCTGACCAATCTACCTCCTGCAGAGGCCCAAAATCTCAACATTCCTTTTGAGGTTCTACCAGCCCTCAGTTTCACCATATCAAGATGGGATGTCCATCTACCAGAGTAATGGAACTGAAGTCCCAAGTATGTATAAATCTTGACCTGCTCGATCATGTGTTCACCAATCTTCCACTGGTTGGGTGAAAAATAATTAGCGAAAACCATTACTTTGGACTTGGCATAATTAATTTCTAGATGGTTAAGAGCACAATAATCCCCAGAGCCTTTAACAATCTCCTCGTGCCAACCTTCGTAAGTGACAAGAGGACCATGTCATCTGTATACAACAATATAGATAAATGCCTCTGCCCTATCGAAGGGGGGTGGAAACAAGGTCCAGACAAAGCCCCTACGATATAATTAATAAACAGGTTAAACAGTGATGGAGCCAATACACATCCCTGTTTTACACCATTTGTAGTAGGGATACTGTCAGAAAGCTGTCCATCATTGCCCAGCCGAACTCTGATTTATGTGTGGGAATAAAGCTGTGTATTAACCACAGCAACCTACCCTCAATTTTTAATTTCCCGAGTTTTTCCTATAACAAATTCCTATCAACCAGGTCAAACGCTGCTCTCAAATCAACGAAGACTGCATATAATTTAGTCTTCCTACCCAACACATACTTGGTAATCAAATGTGACAGGACAAAACACTGATCAATAGTGGAGCGTCCTGCCCGGAAACCTGCCTGCTCTTCTGCCACTAATTGATTAGATTCAGCCCATGCTCCAAGTTTGTTTAACAAGGCTAATATATCAATCAGGCTAATTGGCCTATAGTTAGCTGGCGATAATCTATCACCTTGCTTAAAGATCGGGATTATAATGCTAGCATTCCACCCCTGAGGAATTATTCCTGTCTGATTAATATAAGTAAATAGATTACAAAGGACCGGCACCCACAAGTTAACATGATGGCGTAAGAGCTCGCTGGGAAGTGTATCTTCCCCAGGGGCTTTGTTGCTGGAGATGTCACAGAGCAAACTCCTGACTTGCATCTGTTACTGATGGCCACCTAGGACAGCAGTCCAGTTCTTTTCCCAGGATACTATAAACTTCTGGGTACCTATTGAAAATAGCTTTGAAATGCTGCTGCCATACTATACTTGAGATGTTAGGATCGTAATTGAAGTCATGGTTACCAGATGCATTTTTAACGAATTGCCAGACTGCAGTAATATTCTTATTGGAGATAGCCTCCTCCAGTTGTCTCCACTGCTGAAGCTGTTACTTGTATTTTTGCTTTCTTATCATCTTTTTATACTTGGCTTTAGCTTGAATTACTAGTTAGAGCCAAAAAGGGGAAGGAATAGTTTTTGCACATCTTGCTTTCCAATTTAGATCACGCTTATACTCTCTTCACTCTTTATCAAACCACGGAACAAAGGGGGGTTTGGAATTGCATCTTTGATGGGAAAAAAGTTTGTTTTTAAACTGAGTAGTAATGCTGCGAAAAACAGGGTTTAGTTGTCATTGGCTGGATTAAGTCCCATGATTTCCTCCCTAAACCCCATCAGTTCCTCAGATGCAAACACCACTCTGACTTTTTCTGCAATAGTATTGTTCCATCGGGGAGACTGGTGGCCCTGCAATGCTAGATGTGCCACTGCCTGATTCACCATCCTCCTTGGGGGAGGGCTAAAACAATAGTCCACCTCTAACACAAGGGGTTGATGGTCACTGGAACCATAGGGTAAAATTTGGCAGTCCAAATTGGAATCCAAAAAAGCCCTGGGGGCACAGATGTAATCAACTACACTTATGCCCCTGGTAGATACAAAAGTCCAGTCACCCTGGGGATCTGAAGCTGTTCTGCCATTTAGTACCTTATAATTTGTTCTGTATAAAAACTGCAAAAATTGGAGGCCAAATGAATTTAGAACTAAATCTCTAGAGGACCTAGGCGGGAAGAGGAAATCATCATCCTCTTCCAAGGCCATTAAAGCTATAATAGCTGAATCCGAGTTGCCAATTCTGGAGTTAAAGTCCCCCATAAGAATAGTTGTTGCTTTGGGGGATTCTTCCTCCAAGTTGAGAAGATACTCCTCCAACTGGGACCAAAAACCAACCCTTTCATAAATAGCCCTGGCTGGAGGGAGATAGATGTTTATTATTATCAAGGGTAGCAGTTGCCCTCAGGATAGTCTTATCCCTAGACAATTCCTGGGAGTATTAGATATTAAACATGAGTTAATCTGGAACTTTTGGTTAACCAAAATGGCTAAACCACCTGCAGCTCTGCCAAAATTGGCTACTCTAGTGGCCGGAGTTGTCCAGATGTCAAATCCTGGGAACTGGAGGGTCTCACTCTCATCTACCAAGGTTTCTTGCAGACACAAAATATGGAATTCTGAGGTAAGTTCTAAGAAATAATTTTTCATCAAACCTTTCCACCCCGCGATGTTCCAGGACTATGGGTACTTTCAGACGTTACGGGCGGCCGGTTCACCACAGCGAACCACCAGGGGGGGCGAACAGCGCAACCACGCCCGGGGGTTGGAAAACGACCCAAACAGACGTGCCGGGAACGGGACCACGGGCCGGAACCGGGCCGCACCATCGCGGCCCGTGGCAGCACAACAGACGTGCAGCCGAACCCCCGGCGGGCGCTAAACCCCCACAAGGCACCGGGCAGGGGCGGGACACAGACATGGCCGACTGAGGGCAAACGAAGCCACAAGGCACACAAGGGAACGCCCACACAAGGGAAACGGGAAGGGAGGGGGGAAGAGCGAGAACAGGCTGACAGCCGGCTCACACAGCGGTCCCGCAGCGGGGCACAATGCACGGCCACACGCCCGGGCACACACACACACACACACACACACACACACACACCAGGGAAAGGCCGGGAAGGGGGGAAGGGGCGCCCGGAACACCCCACCCGGAACACCGGCAGGGAGGGGGGGGCACCACCACGGGGCAAGGCACAGACAGCAGCAACCCCCACCCCCACACCACCCCAGTCCAGTCCAGTCCAAGGAGGTGCCCCCACAGGAACAGAGGCAGTCTCGGGGGGGGGGGGCGGACCCCCGGAGCAAGGCACGTTGGGGGCCCCCAAAGCACAGCGAGGCCGGCGGAGGGGCGCCAGGAGGAGGAGGAAGGGGGCCCCACAGTCAAAGGCTGGCACAGGCAGGGCAGCCGGGTCCAGCGGTGCTCCTCCGCAGCACCAGCGACGCTCAGGCAGCACCCACGGAGTCACGGGGATGGAGGGGGCCCAGGACCACGGCCAGGGGCAGCAGCAAGCAGCGAGGCGGGCGGGAGCTCACCGAGGTGGGGTCCGCAGGTCGGGAGCGGCCAGCGGGGACCAGGCCCCCCCCCGGGCCGGGGCGGGAGCCCACACGGGGGCACCACGCGGGGGGGGGCAGGCCAGCGACGCGGGGCTCACGGGCCGCTGCCGGGGGCCCCGCTGGCCCCAGGGCCCGGGTGGCCCGCCCGGTGGACCAGGTGGGGCCAGTGCAGCATGCCCCGGCGGTACCCCTGCAAGGACATGTAGTGGGCGATCAGGTAGTAGGCCTCGAAGGGATCGGGCATGGTGAGGGCCAGCTGCACATCCACACGCGCCCACACCGCCAACAGGGATGACATCTCCACCGCGGAGGGCTCCGGCACACAGCAGGCAGCAGAAGGGGGCCACGGAAGATGCCCCAGCTCCAGAAGCCGCTGGAACGCCGCCCCACGGGTGCGCTGGTACCCACGGGCCCCGTGAACACAGGAGAAGTAGCTCACGGCCAAGGCAGGGCCACCCTCGGCCAGGCACTCCGAGTAGGCGCCCAGACCACACACCACCAGCGCTGACACGGTCTCCGAGGCGCTCCAGGGCACATGGGCGCACAGCACCTCCGGGATGCGCCCCTCGGGGAAACGAGCCAGCCCCAGGGCCTCCGCATGCAGCCGGCAATCACGGGCGCTCACCACATGGCCAAAGTAACGGAGCCCGGAGCTCAGGCTCTCGTAGGCACCTGCACGGCTCCCCGGCCCGGCCAGGAGCAGCTGCACGGCAGGGGTGTGCCACAGGTCGCACAGAGACATGGTCTCGCGGAAGGCCCAGATATGGGGGGCCCCTTGGGGGCCGGACAGCGGGAGCCCCATGGATGGGCAGCCAGCCATGGTCCAGCACAACAGGGAATGGGACACGGAGCCCGGAGGGCACACAGACTGCCCAGGGCCGGGAGAGGCTCGGCCCGGCCCCCGGGACAGGGAACACGGGCCCGCACCGCAACATTGTAGCACAACAGAGCGAGGCGTGGGGTGCGGGCCCGGCACAGCTGCAGAGAACAACAGCGAGCTCTCTGTCTGCCTAATCGCACCTTCAAGGCCATCCCGCTACAAACAGCGAGGGGAGGGGGCCCGGGGTGCTGGGGGCGGGAGCAGCCGGAACGCACCGGCACAGGGCGCGCGCAGGCCCGCGAGGCCGACCCCCGGGCGGAGCCACCAGCACCGGGCCGCCATAAGCGCTCCCAGCCCCCACCGGGGCCCCAGCACCATGGAGCGCGATAGGGCAGGTGGGAACTGGATGTTCCTCGCGCTCGCGGCTGAGTGGCACCGTGACCACACTGAGCAGCTGTGCCTCCTGACCGAGAGGGTGCACCTGGCCGTCCGCCTGCGCTATGTCCTGGCCCTGCGGGCTGGCGTGCGCCTCCGGGGCCAGCAGGCCCGCAGGAGAGTCCGTGCCCGGCTCAGGGCTCGGCGCCGGGCCTGGGGGGCGTGGCTGGCCGCCTGCCGGAGCCTCACCCGGCCCGCTGCGCTCCGAGGGGCCGCGAGGCGGTTCCGCTGGGCAACGCAGACCCTCCGCCGGGCAGCGCTGCTGGCTATGCCCATAGCGCGGAGCCTATGGGTCACGGAGCGGCCCCAGGCCTGGTGGGAGCGGGCCCAGGCCCACTGGGGGGAGGCCGAGTGGGGGTCCCACTTCCGGATGGGCAAGGCCACCCTGCTGCGCCTAGCGGAGCTCCTCACGCCCTGGCTGGAGCGGCAGCACACCTCCATGCGGGAGCCCATCCCCATGGTCCAGCGGGTGGCCATAGGGGTCTGGGCCCTCGCAACGCCCGACTCCTGCCGCTCCGTGTCCCAGCACTTCGGGGTGGGGCTCAGCACGGTCGCCTGCATCGTGCGGGATGTGTGCGAGGCTGTGGAGGGCGTGCTCCTCGACAGGACCATCCAGCTCCTGGACCAGGGCGCTGTGATGGCTGGCTTCGCGGCCGGGGGCTTCCCGAACTGCATCGGAGCCGTGGACGGCACACACATCGAGATCCTGCGCCCGGCCGCGGGGGAGGCCCTGGAGTATGTGAACCGGCACGGATACTACTCCCTGCACCTGCAGGGGGTGGTGGACCACCGGGCCCGCTTCATAGACATCTACACGGGCAACTCCGGCCGGAGTCACGACGCCAGGATCATGACCATCTCCCCCTTCTATGCCCGCATGTACCGGGGGGACTTCGCGGACATGGGCATGAGGTGGATCGAGGGTGTTCCCATGCCCCCCTGCATCCTGGGGGACCCCGCCTACCCCCTGACCCGCTGGCTGATGAAGGTCTACCCTGTCCCGAGCACCCCTGCGGAGCAGGTATACAATACCCGCCTGTGTGCGAGCCGGACCGTGGTGGAGCGTGCCTTCGGGGCCCTGAAGCAGCGCTGGAGGAGTATAGCTGGCCGCCTGGACTTCACCGTCCCCACCTCCGCCCTGGTGATCGGTGCCTGCTGCGTTCTGCACAATGTGTGCGAGACCGAGGGGGCGGCCCTGGAGTACCCCGAGCCCCACCGGCCCCCCGGTCCTGTTCCCCTGTACGTGAACGCAGGGAACCCCCGGGAGTACCGGTATGCCAAAAGGATCCGGAACGCCCTTGCAACCCACATCGCCCGGGGGGGCCCGCTGTGAGGGCCTTCCCGCCCCTGGGGGCCCCACCCCCCGTTCCGTGCCCATGCCCCTGTACACGCGGTCCCACAGCCCTGTCCCCCCCACAAACGGGCCGGGGACAACTGTCTCTTTACAACACTTTATTGCCCACACAGTTCACACAATCACCCTGTGCCCCCTCCCCACCCCCGTGCCCGTGACCCCGTCCACCACCCGCCCTCATGTGGCCCTCCCCCTCCCCCCCCTTCCCACCATCCCCCCGCGTTTCCTGGGCCGACCCCTCGTGCGGCCGCTTGGGCCCACCGAGCTCTGGGAGCTCCCCTCCCCCCCACTGTCCGTGTCCCCTGCCGTGTCCTGGGCCGGTCCCGGCCCCGGCAGGGGGCCGGGCGGCGGATGGGCAGCTGTGCCCGGTGCCCCGGTCGCGCCCCGGGGGGGCTGGACCCTCCGGAGGCCCGGGGGCACTGGGAGGCGCATGCGAGGGCCCTGGGGCCGGGGGGGCGCCAGGGGCGGCAGGGCTGGGCCCGGGGGCGCCGAGGGGCCCGGCATGGGGACCTGGGCGGGCAGGGCGCCCGGAGGTGCGCCGGCCATCACGTAGGCACACATGGTGCCCGCATGCAGGAGCAGGGAGGTCCCAATGTCGTGGGACCTGTCCATCTTTGCACTGTGCTCCCGCACCATGCCCTGTATGTCCTGCCGGAGGCCCCTGAGCAGCCCCTGCTGCCGCTGGTGCTCCCGGCGCTCCCGCCTCCGCTCCAGGCGCACCTCCGCCTCCAGCCGGCGGTCTGTCTCCAGGGCCTTCTCCATGGACCGCTCTATGGCCGCCTCCATGCGGTCCACGGAGGCGATCATGCGCTCCCCCTGTTCCTCCGCCCTGCGGACGATGTCCTCCGCTTGCTCCTCCCTGCGCCTGCGGACCCGCGCCCGGTACTCCCGCATCCGCTGGGCTGGGGCTGCGGCCGGCGGAGGCGCCGCGCGCGGGGGCTGCCCTGTGGAAATGGGCGGGTGGGTCAGTGCAGGGCCCTGTCCCCTAGCGGGGTCGGGTCCCGGGGCCCCCTGCCCCCCCTCCCCCACTGAGGCCAGAGGCCCCCCTGGGCTGGCGCCCGGGGGGCCCTCCCGCAATCCCAGCCCTCCCGCCTTACCTGGGTCCGGCACCTGCTCTCCTGTGCCCTCCGCGGGGGCCTGCACCGTCTCGCTGGCCCGGTCCTGGGGCTCCCCATGTCCTGCGGGCGGGAGAGGGGGGAGCGGGTGAAGGGGGCTGGTTGTGGCCCCTGCAGCAGGGCCCCCACCCCCGCCCCTGCCACCGGCCCCCTGGTCGTGCCCCCCCCTGCCCTGGGGGCCCGCTTACCCTCTATGTCCGTCTCCGAGCCTTCGGAGCCCGGCGCCTCACCCTGGGAGTGCTCCCCCTGGGACCACTGGCTGAGGGTGGTGAAGGTGCCGACCTCCGACTCCGCCTGGCCGGCCCGGCGTTGGGATGTCTCCGGGCTGCTGCTGGGGGGGGGCCTTGGGGCTTCTGCGGGTCCCGGGTGGTCCTCCTGGGGGTGGGGGTCCCCTGAGCTCGTGTCTACCGGGCGGGCGGCGAGGGGAGGGGGTACCTCGGCCCGCTCCCTGCCCTGGACCACAGCGCTGCCCACCAGGCGTGGGGCAACGATGGAGCCCTTCATGTGAAGGATGCGGTCCAGGGCATCGTAGTAGGGGGCGGTGCGGGCCCCGTGGCCGGAGCGGCTGTTATTGTCCTTGAGGGCCTTGTACCCCCTCTTGAGCTCCTTGGCCTTCGAGCGACACTGGTTGACAGTGCGCTCGTGCCCCGCCGCCTCCATGTCGCGCACGATGTCCCGGTAGACATGCTCGTTGCGCTGGTTTATTGCGAGCTCCACCTGGTACTCGAGGGTCCCCCAGATCCGTATGAAGTCCCGGGTCTCCTGGAGGCCCCACTGTCCCCCTCTGTGATAGGCCTTCCTCCGGCTGGGCCCCTGCTGTTCCTCCTCCCGGTGCAGCTCATGCTGCACCTGCCTCTGCTCCTCCTCCACCTCCTCCTGGGGGTGCGCCTCCGGGGGCCGGGGGCCGGGCTCCTCCTGGGGCTCGTCCGCCCGGGCCGACTTTCGTGTCTGGGGGGGGGAAGGGGGGTGGTTGGTTGCTGGGTGAGGGTGTGGGCCCTCTCGGGGGCCCCCTGCCCCCCTGCCCTCCGCCCGGGGTCCCCCTGCCCCCCTGCCTTCCGCCCGGGGTCCCCCCGGCCCCCTCCACAGGGGGTTCCCCTGTGCCCCCTGTTCCCCTCCCAGTGGGTGCCCTTACCCGTTTCCTGGGTGCCTCCTGTGGGCCTGTTCCGGCCGCTGTCCCCGGGGCGGCGCGACCCGGCTGCAGCTGTGGTTGGTGTTCCCGGGGCGCCTCCCTGGTCGGGTGCTCCCGTGTGCCCCCTTCCTGCACCTGTGCCCCCTCCGCCTGCATCGCTGGGCCTGGCTGCACGTCCTCCGCCTCCTGTCCCGCCGCTGTCGCTGTTCGTGCCTCCGCTCTCTTCCGCTTCCCTCCTCGCTCCATCCCGCCACGCTTGCTTGCTGCTGCTCTCGCTTTAAATCTCCCTCCGGTGTTTGTGTTGGTGCTGGTTGCCTGGCAGCGACGCTGCGTGCCTCGTCCCCGGCCGGGGCTCCATTTTTTTGGTTCCGCTGGGGGATTGGCGTCCAGACGTTACTTTTGCTTGGTTCCCTGTGGGGGTTGGTTTGACCACGCTTCCCGAGACCTTCCCCCGGCTAGCCCGGGAAGCGTGGTTCAAACTGACCCCATGTGGGTATTGAGCGTGATGAACATCTGGCGCACGCCGTTCAGACGTTCCGGGCCCTTTGGCCCCGCGGGGGGGTTGAGCGTGGTTCAGTGTGGTTCACCGTGATCTCGTAACGTCTGAAATCACCCATTACCTTAACTATACCATCTCTGGTAAATTTACGGGGGGAAGCAGCTAGAGTTCATAAATTACGATTCTGTTTAGAGAGAACCTTTTTACCTGGCAAACCTGGGTTGTTCCCCATAGCGCTGCTTGTCCCTCTACTACTGGGGAAAACCTTCTCGGGATCAACCCTCTGTGCATTGGGTCTCTGGGCATTGTTTTCTAAGGCAGATTTGGCGTACAAAGATCCGCCATCAGCTCTATTAGTGGTGACCAAGGCCTTGTGAAAGCTAGTTTGGGCCCTTTTCTTCCTCGAGGAGTCCGCATCAAAGCCGAGTTCCTGGGCACAAAAATGAAGTGAATTTCTCCCCCGTTTGGCCTGTAGTGCATTTAACTTCTGTATAATCAAATCCTGATCAATAACTGGTAATTTATCGAATGCTAAACAGAATTCCGATTCCTTATTTGAAGGTTCCCCAAAATCTTTAATTAAGTCCATCAAACTTGCTCCACTATTTACAGTTGTAACCAGAGGGAGTTCCATGCTAGGATTCTGTAACTCGGGACCATTTTTGCGTTCCATACATAATTGGCCGGGGTCAGTGTCCATACAACCATCACAAGGTATATCTGGAATATCTGGTACTCCTGTTAGTTTGGTGGTTATTTGGTAACCAACTGATTACAGTGGAGATTAGCCGCCCAACTAGATTACTGGATAATACTGTGAAAGTGAACCGGTTTACCTCATAACCGCTACTACTTTAAAAGCAGGTCTGGAGAAAGGGCAGAAGGGAGGTAGGTTGGGAGTTTAAAAAATAGGTATGGTCATGTGTGGTATCACAGTAAATTGGTAATCTGGTTAACCAAATAGTGGATAGCAGTGGATCCTCTTTTCAGCACTACCCTACTGACAGATCCTAGACAACAAATACCTGCAACGTGTCTCAACTGAGCTCATGACCCTGGCTGCAGCAGGCCTGACCCCATTTTGCTAACCTCTGATTTAAGATGTGATTAGCTGTTGTGAGTCACAGCATGATCCTCAGGGCATTAGCACCAGTGCTGATGCTAAGAGCTAGCACCACCACAGAATGCACCGGCAGAGAGATAGGGAGGCAAGTAGAATAACTGCCCCAGCGTACAGGGCATTCAAAGGACCCTGGAATTAGGCCTGGCTGGGCAGTGCGAGACAAAACCAGCTGTTGGTGCCACGGCCAAGCTCCCCCATGTCACTTCCCTGGCCGTTTCCTTGTGGCGTGCTGTCACCAGGATCGGGGTCCCCCTCTTTCTCTAGGCTGTCCCCCAAATGCCCACTAGGCCAGTCGCAACCCAGTTGCCTGTGCCCACATGGGTTCCCAAGTGATCAGAAACCCTCACCGCAATCAGGGAGCTTTCGGCGGTCCGCACCCCCAGAAATGCCTCCCCTTATTCTCCCAGCCCAGTCGTAACTTAGAGAACCTTCTCTGGCCACCTGTAGCTTGGAAGACTTCATGGTGGGGTTGTCTTATATAAAAAAGGTCTGTCTAGGCTGTCACCTAGATAGGGTATCCCCTTAGTGAACCCCCCAAGGCTGAATAAACACACAAGCACGCTAGTCTTGGTTATAAAACATATATTTAGTACATACAAGTATAAGACTGTTGATCAGATGGTGCAAGTCAATAAATCAAATATAAAGCAAACGCATCCTAAAATCCACTGAAGTTCCCTAATTGTCCTCTTACCCTAAGGCACAGTACAGGTCCATCAGAGTCTCTCGCGGCCTTGGTAGTGAGGCCGGGCTCAGTTCTTTTATTGAACTGGAAAGTCTCTAGTTTATGGTCGTGCAGGCTTTCCTGCAAGCTGCTTACTCTTTGCTGGTCAAGATGGAAGAGAGTGTATAGATCCTGTGTCTTTACTCCTTTGCAGGTTGGGTCACTTCCTCCCTCCTGCTCCTTTTGTTATTCTGAACTCGTTGCAGATCCCATTTGGGCATTACCTTGGCAACAAAATGCTCGTTCTGCCTGATAATGGTTTTTCTGTTCCCCCACCCTGCTAAACCAGTTCAGGTAAGGCTCACAATCTTCTAATTGTTGCCTTTACCTGTCCTTCTTAGTAGCTAAATTTACCCCCAGTACCCCAAATTCTGTGTCCCATTACCCCAAATGTCTGTGTTGCCCCCTTTTCCCCATGACACGTGCACTGTTTGCAGGCTCCCGTCTTCCCCTGTATGCCGATTCCCACGCCGTACACCAATTCCGAGCCCCTCCTCTCAACCTGCCAAATTCCTCTGACCCAGTCCAGAGCAGCAACAGGTAACAGCACAGCTGGGTTAAGGTATTTCTCAGGGCCCTTCTGCCCCACCCCCCACTCTTACCTGCTGCTTTCGTTACCACTATGTATTGGCTTGGACGGGGTGGCAGAAACATGACAGTGCTGCTGTGCAGGGCTGGGAGCAGCTGGGGCTGGTGCAGCATGTGGGTCAAGAGTCTGGGAGGTAATTAAGGGCTTTGTGAGAGCAGTAATTTGACTTGCCTCAAGGTCCTAATACACCTAGTTATGCCACTGATTGAATGAGCTGAGGATTTCGTTGCTATAAAAGCCATAATCTGAATCAACTACAAATACAGAGCAAACCATGCAATATAACCTTGGCTAACCATATATAAACTATATACTTATTATTATTATTATTATTATAAACATTTATATAGCGCCAGACGTGTGACCTGGTGCTGTACAGAACATAGAATTAGACGCGGTCCCTGCCTGTGGCTTACAATCTAAAAGACAAAAAGGGGGGGAGGGGGAGACAGGGAGAGGGGACAGTGGGAGAGACAGGGGAGAAGACAAACAAACGTTCAAGCGGATGCGAAGTCTCAGGTGCGTATGCTTGGCTTGGTTACAAAGACGTTGGATAGCAGCAGTCAGCAGAGGAGGGCCGACAGTAAGCGTACGGGGAAAGACTAGCAGGCATTGGGAAAGGCAGCAAGGAAAAGGTGGGTATTGAGGAGGGATTTGAAGGAGCGGAGGAAGGGGGCAAGGCGGATGTGGGCAGGGAGGGAGTTCCAGGCATGGGGGGCAGCGAGGGAGAAGGGTCGAAGGCGGTTAGGCGAGCAGGAGAAATGAGGGAGATTGAGGGAGGGGACAAAGGAAGAGCGGAGAGCGCATGCAGG
>QEPC01009734.1:2245926-2259617 GCA_003113815.1 Sphenodon punctatus
CTTGGGGGACAGGGAGGATGGAGATCCCTTCAATGGCAATTGACAGGGAAGAGGGAGAGGAAGGATTGGGAGGGAAGATAAAGAATTCAGTTTTCGCCATGTTCAGTTTGAGTTGGCGTTGAGACATCCAGGTGGAGATATCAGTGAGACAGTTGGTGAGACGAGCTTGAACAGAGGGGGAGAGGGAAGGAGTGGAGAGATAGAGAGTTGAGTGTCGTCAGCGTATAGGTGGTATTGGAAACCGTGGGAAGCAATGAGTTTTCCTAGGGATTGGGTGTAGATAGAGAAGAGGAGAGGGCCAAGGACAGAGCCTACCAAGAGGGGTAGGGAGGAGGAGGGGGAGGAGTTAGGAAGAGATACACTGAAGGAGCTTTCATAAAGGTTGGAGGAGAACCAGTCGAGGACAGAGTCCCGGAATCCCAGGGAGTTAAATGATTCAAGCAGAAGCGAGTGGTCAACAGTGTCAAAGGCAGCAGAGAGATCAAGGAGGACAAGAATAGAGTAAAGAAGAGCACAGGAAACCCCATTTGTGGCAGTAGTCTTATCTCTACCTTCAGTGTGATAAGTAGGGTATAGCAAAATAGTTAAAACATCCTGAGCACAAACCCAATGGGGGAAAATGTGATGTAATGCAACAGGCGGGGCTATAGAGAAGCCCCTGGATCAGTTGGCTGAAGTACTTGCTGGGTGCTGTGGATGGATGGACTGTCATGAGTCTTGTTGGCCCACACTACAGGCCTGGTCTGCTGCTGTTAGCTTGCCCCAACTTCGAATCCTTCATCCCTTGATCCTTAAAGTGGGGAGTATTTTGTAAATGGAAAGACTTGGAAGGTGTGTGTGTGTGTGTGTGTCTGGGTGCAGCCTGCAGCATAGGTTCCTCTTGCAAAACCTTTTGGCAAAGGCTCATTATTGCCATCCTTTGCTGCCAGCTTACATCCAAGCCCTGGCAAGGGGACATCTTGCCACAGATGTCAGAGCAGGTCCTAGTGCCCACACCTCATGTTTCTCTGTTCCTTTTCCAGAGAGAAAATACCATGAAATGTACAATCACCACTAGAGCCCTGCCTGGACCATCACTTCCTGCCTGCCAATACAAGCTACAATGGCTGCCGTCCCCACTCTGCTTTGGCTTTATGCTATATTGTCTTTTACAGGGGAGGAAAGCAGGGATGGTAGGAAAAGCCTTGAGAGACAGAGGAAGTAGGTTTTTAGAGGGTGTTAGATAGGATAAAGTTGACTTCTCCCTGACAATGTCTTTCAGCTGCTATTTCTGGGGAATCTGCGCAGTAAAGATGTGTCTGTCCCTTATTCTTCCAAGTCTCCTGAACATGAACCCCTCTGATAAATAAAGACTGTCCTAACAGAAACCAGATGCTTGACAATGTCCATTTCACACCCCATATCAACAAGAGATTTTCCAGCCATTGTGGATCTGTGTGTGTCACTGAACGGGCATGTGCATGTGTAGGGGCTTACTCTTATTATTATTATAATAATAAATAATAATAATAAATATAATTTATTACTCTTATTATTATTATAATAATAAATAATAATAATAAATATAATTATTATTATTATTAATAACATGTATATAGTGCCAGCCATGTGCTCTTAGGATCCAAGTTAATGTAATTCTGGTGACTAAGCACAGTGAACCTGCAAGACTTGGGGAAAGGACAGATTTAGAGGCAGGATTCTGTAGTTGTACAAGTACCTTTATAGCAGGAAGAAGCTGCAAGCAGGAGGATCTTTCAGAGTAGGAGAGAACTAGTGGAGTAACCGTAGTGCAAAGTCAGGAGGAAAACAGACCTATATCCTGAACCATTATGTAGAACCATAGGGGGATAAAGAGGACACTTCCTTTACCCAGGTTTTGGATAAGAGGAACAGTTCCTCCCTTAGTTTTTAATAAGAGGGGAACTGTCCCCTGTATGGCAGACTCAGAGGGTAGAATCCCCACCCCCTGTGGGACTACTTCCTCTCCTTCCCCATGGGTACAGGAGCATGGAATGCCGAAATCTCTCCCCGCGAGTGTGGATTGTTGTGAAGTGGGTTTCGCAGCAAGCAAACCCACTTCACACAAAGTCCCTCCCAATCCCCAGAGAAGCAAGCCTGATAAAGGCCCAAAGGAAAGGCAAAGAATGGATGGACTCCCCTCAGAAGTATATCACGAACATGTAGATTGGTGGGTCCCTATTTTGACTCAGTGGTTCAATGCCATTCTTGCTATTGGCTCTATTCCTAACTCTTGGAAGGGTAATCTAATTGTACCCATATACAAGAGAAGGGTAAGCAATCACCCTGGTTCCTATTGGCCAATTTCACTCATAAATATTGTTACCAAGCTATTTGGTCGATTCCTGCTTACCGAATGGGTTCAAGAGAGAGAAATAATTAGGGAAGAACAGGCAGGTTTTAGAGCTGGGGATAGTACACTAGACAATATTTACACTCAACAATATATTATTCACAAATATGTTAAAGTGGAGAAATCTAGACTTTACACTGCCTTTATTGATCTGTCATTGGTGTTTTACACGGTCGATAGGGATTTACTATGGACCAGGTTGCACTCATTGGGAATTGATTTGTATCTGCTGAAATTACTGATTTGCTATCATGAAGGGACATGGGCTCGAGTTCGGTTTGGGGCCATAGGTGAAATAACTCCATCCTTCCCAACCAACAGAGGAGTTAGGCAAGGCTACATTGTGGCCCCTTTATTGATCAATTTATATGTAAATAATATCATTTGTGAAATGGATAATATCAACTTCCACCACGTAAGCTATTATCAACCCACATTAACATTTTGTTATATGCTGATGATGCTGTTATTGGGTGATTTCAGACGTTACGCGAACACGGTAAACCACGGTGAATACCCACCTGTGGTCACCGTGTCCCGTACGTCTGTTCACGGCGCGCCAGATGTTGGCCACGGTCAATCCCCACATGGGGTTCGTTTGAACCACGCTTCCCGGGCTAGCCGGGGGAAGGTCCCGGGAAGCGTGGTCAAACGGACCCCGGGCCGTGGCCAAGGAAAAGTAACGTCTGGCCGCGTGCCACGGCCCGGGATCCCCGGCGGGATCCCGGGCCGTGGCACGATCGGCCGGACGCGGCGGCCGCATTGGCCCCGCCGCCCGCCCGTCTCCTCGGAGGGCGGGCGGCGGGGTGCGTGGAGGGGGCGGGGCCGCGCGGCCGCACGTTGCGCCACGCGGCCCCGGCCCCTCCCACTTTCCCCGCCGGGATCCCCCCGGCACGTCTGTTGGGCTGTTACGGGGTGACCCCGGCGGGGAACGAAGCCGTTGGTGCCGGTACGGGGCCAACGGCCAACGTATCGTCTGAAAATACCCATTGTTTCTCGTACACCAGTTGGGCTTCAGAGGGCCATGACTAACCTAGCTAGATTATGCGAAACAAACAGATTATCAGTTAACTATCAGAAAACAAAGAGTCTTAAATGAGATAGATGATTAAAGGGATTTTCTTGGGCTATCTCAGGGCATAAGATCAAGGTAGTAAAATCATTCAAATATTTAGGAGTTACTTTTCCAGTTAATTTTGGGTGGAAGGAGCATATGGCAGCACTTAAATCAAAGGCTCTGCAATTGGCTTATGCCATTAAAAAATTTAATGACGGGCACAGGGCTAAATCTGTTATTGCGGCACTAAATGCATATAGGGCAAAAGTAGTTGCCCTGCTGACATATGGTATTGAAATCTGGGGACATGCTGATACTGGGGCTATTGATATAGTGCAGAATATATTCTTGTGGTCTCTTTTTGGTCTTCCTGGTTCCATGCCAGCAGCATTCTTGAGAACTGAGACAGGCCTGGAAGCAGTAAGAACAATAATGATAATAAGAAACTTGAGGTTTTGGTTCAAGTTATTGCAGGGCCCCAGGGTTTGTGAGGCCATGTGTGAAGTCTTGGTGCGGGGCCTAATTTGCCTGCCTAATTATGCAAATGTGTAAATTTACATAAAATGTACTCCCTCTGGACAGTAAGGATTCCCATTCTCCACCCTCTGAGCAGCCATGGAGAAGCATTCCCGCCCCCCCCCGGTTTGGCACCCCTTGGCTGTCTTACCTGGTGCTCAGCTGAGTGGACATAGACAAGCATGGCCTCCCAATGTTTGCCCCCCAGCCAAGTGTCTACGACCACTCCTCAGGAGTGGTTCCACTGCAGGGGCAGCCGGGCGGACAGTGAGGCAGGCACAGAGAGAGACTGACTGCGTCTGCTGTCTTACTGGGGGAGGGAGGTGAGCTTAGCCAGCCTGGCCTCCAGGGCCTGTTGCTTCTTGCTGCTGGTGCTGCCTGTGCCTTGTGCATGCACGTGGTGCAACCGGTCTAGAGGCTCTGCTATCAAACACACAAGACACCCAAAATGCAGCCAACCTATTAAGCGCATTATGCCATGAAAAGAGACATATAACAAGTTCAGTCGTGCCCCCATAATCAATTCACGCTGCCCGCACCCCATAACCAGTTAATTTGCACCCCTGCACCCCATATAATCAATTCACGCTGCCCCCCACCCATAACAAGTTCACTTGCGACCCCGGGGCAGCGTGAATTGATTATATGGGGGTGCAAATGAACTGGTTATGGGGTGGGGATTTAGCCAGTATTCCTGTTAGCAATAACTTCATTAAGATGAGTTAGTGAAATAGCAGCCATAATAATCTCAGAACCATATTTGCAGATTTTCCAAGATAGAATAGATATTGCTTTACATCCTAAATTCCTACCTAAGATAATATAAGTAAGACAGTTGTGAGAATGTGGTCCTTTTTACACCGGCCTCTCCCACCCGTGAACATGCAGATTTCTGCGTGTTCATGGGTGGGGGAGCTCTGTGTGAATGACACAGCACATGTGCCCACGGTGAGTGGGGGTGCATGCGCATGCCTGCTTAACATGCATCCCCACTCATCCCCCACTCGTCCCCATGCACAGAGCAACAGAGGGAAATGGCGGTTACTCTGTGGGTGCAGATGAGTGGGGGGGGGGGATGAGTGGGGATGCGTATGTGGCCGTGTGCATGCCCTGCCCACGCACAGGCATGCCCAAGGACCCCCCCACCCAGCAAAACCATGTAAAAATGGCCTGTGAGGAGCCACTCGAAGAACAGAAGGTTTTTACCTTGTAAACAAGGTTCTTCGAAATGGCGTCTAACATCTCACAACACCCATCCTTCCAGCCCCATATGGAATTTTCTTATATTCCTCGAAAGGGTTGGAAGGAACTGTCATTCTGAGGGGGAGATTGCTTTTTATACTAGAGGCGTCGAGACCATCACATGGTTTATTATTTGAATAGGGTGAGCTGAGCATGCCATGCACAAGCCAGTTGTGAGAATGTTGGGAGCTATCTCAAAGAACCTTCTTTACAAGGCAACAACCTTCTGGTCACTTGCATGGGGAGGAGTTGTTTGTAAACAAACAGCTTTATCTCCCAGTCCAATTGGTGTCCCCTGCTGCTGCAGCCGTACAAGCAGGCAGAGGCAGGTGAGGGATGGGAACCAGAGCCAGGGAGGGAGGCACTGGCAGAAGAATGTATTGGGGGAGAAGCTGGCTGCAGCCTCTCTCCCAGACAGGGAAGCACAGGGCCCCACTGGTCGCGGGGCCATATGCGGCTGCACATGTGGCACATGCCTGGGGCCGGCCCTGAGTTATTGACTTTGAGCCCTGGACGATTGGTTAAAATGTGCTATCTGGAAGACCAGATGAAATCTCTTACAGCTCAATCCCCCTGGTTGCTGTTTATTGTAAACCCTAGGGCAGGGACCGTGTCTATTCAATTACTTTGTAAAGTGCCAGGTACATTGCTGGCACTATATAAATGCTTGCTAATAATAATAATGCTAATAATAATAATAATAATATTTAATCTGCCCTTATAAATATAGGCTTTTGCTATTCTGCTAATAGGGAAGATAGGTTCTTCTCAGTTACTGAGATCCATGAATTATATCAGAAAATTAGTGACATGGCATGTCAAGAGGACTATGCAACAATCAGGGTTAATGCAGTTGCCCCACTTTATGCTCACTGGATGCCTGAATTTGAGACGGCAAAATATCTTCGGCTTGATTTAAAGCCTAGCTGCTGTATAAGTCTTATGAGACTAAGCCTGGGCGAGATTCTAACGGCAGTCATTGTAGGACGTTGTTTGGGCATCACTAAAAGCAAAAGGATTTGTTCTTGTAGATTAAATTCAATTGAGGAGCACTATGTCCTGGAATGCCTTTATTTCCTTGATATCAGGAAAATATTTCTTGCACCTTTTTTGCAGAGGATCCCCTTTTCTCACCAGAAGGGAGAAGTTAATTTGGTTATGTCAGCAGCAGGATAGGGAGGCTATTATTAAACTAGCTGCTTTTCCCCATCAACCAGCAATAATAAGGAAATTGTACCCTCTTTTGCCTCCTGAGTAAATCTTGGTACCCTCTATGTATCCTTTCATGGTGCTGCATAAGCTTGGTTGAATAAGCCCCAACAGGGTTGATGCTCATTATGAAATTCGATGACATAAGCACCATTGTTGGGCAAAGTTTTTCAATTGTTCGCAGTGCAGGGGACAAGTGTCATTAACATCAGCCCTGACAAGGCACTTCAATAGGACCGTATTTATTTATATTTATATATATTAAAATTTATATCCCTCCCGTCAACACATGGCTTGGGGTAGCTCACAACAACTACATTTTAAGATAAAACAGTAAATACAATAAAAATGTAGACAAAAAGGGAACTAAACCAATTAAATAAGATAAAAACTGTCAACCTAACCCCCCTCCTCTCCCACCCTACCCACTCCCTTCCCCAAAGGCCTGAACAAACAGCCAGGTCTTACAGGCCTGGCGGAAGGCCAGCAGACCCAGGACCAGTTGAGCTTCCTCCGGGACGGAGTTCCACAGCTGCGGTGTGGCCACTAAGAAAGCCCTCTCCATTGTGGCCCCTGGCTAACCCGGGAGACCTCCAAGAAAGCACCACCGGCAGACTGCAAGGATCACCCCAGGACCTGAGGAGTGAGGCAGTCTCTCAGATAGAAGGGACCCAAGCTGTGTAGGGCTTTAAAGGTTAAAACCAGCACCCTGAATTGGGCTCGGAACGCTAGAGGCAACCAGTGCAGAGCTTGGAGCACTGGTGTTATGTGCTCCTTATAGCCCGTCCCTGTCAAAAGACGGGCTGCTGAATTCTGCACCAGTTGCAGCTTCTGAACCGTCACCAGTGGTAGCCCCACGTAGAGCCCATTGCAGTAATCCAGCTTCGAGGTGATGAACGCATGGATGAGGGTGGCCAGATCGGAGTCCGAAACATATGGCCGGAGCCTCCGCAGAAGATGTAGCTAGTGAAGGGCTCCCTTCACCACCACCTCTACTTGGCAATCCAGTCAAAGTCTGGGGTCCAACACGACTCCCAAGCTCTAGACCTGGAGGGCCCAGTGGGGGGCAAACCCCCTCAATGAGGGGAGTCATCACCCCCGCCACCTGACCCACCAACATCACCTCCATCTTATCGGAATTCAGCCTCAGTCTGCTCTGCCGCATCCAGTCAGCCACTGCCTCCAGGCACTGGGAAAGGAGACTGCAGGGTCTGGGTAAGTTGAAAATGAGAGGTATAGCTGGGTGTCATCAGCATATTGGTGGCAACGCACACAAAAACCATCTCTCCACCTCCACCAGGGGTTGCATATAGATGTTAAACAATAATGGAGACAAAATAGAACCTTGCGGTACGCCACAAGAGAAGTCCTGGGGACTAGATATTTCAGCCCTCAACACCACCCGCTGACTCCTTCCTAAGAGGAACGAGCGGAACCATCCAAGGATCCACCCCCCACCCCCCAGGGACCGCTGTCGTCTCAGCAATAACCCGTGGTCCACTATATCAAAAGCAGCCAAGAGATCTATCAGGATGAGAAGTGCTGAATGCCCTGAATCCATCTCTTGGCGGAAGTCGGCCACCAATGCAGTCTCAGTGCCATATCCTGGGCGAAACCCCGATTGAAAGCGGTCTAGAAAACTGATGCCATCCAGGTGACCCCAGAGCTGCTGTGCCACTACCCACTGAATAACCTTCCCTAAAAAGGGAAGGCTAGAGACAGGCTGGTAACTGGCCAGTGTGTCAACGTCCAAAGATGGTTTCTTTAACAGGGGCCGCACCACCGCCTCCTTGAGGCAGTCTGGCATCCTACCCTCCTGGAGGGAGGCATTGATCATCCCCGCCAGCACTGGCCCCAAGGTTTCCCTGTAGGCTTTCACCAACCAGGACGGGCACAGATCTAATTTGCAAAAGGTGGCCCTAATACTCCAGGACACCCACGGCATCAGACGGTGTCTCTTCCTGAAACTGATCTCACAAAGATGTACCAGATGGGGCATCCATAACCCCAAGCTCTCCTTCATCTGCATCAATCCCGGCTCTGAAATCACGTTGAATCTGAGCGATCTTATCTGCAAAGTAGGTGACAAACTCCTCACAGCGAGCCTGGGATATCTCCCCCTCCAGTCAGAGGGAGGCCTGACTGACCAGTCCCCTCACCACCTGAAAGAGCTCCGCTGGATACACCGCAGCTCCTCAGCAAACCAAGGAACCCTACGATTATGAAGCGGTGGCAGAGGATGCCTCGGAGCCACCCGGTTGATGGCCCCCTCCAGCAAGATGTTCCATGCTTGGACGAGATCATCAGCCGAGCAGTTATCAAAATCCAAGGACACCTCTCCCAGCACGTCTTGGAACCGCTGCGGTTCCATCAGCCTCCGGGGGTGGTTCATTCTAATAGATCCCACTCCTTTCCAGGGGCTATTGTGCGCTAGAAGTCTGGCCTGCAGGAGGTAATGATTCGACCATAACAAGAGCATAGAACTAACCTCCCCCACTACCAGATCACCCGTCTCAAGACCAGAGCAGAATACCATATCGAGCATATCCCTCCTCCCCCCATGTCCCAAATGGCTGTTGACCATTTGGGACATGCCCATGGTTGCCATAGCGGCCATGACCTCAAGCTGCACCCCTGCAAGGCGGGTGCTGGTGTGGATGTTGAGATCCTCCAGGACCAAGGTCCTCAGGGAGCACAAAACCAGTTCGACTAGAGTGGAGAGGAATGCTGCTGGACAGGAAGGAGCCCGGTACACCAGCAGCACCTGTTTTGTCCCATGCCAAATCAAACACCACGTGGAGAGCCTCAATTCCTGGAACAGACTGCACTGGATACCTCCTAGCAGTTCAGGACTCCTTAAAAAATATAGCTACACCGCCCCCCCACCCCCCTGGCCTTCAAGTCGAGGCTGGTGCTGCACGGAGTACCCTGCTGGAACGAGGTCCACCAAAAATCGGGCCCACCTCCCTGTCCAGCCAGGTCTCCGTGAAGCATGCACAGTCTGCGGCCCAATCCAGGATTAAATCCTGGATTACTGGTGTTTTATTAGCCACAGACCTCACGTTCAACAGCAGCAGCTCCGAACAGAGGTACCTCAGACCTTGATCCATCCTGCCATCAGGGGCTGGGGGTGGGGTGGGGTCAGACTCTGGGAATAGGCACCAAGCACATTGGTCCCCGGGTCACCTGTACCCTTTGACCCCCATGACTGTACCTCCCCTGCACCAGAACGATTCCCATGGCTGCTTCACCGCCCCCCCTCCACTCTAACCCAACCCCAACTGCTGGCTGCCCTGCCCAGACCCTAGGGGATCCCCCCTCCCCCACTAAAACTTCCCCCCAATCCCCACCACCTGCTGCCACCAAGTGGTCCCCTCCAGAGTCCCCCCCCTCACACCAGGGTGCCCCACCTCAGAACCTCCCCCCTCCCTAACCCAATTCCCCCTCTCCCCCACTGGAGTTGAGGTCCCAATCCTAAAGGCCATCTCCCAACCCCCCACTATTCCCCTTAATCTAAAATTCCCTATATGCCATAGTTAGAATTCAGTCCCATACTATGTAAAAAACTAAAATTACAACAACAACAATAACAATAAAGGACCTTGAGTCATACACCTGCAATTTAAGCTCTAGGGGTTAGGTGTTCCCCACTCTACCCTCTCAAAGGGCTAGGCATTTATATATTTTGCACTGAGTGCTGCAGGGGTGAAGTGTTCAAGGCATTATAATAGGATTCTGAATCTTATGTTTGTGATTTTCAGGGGGGACAGGGTATCAGGGGAGCAAGGATGGGGGAGACCTCACCCCCCCGAGGGAAGGAAAGAGGAAAGAACTTGATAGGGGGGGAAGTTTACGGGGAAAAGAACCTCTCAGTATGTCTTGGAGTCCCAAGAGACTACTCTCTTCTTGCGGCCAGGGAACCCAGCTTCAGAGAGGGCGTGGACATATAAGGGGCAAGGAGACAGGAGAAAACATATAAAGGAGAAATGCAGGAGGTTAGCAGATCCACCAGGTGGCGCAGGCCCCAAAAGCGCCCTTCCCACATCCCAAGATACGTGCCCAGGACCTGACAGTGATTTAAGTATCAGGGGTCAAATGCTGTCTGTTCAAGCCCCCAAAAGGGCCAGGCACTTATATATTTGGTTCTGAGTGTTGCAGGGGTCAAGTGTTGCCAGCATAAGCTCAAGAAGGGCAAGGCCTTTGTTTTTCCAAATTTTGTGTTTTATATTGTGACTTGGGTCTTAGGGGTCAGGTTTTGTTAGTGCTAGCCCCAGGGAATGCCAAGACATATTATGAAGCTTGATTTTTCAGGGCTTTAATATTGATCCTTAGGGATTAAGCGTGAACGAAATGTCAGTTGTGCGAAATTTTCTGGTTGCCCCAGTTCAGGGGTTAAGGCTTTCATGACTTATTTTAGCCCCAGGGACCAAGTGTTTTATTTTAAATGTTTGTTTATGTTTCACTATGTATGTATTTTTCAATTGTGTAGTGGCTATGGTGCAGGCTAATGCCTCAATAAACCTACTTACTTACCTTCCTATCCCTCCATACCTACTTGAGGACCAGAAGACGGTCTGCAAGGTAGTAAGATCAAATCCCCTTGGGTGTGTTACCGAGGGGTAGGGGGGGAAAGTTTTATGGTTTTCCTAGCTGTTAGAGGTTGACGCAGAGTCCTGTACATGGGGCCCTGATCCTGGAATCTAGAAAATTGTTTTGTTGGTGACTTTTGAAGGAGCCTAGCCAGCCAATCAGTGTCCATACAGCTGTCACACAAGGTCCCGGGACCCTCTGCACCTTCCTATCCCACCATACTTGCTTGAGGACCAGGGGCTGATCTGCAAGGAGGGGCTCAAGCTTGGGGGTCTAGAGATAAGATGCTTGCCTTTGGTACCAGAGGTCCAAGTGGGAGTCCAGCACACGGTGGTAACGATCTGGGAGTGCTAGCTAGGGGGAAGTCCAGGGGTTGCAGCCATACTCATTGGTCCTGTCCTTTCATGCTGTGTGCCCCCTCTTGAGCTCCTCGTTCCCCAGCCAGCTCTGGTTGTTTTTTTTCAGATGTGGCAATGTGAAAATCTGAAAATACCCTCACTGTCACCCTGGAAGATGTATATGGAGACCCCTAATCACATTCATTGTTGGAGAGCTTCTTCTTTACTTACACAAGCAGACTTACGGGTGTAGTCAGTTTCACCTGGGAAAATTTTTCCATTCCCTAGAGAGGTGGATAGTGGAAACTAGTCAATTTCACCCAGGGGAAGGTTTCTCCAGGGGTGGGAGATGGAGATAGTTGAAACAAGTTGGTTTCAAAGCTCAGAGCGGTTTCTCCTCTACCAGGAGAGCCAGTCTTATTCATTGAGACAGTGTAACCCTGGAAGCATTGTCTCTCCCACCAGAGAGGTGCATGGTGAAACTAGACACATCTGTGCCCTTTCTCCTCTAACCAGGGGAGCCAGCATTATCCCTCTAGTGAGTTTACCCAGGAAGCCTTTCCCCCCAGGAGAGGTACATGGTGAAACCTAGGTTACAAAGTGTGGGTCTCAAGGAGAGGTACATGGTGGACCGTGATCACGTTAGCATCAGTGAGGCTCATCTTCACATACATGCACCAGGCTCAAATGTATTGTGATTTTTCACCCTGGAATAATTTTCTGTTCCACGAGAGAGGGAGATAGAGAAACGATGTCAGTTTCCCTAGGGGTGGTGTTTCCTTGTCCGGAAGAGGGAGATAGTAGAACCTAGTCTCTTTCATCACTGAGTGCTTTCTTCTCTACCAGGAGAGTCAGCAACCTCCCTCTAGTCAGTTTTACCGTGGAAACACTCCCCCCCCCCAGGCTGCGCGGGTGGAAGGGGGGACACCCCCCACCCCCCCCGCCCCCCCCGGAGTTAAATGGTGAAATCTACTCAGTGTTACAAAGAGAGAATACCCAGGAGAGGAACATGGTGCACCCTATGCACCTTCGGCATCCAAGAGGTCCCCTGGCATACCCTGTTACTCTGTGTCACCCTAGAAACATTTTCACTCTCCTCTTTCCTCCCAGTCTTTGAATCCTGACTCACCTTCTTCCTCTCTGATGACACCCCCACTCTCATTCTTGGTGATTTCAACATTCACGTTGACACACCTTCCATGCCCTCTATCTCCTGCTTTCTCTCCCTGACCTCCTCCTTCGATCTCCGACTCTGGACCGACTCCCCCACCCATACCGATGGGCACTCCCTCGACCTCATCTTCTCACAACATTGCTCTCTTGCTGACCTCTCCTTTGATCCCTGTCCTAATTCTGATCACTTCCTTGCCTCATTCAGCCTCTCCCACCAACCCCACTCCGCCTCTGCAATATGCAGGCCTTTACCCCCATGGAGTTTGCCTCCTCTCTATCCCCCCTCCTCCCCTCTGTTTTCTCCTCCTCCTCCCCTGACCCTGCCCTCTCCACTCTCAACACCTCTCTCTCCTCGACCCTTGACTCTCTTGCCCCCCTCTCTTCCTGTCCTGTCTGACCCCGAAACCCCCGCCCCTGGCTCACCCCTAACGTCCGCTACCTCCACTCCTGCACCCGGGCTGCCGAACTCCTCTGGCGCAAATCCCTCCCTGACTTCTGCCACTACAAATTCTCCCTCTCCTCCCTCTTCTCAGCTATCTCCCTGGCTAGACAACGCTATTATGCCTCCAGGATCGAATCTTTTTCTCGCGACCCTCGCCGCCTCTTTTCTACTTTCAACTCCCTTCTTAAACCCCCTGCCCTCCTCCGCCCTCTTCCCTTGCTGCTCAGGATCTTGCGTCATTCTTCACCTCAAAGCTTGACAAGATCCGTCAGGACATTGCCTCCCACCCACCTCCTCCTCCTGCTCCCGTATCAACCCTCCCCCCTTTCTCCTCACATCCTTCCCTCCTGCCTCTCTCAAGGAAATCTCCACACTGCTCTCTTCATCCAACCCCTCCACCTGCCCCCTCGACCCAATCCCCTCCCGCCTCCTGACCTCTATTGCTCCCACTGTTGCCCCCATTTCTACATGTCATCAATCTCTCCCTTTCCACAGGCTCCTTCCCCTCTGCTTTCAAGCATGCCACTGTCTCAGCCATCCTCAAAAAGCCCACCCTGGACCCATCTGACTCCTCTAGTCTCCCTCCTTCTCTTTGCCTCAAAGCTTCTGGAACGTGTCGTCTACTCCCGCTGTCTGGACTTCCTCTCTGCCAACTCCTCCCTGGACCCTCTCCAATCCGGCTTCTGCCCTCTCCACTCTACAGAAACTGCCCTGGCCAAGATCACCAATGATCTACTTGTCACTAAATCTAAG
>QEPC01009734.1:2264094-2276576 GCA_003113815.1 Sphenodon punctatus
ATGCCAAGTCTCAGGTGCGTGTGCTTCATACCAGAAATGTGTGTGTTGTACGTTGGTTTCACAAGCCCTGTCTCATACAACCAGGTAGGGATTGTGCCCAGAAAGCTACTGGCAGCCGATGCAGACGCTGGAGCACCAGTATAATGAGACGATTAAGGGGAGACATGGCAGCAGTCTTTAAATATCTAACTGCTGCCCCCAAGAAGCTGTGAAGGGATGGTTCTGTCTGGCTACAGACGGCAGCAGCACCAGAAACGAGGGGCTCAAGTTACAGGAAACGAGATTTTCATTAGATATCGGGGGGGGGGGGGGGGAATTTAACCCCAAGAACTGTTCAGCGATGGAAGAAGTTGTGCAGGGAGGCTGTAGGCTCTGTGCACTGGAGGGTTTCAGAGAGAGGCTGCACTAGGAGGGATCGCTAACACCTTAGAAGATTCAAATTGATCTAGACAGGATGGGAAGCTGGGCCAAAACTAACTCAATGAAATTCAGCAAAGGTCAATGTCAAGTTCTGCATTTAGGTAAGAAAAATCCAATGCAGAAGTCTAGGCTGGGGGATGCCTGGCTCGGCAGCAGCCCATGTGAAAAGGATCTTGGGGTTGTAGTTGATCCCAAGCTGAACACGAGTCAGAGCAGGGCGATGCAGCAACTAAAAAGGCTAATGCAGTTTAGGCTGCATTAACAGAAGCATCGTGTCCAGGTCAGGAGAAGTCACAGTTCCACTCGATTCTGCGCTGGTCAGAGCTCGCCTGGAGTCCTGTGTCCAGTTCTGGGCATCACACTTTAAGAACATTGACAAATGGGAACGGGTTCAGAGGAGAGCGACAAAGAGGGTCAGGGGTCTGGAAACCACGTCCTGTGAGGAAATGTTGAAAGAGCTGAGTATGTTTAGCCCAGAGAAGGGAAGACTGAGGGGAGACATGAGAGCCATCTTCCACTGTCTGAAGGGCCGTCCCAGAGAAGACGGAGCAGAGTCGTTCTCTCTTGCCCCTGGGGGCAGGACTAGAATCCATGGGCTCAAACGACAAGGAAGCCGATTTTGGCAAAACATTAGGAAGGACTTTGCAATGCTCCTGTGGGCTGTACTGAGCGGAGTGCCCCGAACTGGGCCGGCTGGGCTCAGGCGGACACTGACAAACTGAAAGGATTTGGAGAGGAGCAAGAGATGATCCAGGGTCTACAGGAAAGGCTGGTGGAGCTGCGCAGGCTTGGCCTAGAGGATTAAGGGGAGACGTGTTCACCATTTTCAAACATCTACAAAGAGGCCGAGAACACTTGTTCTCCTTTGCCACAGACGGAACAGTAATAAGAACTGGCAATGGGTTTAAATGATCAGAAGCTAGATTTGTGTTAACTATTAGGTATTATTTAATTATTATTATTATTTATATAGCACCAGCAATGTACCTGGCACTGTACAATCCACAGTCAGAGACAGGTCCCTGCCCGAAGGCGCTTACAATCTGAGAGACAATATCAGGAAAGACAAGAGCACATTCACGAGCTTGAGAAGTTGCAGGCTCACGTGCTTTGCTTAGTTACAGGGAATTAGGTTCTGAGTGAGGGTGGAAGAGGTTGCAGTATCACTCATGACGAGCCAGGGAAGGGGTGACGGAAGAGGTGGGTTTTCAAGTTGGGAGGGAGGGAGGGAGCGGAGCAAACGCGTCCAGGGAGGAAGATCCAGGCCTGGGGGGCAGCAAGGGGCGAAGACGTTTCGAGGAGCAAGGGGAGTCGCGGGCAGGCGAGGGTGGGGGCAGAGGAGGAGCGAAGCTTCCAGGCAGGAGTGTGGCTGGATACAAGAGCAAGGCCATGAAGAGCCTTGAAGGGGAAGCCCAGGAGCTTGTGCTGAAAGCGTTCATTCCCGTCGAGGGAGCCGGTGCAGGGCGGAGGGGAGGGGCTGAACGTGGTCAAAGCGACGGGCAAGGGGGATGATCAATTAGAAGGATGATTAATCAAATGTTCGGCTAGAAGGGTTGATCAATGGAGAAAGCAGCCCAGAGAGAGGGTAGAATCTCTTTCCCTGGAGGTTTTCAGTAAGAGTCTGGCCAGGCATCTCGCTGCCAAGGACGCGGAGGCAGAGCGGAGGCAGGTGATGAAACACCTTCCCTGGGTGAACTTGACTACGTTCCACTATCTTCCTCTTCTGTGGAACACAGACTTTTCCAAGCTGAAACTGACTAGACAGGTATGCCTGAGTTATTTCTGTAAAGAGGAATGTCTCCAATGATGAATATGATTAGGATATGCCATATACCTCTTCTGGGTACTTGCTCCTTGTCAGGAAGACGAGGTTTCTTCATGTAGCTCTTCTGTTGGAAAGAAAATGCTTCCTATGTGAAATTGCCTGTAGAGATACGGCTGTCTCTCTCCTGCTTGACAGAAACCGCATAGTCAGGTGAAACTGACTATATTCAACTTATTCCCTCCCCTGGGTGAAGCGAGACCTCTCTCTGGGAGAAAGTGAGTCAACTATACTTCTTTGGGGGGGAGGGAGGGAGAGAAAATGCTTTGAGGGTGAACGTGACTAGAATGTGTGCATTGTCTCCGATGGAGAGCGTTATTAGGGTCCCCAACATTACCTCTTCACACCTGGAATGGGACCATACCATGGGACCCTGCTCTTGGAATTTAGAAAATAGTATTTGGTGGCTGTCGAAGGAGCCATCACCCGCTCAATAATCCCCCCCAATGGGAAGATTAAAACAGGCCAATAATTGGCAGGGGAGTCAGCATCCAAGGACCATTTCTTAAGCAAAGGCCAGACAATCACCATTTTAAGGGAGTCTGACATCCACCCCAGTCAGTCCTATTGTCTGACTTTCATCAACCAAGGATGGGCATGGATCTAACTCATAACTGGTGGCACGCACAACCCCAAGCACATCCTCTACATAAATTTATTTATTTATTTATTTCAGTAATTTATACCCTGCACCCTCCAGTAACCAGCTCGGGGCGGCTTCCAACAATTTCAATTTCAAAATACATAAAAACACTATAAAAACAGTTTAAAACAATCAACAATATTTAAAACAAGGGCATGAAGGTTAAAACAGTAAAACAGGGTGGGGGCGGAAAGACCATAACCCTAACCCACCCCCCACCCCCAAAGGCCTGGGTGACTGAAATTGAGCCAGATAAGGACAAGGCTGGACCTCCACAACCTCAAACTCTGACTTTGCCATAGAAATGGTTATGCCAAGGTCGTGGTGAATATGAGTGAGTTTGTCTGCAAAGTAATCAATAAAAATGTCACAGAGGGCAGGTTAACCGGATCTCTCACCACCTGGAAAAGCTCCGCTGGACGGGACTTTGCTGACGCTATGATAGCGTCAAAGAAAGCCTTCTTCACCGTCATCACAGCCACAGTATAGTCTTTCAAAAATGCCATCGGTCGGAGCGCCATCTGCGCTCTAACCGCTTACCATTCCACTTCAGCCACCTCAGGTCCACTGTATACCAAGGGGACATGTGTTGATGCAGAGGTGGGAGTGGCCACCTGGGTGCCACCATGTTGATGGTCTTGGTCAAAATGCCATTCCACAGGGCGACCAGGTCATTGACATTGTAGCTGTCAAGGTCAGTCAATAAATCCCCCAGAGAGTTCTGGAACCCAATCGGATTCATAAGTCTCTGAGGGCAGACCAACCTAACTGGTCCATCACCCTGATGGGGGAAAAAGAGGGCCAGGATCCAAGTCTTCCGGACATGACAATCCACACCCCCAATAACTGGAACCCACATTTTCAGGCCAGTGCAAAACATCAAAGTCACTGGCCAGATAATGCCATTTCAAGGAATTCTGACATCCCTCTAGTCAGTTTCACCCTGGAAGAGTTTTTTCTCTGACTGGAGAGGTCCATTTTGAAACCTGGTCAGTGTTAGAATGAGTGAGTAGCCAGGAGAGGCACATGGTGGACCCTAATCACATTAATCGTCGGAGAGCTTCTTTTTCACATAGTGGAAGCTAGGCAATTTTACCTAGGGGAGGTTTGTCCTCACTCAGGACAGGGAGACAGTTGAATGTAGTCAACTTTCAAATCTGAACAGCTTTTCCTCAACCATGAGAATCAGCCTATTCCCTCTAGTCAGGTTAACTCTGGAAGTGTTTTCTCTCGCAAAGGTGAGGTACACTGGGTCCCTCACAGTCCAGTTTTTGCCCGGGTTATGGCACTGAGTCTGTACTTGTGGCTTTGGTTGACAACCACTGCTGCAAATTAGATAAGGGTTGGTCGACCCTGCTGATTCTGTTAGATTTGTCAACTGCTTTTGATACCATTGACCATGAGATGTTGGTGACTCATCTGTGGGACTGAGCCGGGGTGGGCAGGACTGTTCTTGAATGGTTCCGTTTTTTCCTGGCCGGGAGAACTCAATGGGTGGTGTTTGGGGATTATTCTTCATCTCCCCGGGACCTCTCGCGTGGAGTTCTGCAAGGTTCCATTCTGTTCCCTCTCCTGTTCAACATGTATATACAGTCACTGGGCGAGGTCATAAGACGGTATGGTGTTTGGTGACATCAATATGCTGATGACACCCAACTCTACCTCTCTTTTTCATCTGACCCAGACCCGGCAGTCTCGGTGCTTATTTAGTGGCTGGTGACTGTGGGGGACTGGATGAGGGCAAGCTGACTGAAGCTGAATCCCAACAAGACAGAGCTGATGCTGGTGGGTAAGGCAGTGGGTGTGATGTCCTTTGTCATTGATGGGCTTTGCCCTCCACTGGTCCCCCAGCTTTGTAATCTCAGAGTGCTGCTCGATTCTCAGCTCTGCCTGGATGTCCAGGGAGCATGTTCCACCAGTTACATGTTGTGTGGCGGCTTTGGCCATATGTCTCGGACTTTGACCTGGCCACCATCATCCATGCTTTTATCACCTCAAGACTGGACTATTGTAACACACTCTATGTGGGGCTACCCATGGTGCTGGCTCAGTAGGGATGGGCGAACGCGGTTCGGAGGTTCGGAGTTTGGACCGAACTCGAATAGTTTGGTCGACCAAACCGAACGTTAGAACCGAACTCGAATTTGGAAGTTCGGAGTTCAGACCCAACTCAAATAGTTCGGTCAACCGAACCGAACGTTCGAACCGAACTNCATATTATCTGTATGGTACATATATTCCTTTCAATGTTTGGTATATATTACTGCAATGGTCGAAGACCATGCAATAAAGTGTTTTATTATTATTATTATTACATAACCAGTAAATGCTAATGCTAATTCTAATGCTAATATAATAATAATTAATAATAATAATAATAATAATACCCCTCCCCAACAAAATGCATTTCTTGCTATAACTTTTTTATATTCCATCCTGTTTGTAAGACATTTGACAGGAATGTATTGTGCACCTTCCCTGTCATCACTGCCAAACTACAGGAAAATGTGACAAAGGGCCCCAATTTTATAAGCAATTGATGTTGTCCCCTTGAAGATCGTTATTCAGATAAACAGAAGCACATGCAGTGCCAGGCACCTGGCATGGCAGGGGGGAGGGAGGCAGTAGGAGGGCAATCCAACAGACTTAAAGACACATTCACTGGCTAATTACTGCAAGTTTCCAGCTTTACAGGATAAATCTGTGGTGGCTTCGAGACAGTCATAGGGGGCGGCCCTGAGGCGAACATAAAAGGGACATAACTGGGACTTTGGGGATAGCATACCAGAAATCATGAGACATGGTTTACATATCCAGGCTTGCCAAATATCATCACAACCACATCCTGAAGCACTGTGACAGAGGACATAAGAGAACCTCTGTTGGCTCTTTCCTAAACAGATGCTTTCAACTTCCCAGTAATAAATGGGGAAGAGAATTTGGGGTGGTCACAGCACATAATGAGGATATTTGGTTGACATTTCTTCTGGCCAACTGGCATCACAAACAGAGCTTATACCACAGTGACACATAAGAGAATCCCTGGCATGGGCTCATTCTCTTCATATGCTGTGCAGACTTAAAAAATTTGGACCCTGTACAACATCTTTCTATATTTAATGGAGGTGATCCTGAAGGTTTTATATACATCTCTGCCAAAGGTCATGTGCACTGGTTGGACTACAAAGATGTTATAATCAGACATACATTTATAAGTTAATTGCTTATTCCACCAGGACCCTTTATCCAATTCTTCTGAAAGTTTTCAAAGATAATAAAATTGGGGAAAGGTATAAACTTTCCAAGTTTCATCCACAATAAATGGGATACAAAGAAGTTACAGTCAGGAATGTATATGCAGATTTTTGCAAAATACCATAATTCAACTGCTTATAAAATCAGATTCCTTTATTTAATCTTTCCGAGTTTTGGTACACCTAGTGCCCTCCATTGGGGGTACAATCTTCACAAGTTTCATGAACATTGGATGCAAGATAAAGAAGTTGTAGCCATGAATGTGTATGGAGCTTTTCTTAAAATAACAACATTAAATTGCTTCTGAAATCAGATTCCTTTATTTAATTGCTCCGAGTTTTGGTACACCTAGTGCCCTCCATTGGGGGTACAATCTTCCTAAATTTCATCAAAAAGTAATAAGAAACAAAAATGTTATAGCCAGAAATATGTTGTTTAGTTTTTTCCTTTTATTTCAAAAACCAAATGTTATTTTCAGTTCCCGATTGCACCAAACTAAAGACTGAACTGAGCACAATCGAACTGAATACCGAATCCAAACTCAACATTCGATCCGAACCACCGAACGGCCAAACATACAAACCAACAAACCGAACGCAGCCGAACCGAACGGACGAAATGAACGCAGCCGAACCGAATGGCCGAACCGGAACCGCGATCTGTTCGCCCATCCCTATGGTTCAGAGGCTGCAGCTGGTGCAGAATGCGGCGGTCTGTCTCCTTATGGGGACAGGTCACCGAGAGCACATTATACCAGTACTCCATGCTCTGCAGTGACTGCCTATAGTCTTCTGGGCCCAATACAAGCTGTTGGTTCTTACCTATAAAACCCTATATGGCCTGTGCCCTACTTATCTGCAGGACCACATCACTCCTCATATTCTGGATAGACTCACACTGGGAGCACCTTTCTCGATGTCCCCTGGGTAGCTCCAGAGGTGACTATGGAGAGGGCATTCTCGGTGGTTACATCTAGGCTGTGGAACTTCCTCCTGGCAGAGGCCTGGGTTGCACTGGATCTCCCCTCCTTCCGACATCAATGAAAGACCTGGCTGTTCCGCCAGGCTTTTGGTAAAGAAGATGGGTGAAGGGTGGGGAGGTTAGGGTTAGGGTGGTGGTTTTTAAAAAAATATTTTTCTGTTTTCTGATGCCCCATGTGGGTTATACTGTTTATGTTTTATTTATATGATATATGGATTATATTTATTGTTGTATTTTTATACAACAATAACTCCAGGTTGAACTCCAGGTTTTTCTTATTGTGGGGGAAGAACAATTTTCACACAGTTGGAGACAGAGTAGGTACACTTTCCTCAGGACACAAGACATAAGAAATCTACTCCCTTTTCTCTGTGCACTGACTCACTGAGAAAAGAAGACAGCCCAGTAGAGGGCAAGAAATGTTGGTAACTGTCTGAACTTTGAATGTACATTTTGAAAAACCTACTCCTGTCTGTTCCCTGATACAAAAAGTGTACACAAATCTGCCTTTGGCCTGAATGCTGCTAGGAAATTTTCAGAGTGGACAGGCAAGGGAGCAGGGCCAAATCTCTGCCCCTGCTCACCCTGAACATTTTCTAGTGGCACTCAGGCTATCTGCAAAGGGCCACGCTCTGACCGTTTTTAGATGAGATGAACCCCTGCAGGTCCACCCATTCTGTAAAGTGGGGTGGGTGGGGTTGGTTAGGTCCCCCGGTGAGGGGGGGCAGGTTGGTTGATAAGGGGATGGGGTGATGGGTGGGTAGGTACCCCCCTAATGGGGGGACTGCCAGGAGGCAGGAGCCAGGCTGGTGGTGGTCCACCAGGGGAGGAAGCATCAACGATTGAGGTTGTCATGGGTCGAGGAAACTATGGTTCGGGGGGGGGGCAATATCATCGTGAGTGGAGGGACCAGTGGTTGATACTGGTCCCCTGCTATCCCCCCTTTCCCCCCCAGTCAGGTAACTGGGAGGTCGTGGTCTCAGGAGACTCTGGCCTGACATTGGTGCTGATCAATGCGAGACTGGTAGCCAATAAATCATCCATCATTCATGATTCTATTTTGGACTGGGCAGTTGACCTTGTTTGCGTGACAGAAACCTGACTGCGTGAGTTGTCGGGGCCAATTTTGGCTGACCTTGTTCTGTCCTGGTACTCTGTCCAGCACAAGCCCAGGCTGGAGGGTTGGGGTGTTGGAGTGGCATAGCCATTATTTTTAGGGAATGTCTGACTGCTAGGAGGCTTTCAGTGCAGACTGAGTCCAGAATAGAGGGCCTCCATTTTGTGTTTGATTTGGCCGCAGACAAATCAGGGAGTCTGGTCGGGGACAGATTGGGGATTCTGCTAGTGTACCATGCACTGCACGGCGGTATCCCTGACCGCTCTAGCTCCTCTGGTCTCGGACTTGGTCTTGAGGTCTCCTAGGCTTATTATCTTGGGGGACTTGAATATCCATGCCAAGGCCAGATTGCATGGAGTAGAGCAGGAATTCATGGCAACCATGGGTCTGTCCCAGGTGTTAGTGGACCCAACACATGAGGGTGGGGGGCATACTCTGGATTTGTTGTTCTGCTCTGACCTTGAGGCGGGGTGTCTGATGGTAAGGGGTGTTGTAAGTTCACCCTTGCTGTGGTCAGATCATTACCTCCTGTGGGCTTGCATTCCGGCATGCCTACTGGACCGTTGGAGTGCAGGACAGATTAAGATGGTCCACTCCCAGAGACTTATGGAACCTGATAGGTTTCAGAATGCCGTGGGGGATTTGCCTGGAGACCTTGACGACCGCCCCATCAATGACCTTTTGGAATAGCTGACTAGCAGGGGCCACTGATCGGGTGGCTCCTAGGCACCACTACCAGTGTTTCGCCACCTCAGGTCTCCATGGTTCACGGAGGAACTGGACGGTCGAAGCGTGAGAGCAGACGTTTGGAACGATGGTGGTGCCATACTTGTGCTCAAGACGATGCATTGCAGCATAGAGCATTTTTGAGGACCTATTCCGTGGCTGTGCTGGCAGCAAAGAAGTGTTTCTTTGCTGCCCTCATAGTATCTGCTCAGTCATGTCCAGCAGAGGTGTTCTGGGTAGTGAGGGGTCTGGTCAATCCAGCCTGTCTCCACCTGGAACTGGATTCATCCAAAGCCCATTGTGACATGCAGACAAAATTGCTCACACTGAGCATGACTTCGACTCCACCATTTTGGTGGCAGTAGCAGAGCCAGAGGTTAGGAATGCCTTGTTTGGTCTGAGTTTGTGGGATGAATTTCAATTGGTGACACCTGCTGAGGCGACGGATGTGCTGGGGTCTATTCAGGCTACAACTTGTGAATTAGATCCATGTCCATCCTGGTTGGTGAAGGCCAACAGGGAGATACTGGGGCCAGGGCTGGCGGAGGTGATTAATGCCTCCCTTCAGGAGGGTAGGGTGCCGGACTGCCTTAGGGCCGGACTACAACCTCCTTTTCTCAAAAAAACATTGCTTCATGTTGATGCCCCAGCGAGCTACCAGCCTGTCTCTAACCTTCCCCTTTTTTTGGAAGGTTGTTAAATGGGTAGTGGCCCATCAGCTGCAGGAGCAACTAGATTGCGCCAGTTTTCTTGATCCCACGCAGCCTGGCTTTCATCCAGGGTCATGGAATTGGGGTCTCACTACCCCACTCTAGGCTGTCATGACTCCGTTTCCCTGGCTTGCAGCTCTCACTGGACCAGCTCTCTCTTTAGAACTGATTGAGCCTGCAGCGGGAGAACCTTCTTGTCACCTTTTCAACCTCAGAGTTTCCCAGCACAGACTCTTTCTCTTTAGGTTTGCCTGTGTTCGTAAACACAGAATTAACCCCAAACTGTGTCTGGCCAATGTTAGGATTAGGAATTCCACGGGACCATACGAAGTTCAGTTAAAAGAAGTTTAATGAATAAATCATGTATAAGCATGCAGTACAAGGTTATACTCGAGCGCAGAAATCAAAATAATATAACCAATAACGCATTCCTATCTGTACTTGAATTCTCCTAACTTAGGCGTACCCTAATCAAAGTCCATGGCTATTTCAGTTCATGTCACAGCCAGTGGTGAAAAATATGGCTGGGTACAAGTCTTAGGGTTTCCAACAGATCAGTCCTTACTTCATAGCTTGTTTGGTGCAGCCCTTCTCTGCCTGGGAAGGCTCCCGTATGAGGAGAGGCTTGGTAGGTTGGGGCTCTTCAGTTTGGAGAAGAGACGACTGAGAGGAGATATGATAGAGGTCTATAAAATCATGAGTGGGGTGGAACTAATAAACAAGGAGCAGTTATTTACCCTCTCAGCTAGTACTAGAACTAGGGGACACTCCATGAAATGCATGGGTGGCAAAATTAAAAGAAATAAAAGAAAGTATGTTTTTCACTCAGTGTATAATTGGGTTGTGGAATCTACTGCCAGAGGCTGTGGTAAGGGCCAGTACTATAGCTGAGTTTAAAAGAGATTTGGACAAGTTTCTGGAAGATAGGTCCATTAGCAGCTCTTAGCCAGACAGGATCAGGGAACATGATGGGAGCTGGGGGAAAACAACAGGGAATGGATCCCCCATTGTGACCTGTTGAGTGCTTCTCCCAGTCCCAAGCCATCATGATTGGCCACTGTCAGAGACAGGTTGCTGGGCTAGATGGACCATTGGTCTGACCCAATATGGCATTTCTTATGTTCTTATTATAAGATGTGATGATGAAGACAAAGTTCCCTCTTTGCCTTGTCTTCCCCCTTAAGTACTTTTCCAGAGTCCTTTGTTTGATTTTCCTGCCAGGTGACTCTGTGCCTTCAGTCACGTCCACAGAAAGAAATCCATTTGCAACTCAATGGCCTACAGCTAGTGTCTGCAGAAGTGTCAGACTTTTTCTGATTACACAATCGCTCAAGCTGATGACTTAGCAATTCTCCATTGCATGAAGTGAGTTTCCAGTTCCCAGTTTTCACATTACATACATGTTTAACCTTTACCTTTACATATTTGTTTTACCTGTAGTCTACATGTAGCCCAGTATCTCTTTATCACGTCCAGGTTATGGCACGGAGATTGCACTGGGGGTCTTAGTCGATAAGCCTCCTAGTGGAGCTAGATAAGGGTTGTGTAACTCTACTGGTTCTACTGGATTTATCAGCGGCTTTAGATATCGTGAATCATGAGATCGTGGTGACTTGCCTATGGGACCTGGCTGGGGTAGACAACGGTAATGTTTTACAGTGGTTCCATTATTACCTACAGGGCTAGACTTAGAAATAATGGGGCCCAGGGTGAAGACAAAATGTGAGGCCTCCTCAGCTCTGCTCACTTTCCATGGCTGCACCCACTTTCCTATGCCCCATCCACTTTCCACAGCTCCGCCCACTTTTCACAGCTCTGTCTACTTCTCCCCTGGCACCTCCCCTCCACACACTCTTATGTCTCTCTTACACACACACTACTCTCACACACATTCTCTCTCTCTCACTCACACACACTCACACACACACTTAAACTTACATGCTCACACACACTCACTTCGGCCAGCCCCCCTACCTGCGCACGCCTACTGCTGTCTGCTGCTGCCTGGCCTGCCGCTGCTACTGAAGGTCCCATGCCATCGGGTGGCCATGTGCCACTGCAAACGTGCAAACGTCGGAGCCAGCCATTTCCTGGATCTAGCATGCTGGGACTACATTCCCCAGCATGCCAGAACCAGAAAATGGCCAGTCTCACTGTGCGTATATGTGTGCCACAGAGCAACAGAAGATTCAGCTACAGGCAGCCTGCAGCAGCAGCAGCGCGGGCGGGTGGCGTGGGCAAGTGGCGCTATGTTTGGGCGAGCAGGGGTAGCGGGTCCGGTGCTGCCATTAGGTGGCTCAGGCAACCACCATCGGGTACCCAGATCAAGAGGGCGGGGAATCAGCTGCCTGCCCCGACCACCTGGTTTTCAGCCTTTCAGGACAACTCCAGCTGTCTGGGATCAGAGATGGAAGCATCTGGCTTTGCTAACTGCCTGCAGCTGCGCTCTCTGCACTTCCGCTCAGAGCGGAAGTACAGAGAGAGCAGCTGCGACCTGCTGGCAGGCTTTTTTGGTGCACGCGCAGGAGCGCATGCACTCCGACTGAGTGTGCAGCTGTGGACTCGACTGAGACTCTCTCCCACCCGGACTGGGACCCCACCACGGCACCAGGCTGGCCTCGCTCACTCCAGCCCTCCTGCATGGTCAGGTCAGTGTTTCACACTGACTCACACGCTCTCTGGCATCCCCCCTCCCAACAACCACCCTGGCTCCCCTCCCCCCTGCCAGCACCCCCCCCAGCTCCTCCCAGCAACCCAGCTCCCCTCCCCTCCCAGCAAGCAACCACCCCAGCAGCAACCCCCTTCCCA
>QEPC01009734.1:2303176-2324622 GCA_003113815.1 Sphenodon punctatus
TGAATGCCCTCCCCTCTAGAGTACTGGAGGGGCGTTTTGAGAGGGTTCAGTATGCACAGAGATTGTGTCCATATGATCAGATTGAGGTTGAGTCTCCATCTCATATTCTTTTCAGTTGTCATCTTTATGACACATTGAGGCAGCAATTTTTAAGTGCTTTTCTATCGGCATTACCCGGTAGATCACAGGAAGCACTTTTGATTATGGCTTTGGCCGATATTGAGGAGGGCATTACCACTCAAGTTAGTGGGTTTCTTATGCAGGCATTTGTTTTGCGTCAACAATTCCTTGAATTTAAGTTGCCGTTGGATGTATAAATTTTCATTAACTGTAATTAGGGTCCAAGTATTTTGTATAAGGTGTATGTGTATGTTCATGTATTTTTGTGTTGTAGTGTTTGGCTATGACCTTTGGTCACGCTCAATAAAGTTTGATTTGATTTTGGTACAGGACATTTGCAGCATTATACTACCTGTAACATTGTACTACCTGTAACAGCTTCAACCAAATTCTCTTTCATGGGTTCTGTAGGCTCGACGGCATGAGATACACAAGTCAAAGAACCAATCTTTGTCGCACTGGGAACTACAAGAAAAAGCTTTGAAGAACAAATGGAAGAAACAGAGGCAGGGAGCTCCTGAGTCTGTAGAGAAAAAGAAACTGGCCCTCATGCGAGAGGTAGGAACTAGGGTTAGGGTTGCAATTTGTTTGTGGTACCCCCCAGAATTCACTTAGTTTTACTGTACTATGATTCTAGCTTTCTTCCAAGAAGTGTGGTCTCATTTGCATTCCAAGCTGTGCTATTTGGTTATCATAGATGAAGGTTTAATTACATGTGTGGTGCATACACACCTCTGTTCTATTAGCTATGCTGTTGCTGATTGCTAAGAATAATGATACCCCAAGTCCTTCTCCCTATTGTTGATACGTTTATCCTTGTTTTGGGAAAATCAGTTTGCCCAGGATGGTATGAATTATCTTCTCCTGTGGTTTAGATTCTCTCGGATCAGTACCAGATGCAGGATGTATTGGAGAGATCTGATCAGGCCTTGGCTGTGGGGAGAGACCTGTTTGGAGATGTTCCTCGCAGACATACAGGTAAGTCATATCACTTGCAGAATGGAATTCATTTAGAAATACCAGTTATTTTTACAAATATTGCCTACCTCTATGAAGTTGTGCACTGGGTATTTTGATTTCACTTAGCACAGCTGGCTCTGCTAACATAATAAAAAGGAGAACCAGTTCTTCTGAATAGCTTTTGGGGTGTAGTCTGACACCCTTTGAAGCTTTGTTAGTAATGTATGATTCCCTGCTCCCTTGCTTACTATTTTGACTGAGTCCATTCATCAGCGCTGTTTAGAGTGGATAGAGGTGCAAACACAGGACTGATGAGATTGGAGGGAATGTGAAGACAATGTTACCAGGCCCCCAAGTTCAGAGGGGGACCCTAAAACTGATAGGAATTTTCTTGTTATACATTAAAATATGATGAGTAAATAATAACTGCAAGTAATGTGTGTAAATTAAGTACCAATATGGTCTCCAGACATTGATTTCAAAATTTATGATATAGAGATTGGCGGTAGAGACCTCCAGCTACCAGAATATACTGGGACCCTGAATTTCTCTGTGGACCTGCACAAGCCCACAATTGCTGTTGTACAAAATCCTTCAACCTTGTTCTCATTCCATTGTTCCCTGCCATCTGATAGAAAGGGTTGGCTTGAAAGGATGTAATTATACCAATGTGCAATAGTGTATATTTTTAATAGTGTGCATGTACAAGAGTGGCTTTTTCAGGAGCAGCTGCAATCCCCGATTGTTTCTTGTTTGTAATTTCCTACCTCTAAGTGACCATAGAGTTACGGCCAGAGTGTCCTGGAGTAGGGTCCTCCTCCTCCAGTCGATGCTCTGTGCTACTTCTGTAACGTTGCATGCAGGGATATTGCAAGGGCATTCTTCCATGTTATTTGCATCGTGGGAAGTGAGAGAGACGGGTCACTAAATTGCAGCTTTGTGAATGTCTTGCTATGAGACTAGATAAATGCAGATTAAGGAAAAAATGGTTAAATTGCAAGGGGAAAAGTGGAGTGTGAATGAGTCTTTAGAACTTTAACACTCATTGGCTCTTGTCATCAGGGTTAACGGTGGGCCGGTGCGATTAGGGCTTGTCATTCACTTCATTATGGATGGCTTTTTCCCATTCACTTGTAGAACAGTCAGCATTGTGTGGTTTCCTGTTCTCTCTCTCTCTCTCTTTTTCTGTTTGTAGGTTTTCCTAATGTGACAATGGCTCCCTACTGTGACCTGGAATTCTCTCAAGGTCCCATTGTACAAAAAGGTGATCCTCCCACGCAGCTCTCCATCCTCAGTGAATCTGTCATGGACCCTCAGGTAATGTGCTCTGCATATGAATTATATGTCAGCATAGTCACAGAAAAAACCCTACATTCAAATGGAGTTCTATGGCTTTGTTTTTTATTGGCACCAAAGCCAGAAATTTGAAAACTAAGGTTCCCAGAGTAACCCTAAATCAATTATTGTGCAAACTTTATACAGTAATGTAGCTTATGTTTAACTCTATGCAGATTATTATTATTATTATTATTATTAACAAACATTTATATAGCGCCAGCAGTGTACCTGGCACTTTACAAAGTAATAAAATAGACACGGTCCCTGCCCCTAGGGCTTACAATCTGAGAGACAGGAGCTGGGGGAGAGACTTAGGAAGGGGAACAGAGGGAGAGACAAGGGGTCTAACATTCATGAAGATGCGAGGTCTCAAGTGCACGTACTTGGCTTGGTTACGATGAGAATGACAGCAGGCAGGTCCATGTTGCAAGGATAAGGGTAAACCGATCGTAGGTATAGGAATAGTGGCTCAGCAGGATAAAGAGTCAGACAGAGCAGAGCGAAAGAGGTGAGTTTTAAGGAGAGATTTGAAGGTATGAAGGGAGGGGGCAAGGCGGATGTGGACAGGGAGGGAGTTCCAGGCATGGGGGGCAGCAAGTGAGAAGGGACGAAGGCGCTTAGGGGAGCAGGGAAGGCGTGGAAGGGTGAGAGAAGGGACAGAGGAGGAGCGAAGTGCACGGGCTGGAGTATGGAGGGCGATAAGTGCAGAGAGGTAGGGGGGAGCAAGGTTGTGAAGAGCTTTATAGGTGAAGACTAGGAGCTTGTGCAGGATTCGTTCAGGAAGGGGAAGCCAGTGAAGCGAAGAGAGGAGGGGCTGCACATGGTCGAAGCGACTGGCGAGGTAGATGACCCTGGCAGCAGAGTTTTGGACAGAGATGAGGGGAGAAAGGTGAGACCGGGGAAGGCCAGTGAGAAGGAGGTTACAGTAATCGAGGCGAGAGATGACCAGAGCATGAACAAGAGTTTTGGCAGACGAGACAGAGAGAAAAGGGCGAATCTTAGCAATGTTATGGAGGGAGAAGCGACAGGATTTAGCAACAGAGTCAATGTAGGGTTTAAAAGAAAGGGCTGAGTCAAAGATGAAGCCTAGGCTACGGGCTTGGGGGACAGGCAGGATGGTGACTCCATCAATAGTTATTGACAGTGAGGAAGGAGAGGAAGGATGAGGGGGGAAGATAAGGAGTTCTGATTTAAACTGATCCCAGAAATAAACACCCTGCCAGCACTGAAATGTTATTAGAAGCCGTCATTTCAGTGCACGTACGTCTAGGTACATGCATGCGTGTGTGGATAATTTGACCAACAGCTCTGAGAGACACCTTTCTCCCTTAGATATGTTTGCAGATTCCAGTGGTCTTACTGTAAAGCAGTGTCACTCGTTTTTCCTGGTACGCTGGATTTTTAAAAGACATAGTTTCTGGGGTCAGCTGATTTGCATAAAATTGAACATTCAGATTTGACTGTTGGTGGGGCAGAATGGACTTCAGGGATATGACAGAGGCTCCTCCTTTTACTTAACCCCCTCCATTGTGGCTCTGCCAGTGAGTGGGAAAGAGGGGGAGGCTTACATTTGGCCAGTCAGAGGCAAGATCCCTCCCATTCAACCTGGAAGCTCAAATTTCAGCTCTGGCTGAGCAACCTATGTGCAGCAGGGAGCTGAGGCCTCAACACAAGCTGCATGGGCCAGATCTGGCCCCCAGTCTCCCTATTGAGGAACACAGTTGAAAAGCATGTCCATCAGGACTAGAAGTGAAATGAGTATCCGCTGGCATCTGGTTCGTGTTTGGCAGGTAATCTATTTAAGTGGATTACGTCTTACTGCGATACTGCACATTACTGTTTACTGCATTACTATTATCCACATTACTGTTTGCCTGTGATTTCGTTTTTGCTTTCCTTTTACTCCCTCCCTCCCAACCCGATTTTAGAGTAATCATGTGTGATGGTCACTGCAAGAGGGGTGCAACCCCAGGGGAGCAAGTTGGCTCCAATAAACATCTGGCCCTTTAACTGGCCAAGAGGCGAGTTAGACAATTAAGGGCAGCTGAGTGGCTCCAGCTGGGCATGACTCTGTAAACCAGCTGAACTTCAGCTATGTAAGCCAGAGCTGGAAAGTTCAAAGACTAGGGAGAGGCAGTGAGCCAAGGGGTGCTGCCTCAGTGGAATTTTCTTGGAAACCCAGAGAAAGGGGCCAGGGAGCCTGCTGTTGTACAGGGCTGCCCTGGGAATTGGCTGGCAAAGAAGGAGGCCAGACCAGAAGTCCATGTGAAGGATGGAAGCCTGAGAGGAGAAGCTGGTCTATGGAAGTGGGGGTAGCTCAGAGGTTCTGTAAGGAAGAAACTGCCTGGCAGGGAGTTCCCCAGGCAGGGGGCCTGCTGTCTCAGGTGCTATAACCTCCCAGAGAGGAGGAAAATGCTGATATTTGGACTCTGTAATCTATATTTGTCCCTGGGAAGTTGGAGAACTCAGCACACTGTCAGTAAAGCTCACTTTGGGGAAGAAAACGTGCTATGTGGACTCATGTGAGGTAGAGATCCTGCAGGGACTTACCCAAACAAGACACTGCCTTGTTACATAATGGTAACATTTGCTTAGACCGGTAGTCTGGGTTGGTGATTAACCTCCTCAGTAACTGGCCAGTTATCTGGGCTAAATTGCCTGACTTCTGTGTGCCATTAAATAGCCTAGTTTTAATTATATTTTTAATGTGCTGATCCTTGGAGCTCCTCTTGCCCCCCCAATGGATTGTGAGTATCTGAGCATTTGCTTCAAGAGGGGTGGGGCCCAGTGCAAGCACCATGCTAAACACATACACACACCCGCCTGAGGGGAGGAACACATGAGACTGGACATGCGTTGGACCTTTATGTTCTCCACTGGCCTGGAAACTGGAGTTCCGGTTATTGGGGGTGTAGCTATGATGGTCGGACCACTACCTTCTGAAGGCCCAGATCTCTGCCTCCTTTGCCCCTGTTGGAGTGGTGGACTGGTTAAGATATTGTCCACCCCCAGAGACTAATAAATCCAATAGGATTCCAGAACACTCTGGGGGATTTACTACCTGACCTCGATGGCCTCTCAGTGCTTTGGTTAATTTATGGTATGACATTCTGGCTATTGACATGGTGGCACCCAGGTGTCCACTCTCTCCACGGTAACCGCACAGGTCTCCCTGGTATACGGAGGACCCGAGGTTGCTAGAGTGCAGGTGGCTCTTGACTCATGCCAAAGCCAACCTGCTGTGGCATAGACTGTTTTGAAGGACTAGATGGTGGTGACAGCGACGAAGAAGAAAGCTTTATTCGCTGCCACCATAGCATCTGCAAAGTGTTGTCCAGTGGAGCTTTTCTAAGTAGTGAGTAGCTTATTAGATTCTGACTGTCGCCACCCAGTGTTGGAGTAGTTGTCTGCCCGCTGTGATGAGTTTGCCCTCTTGCAGGTTCCATTTATTACCCTTGTCCATGGGGCAGGGGTACGCAGGAGGGAGTTCTCGGTTGCTGCCCCAGTTTTATGGAATTCCCTTCCCCACAGCTTCGCCTTTCAAATCTTTTATTTGAAAGAGCATTTGGTGGGCAGGTATAAGGGTTGCTTGGGTTGTTGGGTGGGTGAGTTTTATTTTATGGATTTTATTGTTTTTCTGGATTGTAAGCTACCGTTACTATCAGACAGAAAATCGTATTCCATTTTAGTAATTTGCCCGATCATGAAATTTTCATATGTGTCCCCAGTTTGTTTCTTTAAAGCATCCACAAAATCCTTATAATTAATAGGCTCCCTGTCCCCTTTGTCTGGGCTTCCAAGACCAATTAGGTCTATAATATGAGGTATCTTGAAGCTGGCAGAGAACCTCCTGACTGTACATACCTCTATCGAGGATAACTGTCACCCCACCTTTGTCTGCAGGTTTGATAATGATACTAGTATCCTTGCTCAAATCCTCCAAAACTAATCTCTATACATTGCTCAAATTTTGCCACACCTTTTTAGGTTGATTATCAATCTTACTCAGTTCTTCCTTCAATAAATCTTCAAATACCTGGATTCGTGGATTGTTTATAGGTGGCACAAATGTAGATTTTGGTCTAAAAATACTTTAAAAAAAATAAAATTATTTATTTTTATTTTAACTTTAACAATATAATATCACATTCCAATCGGTCTAAAAATACTTTTCTCAGTGAATATCATCATCCATCTTGAAGCAATCTCGTAACTTTATCTGTCTGCAGAATTTAAACACCTCTATTTGTTTAAAGGTAAAATCATTATATTTTGGAATTGGTACAAAGGATAATCCCCATTCCAAAACCCACCTCGCTACCTCTGTTAGGGTTCTACTCGATAAATTGACTATCAATGAATTCGTGTGGACTTCCTGGGGCGTATTCCTGGTTGTTCCTCTTGCACAAATGTTCTCTTGTAGTGACCTTTCCGCATCTGGGAGGCTAAAAAAGACTCCTTCTGGGTGTTGGCCTCTGATCCCTTTCTCTGAATGTCCTGTTCCCCCATCTCATTATTGCTGGCCTTGCCCATATCATCTTCCTCACTCATGGTGAGATCAGAATTAACCGATTTATTCAATCTGGTCCTAATATTGCTCCTTTTCCAATTATAGACCAGATTCTGTTCATAATCTTTAAGGTCCCTTTGAAATTTGACCCACTTTCTGTCCTCTATATTCTTTATCTAAATCTAAAGACAAGACCTGAGACCTATCAACACATTTCCTCTCTCCCATTGCCTCCCTTATATCTCTCTCCATCACTTTGATCTTCTCCTGTAATCTATGAATTTCATTATTTGATGTTTCTGTAATAAGTACCATCAAATCATGGCTGCACTTATTCAAAATCTGTACCTATTTGTTCTTAAGATCATCATTATTTGGAAATACTCCAGGTCCCTTTAACATCCTTAAATCCCTGGGGATCCTTTTACTTTTAACATACTCCCCTAATGCTTTTGAATGACGTTCAATTTTAAGAGATTTCATTTTAAGGTCAGCAGAGGATCATGGAAGGAATATATCTGAGATTTTCTTCCTTGGCAAAGAAGGATTTAGCATCCACTATTTTATGGATATCTGACTCACTGTAACTGAACATGTAACCATTATCACTAGCCATGGTGTTAAAAACAAGTAGCAAGCCAAACAACGTAATCCCAGGCAATCTTCCTCCCCACACTCAAGGACCTCAGTCCAATAGGCCACACCACACAAAAAGTGTGGGAGAAAAGGATACAAATACAATTTAATATAATAATGTATATTAAAAATAGTTAATATAATAATGTATATAAAAACTAATGAAAATGATCACACATTACAATAAACCAATAATCAATGTCCATATACATAAACAAATATAATTATAAAACAAAACACCTACGAAAGTGTTAAACACTACAAAAATACAATATTGATGAATAATATCTATTCAAAGCCCAAACGCGTTTCGGGGGATAACCCCCCCCCCTCTTCCTCAGTGGACAATAATCATGGCGCTCAACACTGTGAAGGGAAATAGCAAGGAAAATGAATAACTACAACAATGTAGTAAATATGGCTTATAAAAAATTTATACCAATATGTATTTCCACCCAAACAATTTCTATTTACCTCATTATATAGATAAATGCAAGATTTAGCAATAATATATTTAGAGAAACCGCACACTTTCTTGCTCTCAGGGTGCCTCACGCTGTAATCCCACAAATAACTCCTACAAAATATGCAAATAGGGTTAATCAGAACCTACGAGAAAACCAATACATATCATTATACTTAATTTTCATATATCCATATCTCTCGTATCTCATCTCGCATGCAAGAATGTAAACCCTTCTGTTTCATAGAGAGAAACTTTTCCTTTTCTTTTTCTTTTTCCTTTTTTTTAGAATAATCCTAAAATCAAGCTCAAAAAACACTATTAGACTTGTTACTTGATTAAATTAAAGCTCACTCTTAATCTATGCTTCTAATTCTCACAGGACTTTTCTAAAGGCACAAATATGCTTAAACGCCACCTCCAACATCCAGGCTCTTAAATATATTATAAATCAGGGATACTATCAACCTTCCTGCTTATCAAGATACAGCCACCCATTCCAAAAGCTTAATTCACAACAAAAATCCCACTGCATTCTTGCATGTGAGATGATATATGAGAGAGAGATGAAAATTAATCATCTTGCATTTATCTATATAATGAGGTAAATAGAAATTATTGTTTGGGTGGAAATACATATTGGTATAAGTTATTTTATAACCCACATTTACTACATTGTTGTAGTTATTCATTTTCCTTGCTATTTCTCTTCAGTGTTGAGTGCCCTGATTATTGTCCACTGAGGAAGGGGGTTTTTATCCCCCGAAACGTGTTTGGACTTTGAATAGATATTTCATCAATACTGTATTTTTTTAGTGTTGAACACCTTGTAGGTGTGTTGTTTTATAATTGTATTTGTTTATGTATATGGACATTGATTATTGGTTTATTGTAATGTGCGACTATTTTCATTTAATTTTTTTAATATACATTATTACATTGGATTTGTATTCTTTTCTCCCACACTTTTTGTATGGCGTGGCCTATTGGACTGAGGTCCTTGAGTGTGTGTGGGGTTTTGCCTGAGATTATGTTGTTTGGGTTGTCAGCTGAGTACGCCCTCTTGTGAGTGCCAACTGCCCATGAAGTTATTACAACGAGGGCGTTCTCGGTAGCTTCCCTGCAGTTATGGAACTCCCTCCCCTTGGAGATCCGTGTAAGCTGAGCCTGTTCGTCTTCCAGAGACCTTTCTGTTTGGCCAGGCGTTTAGCAGGCAGGAATAGGGTTGGGCGGGATTGGGTAGAGGGGCATGGGGAGGAGGATTGGTGGGTGGTAGGTGGGGCTAAAGGGTGGGGTGGGTGGGTGCTTGGGTTTTTAGGGTTTTTAATGTATTTTATTGTATTTTTGATACTGTAAGCTGTCCTGAGTCTTTGGAGAAGGGTGGGATGCAATAAATAAATAAAATAAAGGACCCAGCTAGCCCCAGAGCCAGAGGAAAAGTACCTCTAATGGGCACCCTTAGTACAGTGCTACCTTGGGCAATGCCGAACGGCACCTTTTTGGCATCCCCCTTCAGCGATGACAGAGGAGGGATAGGATAGACTGGTTGGACTAGACAAGAGAGAAGGAGACTGCTATTAATGTTTTAAACAGCCTGGGGATTTGGGGTAAGAATAGTTGGCGGGAGGGGTGGGATACAGCCATGCCCTCTCTGTGAGAGAGCGGGTAAGGGCTTGTGGGATGCGTGTTCTCTCGGATGAGAGACGGGGGAGAGTCCTTGGGGACTGGGAAGCTGTTGTGTGCAAGGCAAGAAAGTGGGCAGAATGGGAAGAGGTGTGGGTTTTTGCTGCTTGGGAATGAATGAGAGTAGGGGGTGTATATATTTTATATGTGTTGTTTGTTTCAATTACTGTAAACCGCCCTGAGCCATTTTTGAGATGCGGTGGGGTATAAATAATAATAATGTTCATACTGCAACACCAGCCCATCTGACTATCCCATCCCATCCGCTTCCAGGTATCCACATGTCTTGAGAAGTGGTTTCCATAGAAGCTCTTCTCTGAAAACTACCTTGATTCCTTTCTGGGCGGGGGGCCAAGACTGATCTTGCTTCCATTCAGCGTTTGAGGGGTTGTGTTTTTCCTGAAGCAGGCCCTCAACGAGGTGGAAGAGGAAAGTTCTTCCATCAGCCACTCAGACAACAGTGAGAATGAAGAGGACGTGTCTCTGAACTTCAAGTCCAACATTGACACACAGAGGTTAGTGTGGGTGCGCGTGCATGCTGATTCCCTTGGTATCTTCCTTAAATACTGGATTGGGCTGGGGTATGGGTGAGAGTTGGGGTTGGGTAGGTTTTGCGAGGATTTTGTATTTTAAATGTTTATGGATTGACAGTCACCTTGAGCCTCTGGGAAGGAGAGCATATACATTTAAATAAATAAATAGTATGATCTATTGTCAAGAGGCCTTTCTCTTATGCATGGGAGGAGTGTCTTCTGAATATCTGCAAAGCAACTACGGATTGCTCTTTCAAAATTTCCTCTTAAAATTCACATCTCAATGAGGATACAGAGGAGAATAGCTGAGGAAATAGAACCTAGCAAACCTCATCCTCTTTTTTTTCATGTGCAGATTCCATATTCCAGCTATTACAAAACCAAAAAACTTTAGAGAAGAGAAATTAAGTCCAAGTCTGATAGTTTGCTACTGTGCTATTAATGTTTTAAACAGACTGGGGATTTGGGGTAACAATGGTTGGTGGGATACAGCCACGACTACTGCAGCTGTCGGTACATCTTCCATGTACACCACATGCTGCACCATTGCAGCCTGACAGTTAAAGGCAGGGCCACTTACCATTATAAACACCATATTGTAAAAAACTTCTATTGAAGAAACTGCTTGAGCTGCAGTTCTGAGAATTTAAACGTGCTTTATGTTTATGGGAACTGTCATATAACTTTTGATTTTTGTGGCTGGATCCGTTTCAGATTTTGCATATAACAATGTAAAAGTTAATTGTTGGTGGTCAAAATATCACTGCGTCCCGAGGATTTGTTGTGATTCGTATCTCTTTCCCCCGGACGATTTCAGCCCCAAGACTTCACAGGCTTGGAGCCTGAGATGTCGATGAAGTGTTGTTGTGGGCTGATGGTGTTTGGTGGAGGCAATGAAGAGTAATTAAAGATTAAAAATTTAGTTCTGCTGCATGCAAACTTTAGCTGTAACACATGCGCAGTAGGGAGACGCAGACTGCAGCTTCGCTAAAAAACGTGAATAAAGTTGCATGACCCTGCGATTCAGTTGTGCACTGTACAGGGGGAGACTCTGGCGGTGGGGCTTAAGGGCAATGGGGGACATGCTCCCCTAGAATCACCACCTGGGTAAAAGTGGCTGTTCTCTGCTGGGCTTGCCCAGCATGTCACTCACGTCCACCATTGCCAGGGAGTTGCTGGGAGCGGAGAGGGTTTTGCGGTCGGGATCAGGCGGCTGGCTGGGCAGGGAACTGTGGGAAAAGGGATGAAGCAGTGCTGAGGGGCTCCCGAGAGGGAATCAGCACATGACTGACCGGCACTTGCTTGGCTGAGGAGCAGAGCAGCCCGGGGGGCTGTGCTGGAAGAAAGAATCTTGGAACTTGTGTCGGCTCCTGCCCACAGTTGTGAGACTCTTCTTCCAGCAGCAGGGGGAGGATTTGGTGGAGGGTGGGCTGGGGCTATTCCTAGTGCTTCTCTATGCTCCCCAGCCAGCTCTGTCGGCCCAAGACCACAGCCTGGAGACATTGACAGGCTGGCTCAGAGGAGTGGCTGCAGAGCATCAGGGATTGCTTGGAATGACTCCAGCCCCCTGCAAGCAAAATCCTCCTGCCTCCCCATCCCCCCCCCACAGGAGGAGGAGGAGGAGGTGAGTAAAGAGTAATGGCAGGGCTGTGTCTTCCATCTGTGCTTTTGCCTACAATATTTGATGGCACTAGACAAGGTGGATTGGGCCATCTGGACACTGGAGAAATCCTGGTGGACTGCTCTTACCAAGAGCTCCAAGGTAGAACCCTGCTAGCTCACAAACTAGCTACCTGATATGAACTTGTGAGCTACCCAGGCTCTGCTCTCTTCCCTTCCCCCCCCAAATCAGGTTGTAAGTCTGTCACTAGCTACATGTGTGGGCAGCTGCCCTTCCAGCTGGCTGCAACATGGGCCACAGCTCCAGCTGCTTGCTTCCCTAATTGCCTCCCATCAGTCTTTGTGAAGTGGAAGCGCTTCCCTTTTTGCAGCCAGTGTGGGAGGAAGCAGCAGCAGCTGCAGGTGACTGGGCATGAGACAGTGCAACCTTGTCACCTCAGGCTTGCTCAGTGTCTTGCTGAGCCACGCAGCAGAGGCAGCGCGCAGCTGAGCGAGGCTGGGGGTACTCAGTGAGTAGTGGGGGGAGAGTGGCAGCCAGCGCAGTCTGGAGCCAAGGGAGCCTCAGGAGGGATCCTCCTCTGACCTCGGGTGGGTGGCCTGACCCTGGCTGTTCCCTGGGGTCGGGTTGGAGGAAGCTGTGTGCGTCTGGGTCCCCCCTCCGAGCAGCGCAGCAGGTAGCAGCTAGCGCTGGTCTGGAGCTGAGAGAGAGGCTGAGATCATTTCCCCACTCTGCCCTTGGTGAGTGTGTAGCCATCCTGACTTGCTATTACCTGGGTCAAGCGGTTGTGGGAGGGTCGAGAGTGTGTGTGTGTGTGTGTGTGTGTGTGTGTGTGTGTTCTGCTCTGAGCAATGCTGAGAGGGGGGCTGGGATCATCTCCTCCCCACTCTGCGCTTGGTGAGGATGCCTCTTAACAGTTGTGTGGTGGGAAGCAGCCCTTAGGCAGCTCTAGGCAAGCCTCCCGGTTCTCTTTCCTTAATGATGCATGCTCCTCATTGCAGGGATAAACAGCCCTCAGTCCCTGCCACAGTGCCACTATCTTAGGGTGATTTCAGACGTTATGTTTTTGGCATTCACCACAGTCAACTTCCGTCAAACGTGGGCGGTGGTGAAAGAGCCTTGCACGTCTGTTGGCCCGCATCCAGATGTTCACCACTGTCAAACACGGGCCGGGGTGAACCGAAACATGCTTTGTGAGTTTGGGGCGGGGGGAGGTCGAGAAGTGTGAATGCTCACCATGGTAGGGGTGAATGAAAAGTAACGTTTGAAGGGAAAACCCCGGCCGCGGTGGAAGGAAATAACCACAGGCCGTGGTGAAGGCACGCAGCGTCGCTGCTAGGCAACCAACAACAAGCAGCACACGGAGGGATATTTAAAGGGCAGTCAGCAGTAGGGGAATGTGGCGAAGCAGTCAATGGAGAGGAGGGCGGAGAAAACTGAGCGGAGGATGAAGCAAGAGGGCGAGGAGGAGGTGCAGCAGCAGCAGGAGGGGGAACCCGGCCCAGCAGGGGACACCCAGCAGCACATGGGGCCACCCCAGAAGAAGGTACGGGGAGCAGGTGGGTCGGAGCTGGGGAGAGGAAGGGCACGGGAGGGAGGGACCACAGCCACCAGGAGCCTACCCCTTCGTTCCCCCAAACAGATCAGCAAGCGGGCACACGCCCCGGAGGAAGCCAAGGCTGGAGGGAGACAGGGCCAGGCGGGGGCGGCCGCGGAGGAGGAAGAGGCAGTGGAGGCGACACTCAAGATGCAGGGCGAGCTGGCAGTCAATGCCAGGAACGAACAGGTGTTCGCCCAGATAGCCACAGAGATGGGGGAGGCCGGATATAACAGAACGCCCACACAGTGCTGGAGAAAAATAAAGGAACTGAAAATGGGGTACAAGGACATAGTGGACCACAACCGGCACTCTGGGCGGGAGACACGTGCCTCCCCTTACATGGATGCGCTGAGCCGGGTGCTGTACTGCAAGGGCTCCATAGTGGCCTGGTGCCCGGTAGGAGGGGGCGCCCGGGAGGAGCGGCCCGCGGAGCAGGAGCCCCCCCCCTGCAGCCGGAGATCCCCGAGCAAGCCCCAGCACAAGGCACGGACAAAATGGAGGAGATGCCAGGAACCTCAGGCACACGCGGCCAACGCACCCCCAGCCCTACCTCCGGCGAAGGCACACACGCCCCAGCGGACTCCGAGGAGGTGGAGGTGGAGGAGGAGACTGTCACCCTGACCCACACAGGCTGCTGACCCGAAGACCAAGCAGACAGCAGCCCCAGCGACCGCCCAGCCTCTGAAGGAATGGACACCGAGGGAGCAGGTAAGGGCAGGGCACACGCACGGACCCCAATGGGAGGGGGGGCCAAGGCGGTGGAAGGGGATGACAGCCATCCCTCCCCCACAGCCCCAAAGGCAGGGAGGGGGCATGGGCAGAGGGAGCGGCAGAGGAGGCGGGTGGTGCCCATGCCGGGGGGGAGGAGCATGCAGAGCACGGAGACGGGAGGGGGGCTGGGGAATGGCAACCCACATGATGAACTGACCCCTATATTGCTCCACAGAGCCACATTGAGCACGGGAGGGCATGGGGCTGCCGGTTCCGCTGGCTGTCAACCGGCTGGAGGAGGGGACAACGAGGGCACTGCAACAGGTGGAGGGGAGGGACCGGGCGCTGGTGGCAGAGATGAGGAAGGACCGGCGGCTGCTGAGGCAGGACATGAACCGACAACTGGCAGCACTCCAGGCCCACTTGGACCGGCAGGACCGCCAGACCATGAAACACGGACGGAAGCTGGATCGCTCACTCGAACAGGGCACATCCCTCCTCCTGCAGGCAGGGGCCCTGAGTGCCTTCATCATGGCAGCAGCCCCGCCAGCTGCCGTGCCAGCGCCCGGACACGTGCCCCTCCACCCCTACCAGCTGCACCACAGGCCCTGCCCGCGCCCCCCCCAATAGCATCAGGGACCGTGGATCTGGGGACCCGTTCTCCCCCCCCCCCCCCGGGGGAGGGGCCGGCCAAGGGGCATCAGGGGAAGGGGCAGGGCAGCATAGGGGATGGGGAAAGGAGGGGGCACCCGACACCACTGGGGGGTGGGAGGGGGGATGGGCCCAAGGGCACACAGGTGTAATGGGGTAGTGGGCGGGAATGGGGGAGCACAATAAAATGTCGGTGGCACACCTACATCTGTCCGAGTACTTTATTTCACGCAGGTACAGGGCTACAGCAGCATCGGTGTGCCTGCGGTCGTGGTGCAGGTCCAGTTGGGAGGGTCCAGGTGACAGGGGCCTCAGTAACAGGCAGGCGCTCAACGCGACGAGCCAGCGCTGCCCTGATGCGCTTGGCATAGCGGTACTCGCGGGGGTTGGGTATGTCAGCATACAGCGGTACCGGGCCAGGCAGGCGGTGGGAGGAGGGGTTATCCAGAGCGGCGGTGTTGGACTCGCATACGTTGTGGAGGACACAGCAGGTTCCAATGACAAGGGAGGAGGTCTCCACCGTATACTCCAGCCGTATACTCCAGACATCGCCAACGCTGCTTGAGGGCTCCGAAGAATCTTTCGACCATGGTGCGAACTGTGCTGAGGCGGGTGTTGAACCACTGCTGAGCTGGGGTGATGGGCACTGGGAATGCCTTCATCAGCCATTGCTTCAGGAGATATGCCGGGTTGCCAGTGATGCATGGGGGCATCATCACCCCCTCTATCCTGGTCTTTGCATGTCTGCGAAGTCCCCCCTGTACATGCGGGGAGATGGTGAGGATGCGTGTGTCGTGGCTGCAGCCCGAGTGCCTGGTGAATATGTCCGTGAAGCGTCCCCGATGGTTCACCAGGCCCTAGAGCTGTAGCGAGTGGTACCCGTGCCGGTTTATGTGCTCAGCCGCATCGTCGTCCGGGGGCTGCAGGATCACTATATGGGTGCCATCGATCGCCCCCAGGCAATTGGGGAAGGCCAGGTCCCGGAAACCCGCCATAACGGTATCCTGATCAATCAGCTGGATAACGTGCTCCATGAGCACCCCCTCCACTGCCTCACAGAAGTCCCGCACCAGGCACGCCACAGTAGTGAGCCCAACCTCAAAGTACTGGGCAACGGACTGGCAGGAGTCCGGGGTGGCCAAGGCCCGCACAGCGATGGAGACCTGCTGTGACATGGGGATGGGGTCCCTCAGGGACTCGAGCCACTCCCGCAGCCACTCTGCCAGGCGCATGAGGGTGTGCCTGTCCATTCGGAAGTGTCTGACCCAGGTGACATCATCCCACCGTGCCAGCACCCTCTGCCACCACTGATGAGCCCTCGGCACGGCCCACGTGCGCTTCTGGGCATGGCAAGCTGCAGCGCTAGGTACCTGGCAGTCCTCTCCCACGCGCTCCTGGACAGCAGACCCCTGATGCCGGCTGGTAGGTGGTTGGCTCGTAGCAGCGGCCTGCTGTAGGCCAGTCCGAGCTGCCGTGCCGTCCCCAGGGCTAGGAGCTGTCGGGCCCTGCTAGCTGTGTGACGGGTGCGTGCCCCCACCCTGGCCATGTACCACTGCTCTGCGTGCATCCCGTCCAGCTCGTCTGTGATGAGCCTCAGCAGCGCCACGTGCTCCCGAAACCACTCTGCAACCGCCTGTAGCAGGGCTGTGTGAGCTCCCAGCTGGACGCGATCCATCCCTGCGGGTGTGGCCGCTCCGTTGGTCAGGGTCGCGGCTGTGGAAATGTGCGCTCGCTTCCGCCCCTGAACACGCACCTGTGCTACGTATGTGCATGCTTCCCCTCCCCCATGGGCCTATGGGTGAGCACCGGTGGCCGCACACCCCCTGTCCATTGGGCTGTCAGCCCGGGAGCACCATCTCCTGCATGGGGTGTCAGCCGGTGGTAGTGGCGATGGGGGTGTGCCCTGGGGCCCTGCTGCGCTCCCTCCAGTGCTGGCTTTGGTCCCTCATAGGGGGTACCCTGTGTGGCCCCCCCGGGCCTGGGGCCTTGGCCCCCTGGCCACTGCTTCTCCCTGTGCATGTGTGTGCTGTTGTTTCTATCTCCTCTTGCAGGTGTATGTGTGGGGCTGTCCGGCCTTGCATGCTGGCAGCTGTGTGCGGCCCACCCCCTTTGCATCCCTCCACAGCGGCCCCATTGTTCCCGTCTTGCCGTTATGCGTTGGCCTTGGCAGCCCCTGTCTGCCTGTCCGGCTCCCAGCCACGCATCCCATGCGGCCCCCGCGGCTGATGCGGCTCAGACCCTCCGAGCTGTACCATGGCAGCTGCATCTCAGCCCGAGGTCCCGCTTGGAGGCTCCGGGGGCTCTGTCCGTGCCTGGACTGCCCGGGAGAGCATGGCTTTTTGCGACCTGTGGTGTTCACCCATCATTCAGTGCTTCCTGCGCTCCTTGCCCACCCCGCTGGATGCCTATCGGTGCCTGAGATTTGGTATGCTGTGCTTTGGCTATGTCGCGACCGCTGGCGACTGCCGCGTGCACTGTGAGGAGCTGGGGCTCACCCCCCCTCCCCTGAGGGGCATGTACCGGACACGATGGGGGGGCCTTGCGGCGTGGAGTACTGCTGAGACGGCCTCCGCTCTGTGGGTGTGTGTGTGCCTTCCCAGGATATGTGACCTGCCTGTGTGAGGGTGACCCTACCCTGGCCATGTCCTACTTCATCAGGGTGCCCATGGGTATCCACGCTCCCGCGGGTCTGCCTACTACCGTCTGCTGGAGCTGTCCCACCTGCCTTGGCCGCCTGCGGATGATTATGGCTTGCCCCCCTCCCCCCTCTGGGCTGGAGCTGGCGGCCCTGTCGGAGGTGTGCAGCCACTCTGATGTGCAAATCGGGATGGGCTCTACGAATCCCTTCAAGGCCTTCTACCTGATCTACTTCCATATGGCTGGCCGAGACTTCTGCCGGGGACTGTGGCAATGGCCCCGCTATGTGCACCTGCTGTCGTTACCGCCCCCTGCACCCGATGGGAGCCCCTGCAGCTGGGTGTAGGGCGCGCCGGACCCGTCTGACATCTGGCTGCCTCCTCAGCGCCTTCCTTCCGCCTGTGGCTTGGGTGCTCGCGCCAACGCTTGCTGCCTCCTTGGGACTGCTGGATCCCCTGTGACCCGCCTCTGCTCGCCTGCCTGCCGCCCTCTCGCCTGGGACCTGTGGCCGCTGCCCTGGAGCCCTCCGTGTGGTCTCCTGTGGACGTGTCGCTGACAGCCCTCAGTCTCCGTGAGCTGCCTCCCCCACCCCTGGGCCCTGCTCTCCTGCACCTGGCCTGGGGGCCCCTGTTCCGCTGGGCTGGGGTTGCTTCCCCGCCTTGGTTGCTCTCGGCCATGGCCCGGCCTTCAGCTGGCCCCCTGGTTGCCTTGGAGAGTGTGACTGGGGGGCCCCCATGTCCTTCCTCCCCCGTGAGGACGAGGGGGGAGCTTTCCTTGCCTTCGTCCGGTGCCTCCCCTCGTGCACTGGGTGTGCTTCTCCATTGGACCCTGGCTCCGTGGCGGGCCGTTGTGCGGGCTTCCCCCCCGTTGTGCGGGGGCCCCGTGCCCCCCTTGCTGCTGCCCCTTCTCCTGCGCCCTGGCTCCGCTCGCTCCCGCGCTGTATGTCTCTGCGCCTGGCTGGTGCCACTTGTGTCCTCAATAAACGCCTGTTGTGCTTCACTGTGCCTTGTGCTGCCTCCTGTCTCCTTGGGCTGCTGGGTTCTCCTTCCCCTTGCCCGCTGGGCTCCTGCCCCCTCCTCCTCCTGGTGGGCTGGCCGTGCTGGCCCCTCCCCACCCCCCCTCCTCCCGTGCGTCCAACTGGACAGAGTGTGTGTGTTTCCCTGTCCCCCCCTGGTGTGTGCCTCCCTCTGCCCCCGTGCTCCGCTCCCCTTTGTTGTGTGGGTTTGCTGCTTCGTTTGTGTGTGCGCGCTTCTCGTTTTGAAGTGCGCACGCCTTCTGTGCGGCTGCTGTTTGCAGACGCTGCTTGCGCTGCAGCTCCCTCCCTTTGTGTTTCCCTTCTCTGGGCGGGGCCTTCCGCTGTCTTTGGCTTCGTTTGCCCTCAGACGGCCATGTTTGCGTCTGCGTGACCCCGGTGCCTTGTGGGGCTCCACCGCAGTTCTCACTGTCATGTCTGTTGGGTTCCCCCGGCCCGTGTTCTCTCCGGTTGGCGGTGGTGCCACCCCTGTCATGTCTGTTGGGGCCGTGCGTCTCACCACGGCCCGTGGTGAAGCCATTCACACCGGGGTGGGATTCACTGTGGTGAATTTAACCGCGTAACATCTGAAATCACACTTAGTTGGATTGGGATGAATCCATTAAGGGAAAGAAAGTGCTGTAGGGAGGTTGAGCAGAAGGAAAACTAACAGCCCAACTTACAGATGGGTGACGGTGGTGTTACAGAAAATGCTAGTGTACCAGGCAAGCCACTGACCGTAGTTTGTGGGTGCGTTGTGTAACCTTAGTTTGCTGCCTGTCTTTTGTGTAGGCCTTTGGTTAGGTACGCTTCTGAGTAACCTGTTCCGAAGAATTTAGTGCTTGGATGCAGAATGCAGTGCTTGGATTACATCTTGGATTACTATTATTGATGCATTCAGATTTTGCTAAGTGCTTTACATGCATATGTAAAAACAAGGTCACTGTCCTACAAAGTTTACAATCTAGTGATCTAATCCTGCAACTTTAACCACATTAAAACTTGGTGGGAGTAATTACCTATGTAAAGTTATCAACATCTGTAACTGTCTGCAAGGTCAGATCCTAGAAAATATATTTACTCATTGCACAATTCCCATTAATGGAGAGAGACAAGATTTTAGATTTCTGAAAACCCAAATTTTGGATATTTAGATGTATAGGTATTTGTTATTATCCTAAAATGCATATTAGCACTAAACATCTGTTCGTTCTCAACTAAAATGTAATCACTGTACAGTTTTGAAAGTTTTGTTCCAAGTTCACATATACCTGACCAATAGAAATATCAGTTTTATTCCATATCGACAAAGTACAGCAAAGACAAATACAAGCCTCAATCCTGTATCCACCTATGTATGTGAGAAACTTTTTCAAATGTGAATAATCCAGTCCAAAACATCAGAATTTTTCATATCTGAAGTTACACACATGTCAAACTCTTTGTATGACTGGAATATAAATATGCACAAATAATTTAAGCCTGTGCCCTAATGTTGGAAAGGAAGAAAGTAACACATTTTCTGAGGGTTAATAATTTTCATTGGTGACTTATTCTATCTATAATACTCTTTGTGAGGGCTAGTAGAGTTGGTGTATGCTTACTATAGCATATATTCATGATTGAAGTTCGACGTTTATATGCTGGGCCACATGAAAACCATATGTTTATATTTTGGAGTTTTGCTGCAAGCCTGTGGTTACAAATGTAGGTGCTTTTTATTCTATCCAAAGACTGCAAAGGCTGCACTCACACTCTCTCTTCTCCCTCCACTTTTAAAAAAGAAAGTATAATCTATGGATTGGAAGGTAGGGTGGGAACCCTGGTTTAAGTCTCGCCTTAGTCAGAAACTTACTGGGTGACCTTGGGCCAGTCACAATATTCTCTGTCTAACCTACCTCACAGGGTTGTTGTGAGGATTTAAAGTAGTATTTATTTGTTATATGTAAAGTTCTGAGTGTCATGGCAGGGGGCATGAACTAAATGAACATTGCCCTTCACAAAAAAAGAGTTGGGACTAAGGGCAACTGGCTTTTGGGTAGTGAGGGGACTCAACCAGCTGTTCTAGGTGCCCTGAGTTTCTGCTTCTGCACTTGAGCAGCTGAAATTATTCATCCACTCTGTAACATCTACCAGCTGCAGGAATGGCTTATATAGAATAGCAATTTCTTTTAAGGAATATTTTTCTTTTCACCTGCTCATGGCATCTGCTGCTGAGTGCAGGTCCTGTTCTGCCTTCTATTGTGTACTAGTAGTTGCTTAATGAAGTTTGTTTTCTAGCTGCTGCTTCTGACTGGCTACGCTATATACCTAATGAAGGGCCCTGTGTGACCCCAAAGCTTCCACGTTCTCACCAACAGAAGTTGACTTAATTTCAAATATCATTTGAACTTCTTTGTCTCCATCCCTTAAAATCTGGGTTCAACATGACAGCACTCTCTGAGCCTCTACAGTCAGATAGCTGATCTCTCTCCCTCTTAAGTGCGTTTTCTAAAACCTGCATTTGATACATTGTGTCCCACGATGGCTGTTTTTACACGGCACCGCCAGGTGGGGGATGTGTGGGTGGGCGGGGTATGCGTGCGGCCGCACACACATCTCCACTCATTCCTATGCACGGAGCAACCTCCGTTTTCCCCAGTTACTCCATGCATGGGGATGAATGGGTGGTGAGTGGGGATGCGTGTTAGGCGGGAGTGTGCACGCACCCCCAGTCTTGTGTAAAAAAGGCTACTGACACAGTGTATCAATGTCAGGGCCCCGAGTCTTCTGCGCTCCCGCGATTCGCGGAATTTGCGCAGAATCCTGCCCTAGGCAGGATTATTGCAGAAACTGGGGAAATCCCCGTGGAATTTCCCTTCCTTGGCGGTGAGTCAATCCAGGACCTGCTTTATTCAGGCCACAAGCCAATCAGGGGCTTGCGCGGCCTTTATAAAGCAGGTCACATCAGCACATGTCACTTACGGTCTGGAAT
>QEPC01009734.1:2327719-2350072 GCA_003113815.1 Sphenodon punctatus
GAGGAGAGGGAAAATTTGTAGTGGAGGAAGTCCGGGCGGGAGCAGGATTTGCGCCAGAGGCGTTCGGCAGCCTGGGTGCAGGAGCGGAGGTAGCGGATGGTAGGGGTGAGCCAGGGGCCGGACAGGGCGGGAAGAGGGGGGGGGCAAGAGTCAAGGGTCGAGGCGAGAGAGGTGTTGAGAGCGGAGATGGCAGAGTCAGGGGAGGAAGAGGAGAAAACGGAGGGGAGGAGGGGGGATAGAGAGGAGGCAAACTCCATGCGGGTAACGGCCTGCATATTGTGGAAGGGGCGCGGAGTGTGGGAGGAGAAGTGGGGTTGGTGGGAGAGGCTGAAGGAGGCGAGGAAGTGATCAGAATTATGGCAGGGATCAAAGGAGAGGTCAGCAAGAGAGCAATTTCGTGAGAAGATGAGGTCCAGGGAGTGGCCGTCGGTATGGGTGGGGGAGTCGGTCCATAGCTGGAGATCAAAGGAGGAGGTCAGGGAGAGAAAGCGGGAGATGGAGGGCGTGGAACGTGTGCCGACGTGAACGTTGAAATCACCAAGAATGAGAGCGGGGGTGTCATCAGAGAGGAAGAAGGTGAGCCGGGGTTCAAAGTCTGGGAGAAAAGAAAAGAGAACATCGTCATTAACATAGGGTGAAAACAGACATGACGCTAACCACCCTTTAAGCACCCTTGGTGATCATTTATGCATGTTTCAGGGCTGCATAGGGCACCAATACAGCCCTGCAACATGTATAAATAACCACCAAGGGTGGTTAAAGGGTGGTTTGCGTCATGTCTGTTTTCACTCATAGCCTATGTACTTTATTTATTACCATAACGACTTATTCTTTTTTTTTACTATTTACCTCTAAGTAAACTATGAAATTATTTCTTTATAGGTCCTGAAATTATTATCATAAGTCACCTATAAAAAAATTTCAGAACACCTTAACTCTGTCCTTTTACATGTATAGAAATTGTATAAACATTATACAAAGAAATTCTTACAATAAGTGTATACAACTTTATACAATTAAATGACTTATATGATGATGATCTGTGAAAAAGGACAGAATTAAGGAGTTCTGAAAAAAATACTTAGGTGACTTATGATATATTAAGGACCTGTAAAGAAATAATGTCCTAATTTAGTTAGTGGTAAGTAGTCAAAAGAGTAAGTAGTTATGGTAATAAATAAAGTACATATGCTGAGTTAATGTTACGTTATGGAATATAAATAATGAAGTGTAAATAATTTCCATGCTTTTTGGTGTTTAAGTTTTGTTACAATGTACATTAAAAAAAGTATTCAAGTGTAATTCATTTTCATGGTTTTTTAAAGTTTGTTAGGGTAAAATGTATCTTGTGAAATGTTTTTGAAGAGGAAAGTTTTTTGTTTTGGAAATGGTCCTGCCTTTAACGGTTTTGTAAACGGTAGGTTTTCCTGCAGGTATCAGCAAGTGGCCTGTCGATTAGATAAAGTGGACACCTTGTCTGGGGTGTCACCAAGGGTTCTGCGTGCCTCTTGAAGCTTCTCAAGTGGTGGTTTGCAGAAAAACTCTTTTATAAGTTGTACTTCAAAACATACTTTTCATTGCTGCCTCCAGAAAGCCAGGCACCATCCAAGATTCCTATTCCCTGCTGATCACCTGTGGGGAGAAGAACCACTTTGATTCTGACTTCCATTACTATTGCTTCTTTAACACATTAGTGACTTATGGTGTAAAGATTGGAAGTTGAGAGAGCATTCAATAATATACTTTTCTATGAAGAACCTGTATAATTATACTAAATTATACATTTGTGTCATTCTGCAAGTTAGGCATTTGGTAATAACATGTTGTTGCAAGTTGGGTATACATATCTGTGTGCAATGATAGTGGTGAGTTTGCTGCATAGTTTGACGGGATGTGTGCTATGTGATGTGTATGGCAGGTGAGTTGGTGTAAATCTGTTTTTAATATATGTACTTGCCATGTGGTGTGGATAGACTCTATTTATTTAACAGATTTTTATCCCGCTCTCCCCACCTCAGTGGCTCAGAGCGGCTAACAAAACCATAAAAACAACAATATAAAAACACTTGAGCAATTGAAAACATTAATCATAAAAACAAACCCTCCCCCTCGCCAAATACCTGACGAAACAGCCATGTTTTACAGTGCTTCCGGAAGGCCGGAAGGTCCGGTGCCAATTGCGCCCCTACCGGGAGGGAGTTCCACAGGTGTGGCGCAGCGACTGAGAACGCCCTGCTCTGTGTGGCCCCCCGAGACACCTGGAGGACCTCCAACAGCGCGCCCCTAGCTGACCGCAGGGTCCGATCCAGAACCCAGAGAGTGAGGCGGTCCCGTAGGTAAACGGGGCCCATACCGTGTAGGGCTTTATAGGTGAAGACCAGCACTTTGAATCGGGCCTGGAAGACTATTGGCAGCCAGTGCAGAGTGTTGCAGTAGTTTAATCGAGAGGTAATAAAAGCATGGATGATCGTGGCCAGGTCCGGAACTGAAACCAGTGGCCGAAGCCACCGCACCAGATGTAACTGGCAGAAGGCACTCCTCGTCACAGCCGGAGCTGCGCATTGAGGAGCACCCCCAAGTTCCGCACCTGGGACGTCAGTGGAGGGCAGACCCCCATCAATCGATGAAGCTGTCACCTCCATCGACCTACCCACTAGCATCACCTTCATCTTGTCAGGATTCAGTCGCAGTCGGTTAGCCCTCATCCAATCCCCCACAGCCGTCAGACAGCGGGTAAGCACCGAGACAGCCGGGCCTGGGTCAGCTGAAAATGAGACACACGGTTGGGTGTCGTCTGCATACTGATGACACTGCACCCCGAACTCTCGAATCTCTTCACTGAGTGGCTGCATATACACGTTGAACAGGAGAGGGGACAAAACCTAACCCTGCGGGACCCCACACAGGAGGTTTCGGTAAGATGAAAAGTAATCACCGAGTACCACCCGCTGAGTTTTTTCCCGGTCAGGAATGAGAGGAACCACTCAAGAACGGTCCCGCCCACCCCCGCAGTGTCCTGCAGGTGCGTCACCAACATCTCGTGGTCAACAGTGTCAAATGCTGCCGAAAGATCTAAAAGGACCAACGGGGTTGATTGACCGTGGTCCTTTTCTCAGCGATGATCATCTACCAAGGCCACAAGCGCTGTCTCAGTGCCATGACCTGGACGAAAGCCAGACTGCGAAGGATCCAGATGACCAACACGGTCCAGATGCTCCTGGAGCTGCTGAGCCACTACCCATTCATTAACCTTCCCTAAAAAGGGAAGGTTAGAGACAGACCAGTAGCTGGCAGGGGAGTCAGCGTCAAGCAATGGCTTCTTGAGCAGAGGCCGCACCACCCCCTCTTTGAGACAGCTCGGCACCCTGCTCTCCCGCAGGGAGGCGTTGGCCACCCCCAGCCCCAGTGTCTCCCAGTAGCTCTTAACCAGCCAGGACGGGCACAGGTCTAATTCACAAGAGGTGGCTCGAACAGTCCCAAGCACCTCCACCACGTCGGCAGGTGTCACCGACTGAAAGTGATCCCATAAAATCGGACAAGCTGGGGCTTCTACAGCCTCTACTCCCCCCATTGCATTAAGTGCGGCATCAAGGTCTTGGTGAATCTGAGCAATTTTATCCGCAAAATAATCCGCAAAAAGGTCACAGCAGGTGGAAGATGACTCAACCCCCAGGTTGAGGGAGACCAGACTGACCAGCCCCCTCACAACCTGGAAGCCAAAACAACTCCGCTGGACAGGATTTAGCGGACGCTATGAGGGTAGCAAAGAACTCTCACTTTGCTGTATGCATAGCCACGGCATAGGCCCATAAACTGGCTCTATGTTGCAATCTGTCAGCTTCAGCGTGAGAACGACGCCACCGTCGCCCCTCTAGCTTCAGGGCCCGCAGTTCCTCTGAGAACCAAGGAGGCCTGCGGCGCCACCGTCTGGGCAACAGACGTCTGGGAGCCATTTGATCGATAGTCTCCGTTAGCATGATGTTCCAAAGCTCAACAAGGCCATCGATGAGATGGTCGTCAAGGTCAGAGGGTAACTCCCCCAGAGCATCTAGAAACTGCACTGGGTCCATCAATCTCTGGGGGCGGACCATTCTAATAGGTCCCACACCCTTCTGGGGGCAAACATACGCTAGAAGGGAGGTCTGCAGGAGGTAATGGTCCGTCCATGACAAGGGCATAGTTATTTCCCCCATTAATGGAGCACCCGCCTCAAGGCCAGCGCAGAACATGAGATCCAAGGTATGTCCTCCAAGATGTGTCGGGCCGATGACCCTCTGGGACAGGCCCATGGTTGCCATGGCAGCCATGAACTCATGCTTGGCACCCCCAAGCACAGCGTCGGCATGAATGTTGAAGTTCTGCAGGACTACCGGTTTTAATTCATTGATTGTAGTTCTGTGTTAATTTTGGGGAATTATTTTTTGTATGGGACTTCTGTACTATATTTGGCAGTGCTGACTTGCAGTGACAGTAGTGTGTATTTGTGTGGCTTGAGATGAAGAGAAAGTAGTTCAACCAGACACACGCTCTAGATTTGAGTGGATTGTGGGCAAAGTAAGTGTCAGGGGTTGGAGCTCGGGAAGGGCTAAGGCAGGGATAGGAAAGGTAACAATTAGGTAGAGGAGACCTCTCAGCTGTTCTCTGCTGCCAAGGAGACTTGATGCTCAGCACAATTGATAGGGCATCCGGCTTAAGAGAGTTTATGGCTTATCACTGAGGTCAAGGAAATGGAGCTGGACACTAGAGCTGGGGATTAGGGCAGCCTGGAAACTGGGAAGGACATGGGGCTTAAAAGCTAGGAAGGGAACATTAAGACTCAAGACTAGAGAACACAACTAGAACAAGAGAAGGGGAGAGCACAACGGGCGAGGAACAGAACTGGAACACACATAGCTGCAACACAGAACAAACAAAAATTGGGGTGAAAAACACTTCCTGTGGCTACCAGCAGGCCTTAAGTATTGACTGGTAGCCAATCCGGAAGTTGGGAGGCAGGAGTGGAGCAATGGGACACAGCTGGGGATGGGTGTGGCATGACAAGGATTGGGAGAACACAGGAGGAGACATGGGGAGAAGGGAACTAGATTGAAATCAGACCTGAGTGGTGGCACCAGCAGTCAGGGCAGTACTCCAAACCACTGGGGCTAGGGGTTTGAGACCTGGAGCCTGACAGTAAGAAATGGTGAAGATATTTATCTGTACAAGTAGTTTAAACCAGGTATCAATGGAGAAGGTGAGTAACTGAGATATGTGATAGAAGAAGGCTGCAGTAGGGATGTAATGACTTTTAACTATTAAAGGATTTGTGGGTTCTGCATTTATAGATGACCTACCTGGGAAATAGATTTATAGATGACCTAACTTATGAAATATATATTTCATTTCTTTCCTAAAACCACATAACTCGCAGCTCATCTTTCTGAGTTCATTCTATCCATGTATCTTTTTGTGTTTGTCTTGCGTGTGTAGGTTGCACAACCTCTTGAAAGAAGAAAACTCCCTGGTGAATCCTCGGTTGTTGACTACTAAGCAACTTGGAACAGCTGCTTCATTGCAGGAAGCAAGCATACCTGTGACTCCGACACCTGCTCCTCCATCATTGGGATATGCAGGTTGGTTCTGCCAGAACGCTCTTCCCAAAGGACAATATTCAGAATACTTTTTTGGAAGAATATTGGGACAGGAGTATAGCTTTTGAAGTCTAGTTGACTCAAGTTACCCGAGCAATGCCCTGGCCTTTTGAATTCTATGCCAAAAGTGATGGGACTTGACTCCTATGTGTGTGTTTCCTTTCTCACTCAGCCCTCAATGCTACCAGTGCTGTCAAGAGAGTCCACTCAAGGCTTGAGAACAGAGATGAAGAGCAGACTCCAGATACCACTCACGTTGTGAGACAAGTGCTAAATCCCAATCCAAGGAAGCAAAAACAAGTTTTGACTAAAGGTTTATTTCTTAAAATACATTTTCTGTCCAAACTAACCGAAATTTGAGTGTGTCTGCCGTCCCACAGTGCTCCTGAAAGCTCTGGCTAAGATTGTTCTCATTAAATAGTATAGCGGGTTAAATAGGGTTTAATGGTGCTAAAGACCAAGGTACAGGTCTTGTAGAAAGCCTGATAAAAAGAATTCCCCTCTTTCTCTGCTGTTCTCTTTATTAGTACAGTCCTCCACCATTAAAGTAAATGGGAGCAATCGCATACCCTCTGTACACTTTTTTCTAAGCATATCCCAGTCAACAAGAAATGTGTCCATAAATAAAGATAACTAGAGTGATTAGTTCTTATGGTTCAGCTGCTTTAATTTTACGTTATATTTTGAATTTGTTTTAGCCATAAACATGACTCTTCAGAAGTTGCTAGCGTGTGCTTTCATATCTTAAAACCGTGGTACTTTGGGTTTTGAGGAACTAGGAACCACCTGTATTTGGTGGATAGATGGCCTGGATACGTCTATCTTCGATTACCCAGTATTGTTTGGGGGTGGAGACTAACTAATTCCATGATTTAGTTCTATGCAACTTAATTTGTTTTGTTTGCTGGTTTAACAAAACCTGCAATTCCAATCCAAATTCTATTTCAGAGAGAAGAAAACAGTTGGCACAAACTCCTTCCAGACAGAAGAGGAATAATTCAGTCATGAACACAACTTCCTCTGTCCTCCCAAATGGCAATACATCCAGCCTAGAAGTCATGAATCGTATGATGCAGGAAGTGGAGCACGAAATGGAGGAATATGAGAGATGGACAGGACGTGTAGTCCAGAAACCTCAGAATGGTCAAGGCCTCACCGGATTCACTATCTCGCTGGTTAATGCGGTCTGTCGGCTGATGCGCTACCTCAAGGAGGTGAGAGCACTGTATGAACTGCTCCTACAAGGAGAATGAGAAACTCGTATGTTGCCTTCACTTTGCCACTTTCTGGCTCCTTTTTCAGTGCTTCACTTTACAGTTTCAGCATTCTATTTATTTATTTAGGTATTTATCCCACCTTTCCTGAAAGGCTGAGTGGTTTACAGCGTCAAACATACTAAAATATATATTTTAAAAAATAAAATAAAAATGTTTAACAGTTAAAATTCCAATTAAAATTAGGGCTGAAACTCAGTCCTCGGTTTCCCCCGAAAACCCCTGAGTTTCAAGGTCCTCGACTGTGTTCCGAAGTTTCGAGGAATGACCCCCAAAACTCAGAAAACCCTCAGCCGAGTACAGGGAAGGGAGCCAGAGGCCAACACTAGGCCCCTGCTCCCCCTTCCCTGGCCCCCGCTAGCCAGTGAGAGAATAGGCCAACGGGGACCAGAAAAGGGGGGCTACCAGGGGCTTTGGGGTGGGGTACTAAGGAAGTGGAGGCCTAGCACAGGTTAAGGGGGTAGATTACTCACCCTCTGGAAGGGCTCCAGCAACGTGTGGCTTCCTCCAAACTGGGTAAAATTGGTGAAAAAAAGAAAAAGCTGAGCATGCTTTGAAGGGCTGAATGGCATGCTATGGGTACCATCTTGGAAAGGTCAGAGCATGCCCAGCTTTTTTTTTTTGTTCAAACTTTACCTGGTCCAGAGGAAGCTACGTGTCGCTGGACCCCTCCAGTGGGTGAGACTGAGTACTCTTCCCCCTTAACCCCTGCTAGGCCCTCCCCCACCCCCAGGCTCTCTGGTCGTGGTCTCGGCCCCTGCCCTCTGAAACTACCAAGGGTCCTGCTCAAGCTGGTCCTTGGAACTCCGACACGAATACTCGGTGAGTAATTTGTTTACTACTCGATTCAGCCCCAAATTTCCACCTCTTAAACCCTGTTCCTGCCTGCTTAAAAGCCTGGTGAAATAAATAGACCTTACGTTGCCTCTGGAAAATGCTCAGACTTTGATGAACCGCCAGAGGAAGGAAGTTCCAAAACTGTGGAGCAGCCACTGGGAATGTCACTCTGTGCACCCATGCCATGCATTGATGTAATTTGTAAGAGGGTGCTTCCAGGTGACCTTGAAGAACATGATGGAACATAGGGGAGGAGGCAGCCCTTTATATATGTATTGCTGTATTTCATGTAGACTGACTAGAACAGTGTTGCTGACAGACTGGCAGTGAAAGACAAACTTACTCATTCTACTGAAACTGCCCTTTCTCTTCGAATAGGTAGGAATTTGTTGAAATACCTTCATATTCAAGTGATCCAACTATTTGGTATATGCTGTGCCTTTGTTTTCCAGGCCACAATGCCAGAAAAAAAGTCAACCTAACTCTAGGTTTAAGCCCCTTGTGTGTGTTAGTCAGGACAACAGAACGCAAAACCTAAATAAAAACATCATGTTCGGATGTACAAAACTGAACCTATTTATCAGTCAAAGCAATTATTCAGGCTTTTGTAACTCACCTTGGTATCATTCCCACTGCGCTCCCAAACTGATTTAATGCCATGACCATGTCATGAAAATGCACAAAGTGACACCTCTCTATGCCTTGCACGCAAAACATTACAGAAGGAATTTCATAGAGTTCTCGGCAGGAAAGACACTTTGCATTTCAGTCTGGATTAATTTGCATACTGTGTTCACCAACCAAAACATGGGAAGCATTCACATTACAAGGTACTTCAATCTAGAAAATGAAGGGGAGTGTCTGCTTCTGACTATTTTTTTTTTTTTTTTTTTTTTTTGGGAGCACATGCTTTGGCTAATTGAGGTGTTTGTGTGACATGGTCAAAGTGAAAATGTTAAAGCAGTAACTTTTGAAAATGCTATGAAAAAAGAAGCATGAAAGCTTAAAAACGACTCCCTCCTCTCTTCCTTCCACTTTAACCACATGCCATCATAAGAAAACGAGGAAGGGGCAATGGCATGAACCATGTAGGACATGCCACTCTAAATGCCCCAATAAATGGTGGGTGGCATCCTTCATGTAACCCTGACAATAACCCTTTCAGCTCCCCTTGCTTTTGAGAATGAAACTTCTCATTGCACTCCTTTCTTGGTCACCAGAGTGAGATGCAGTTGCAGCAGGAAGTGGCAAAGAGGCAGCAGCTTGAAGGGGAGCTAAGCGAACACAGAGCACTTATTGATGCCCTAACAGCTGAAATTCTACTGGTCAGAGAAGACAATGACTCTATACAGGTAGTACAGAAAGGTGTAGAGCCTTTCCCCTTAAGAGATTATGAAACTCAATCTAGATCCACTTTTGGAATCTAATACAAAGATAGATTGTATCAGGGAGTGTTTTTAAATGAGCAAGACTTGGGTGTGTGTGTTGGTGACTGCTGAGTGGCCCAGCTGTGGAGCAGCCACTCAGGGGGAGCGCGTGGGGAGGGATTCGAACGGGCGGCTCAGCATAGCTGAGATACCTCAGCAGCCCCCATTCCATGAACCATGGGGGAGGGGGAAGTGCACTGGACTGGCATTTGAAACTGGCATGTCCCAGCTGTGAGTGCTGGGGAACTGGGCTCCCCAGCACTCCAAGCCAGTTCCTGTGACTTACAAAGGCCGTGTCACCTGTCCATAGTGTCGATGAGTGGGGGACCTGCCTGCTGGTGTGGGTGGCTGCCCCAGTTCGTACGGGTGGGGGATGGGTGGGTGCTCATTGCCACACGCCTTTTTGGCTTGCCCTGCATGGGGCACTCCAGATTTCTCAGCAGTGCCCCATGGGTGGGTGTTGTGTGACTTAAAGGCTCCATTTTCAGACGGGTAGTCGGATGAGTGGTTACTGGGTGGTCATGTTTGATAGCATCTTCTTTAAAAACACCCAGGGTCTTTCTGAAGAGCATGTTGGAATACCAGGCATGCTGGAATTCTTGGGGGTGGGGGGCGTATTCAGAAGGTCTGGTGGAGCTGCCATGCCAGGTCCCTAGCACTCCACCAGCTGCTTCTTCTGCCGTTTCTTTGCTGATCCTGACTTGGGGCTGGATTAAATGTGATGGGGATGAGGGTAGGCGATAAGCACTGCTGGCCAACTAGCTGTTCAGTGACAAAATTGATCTAAGTATACTATGGCAAACCTGCTCCAGTCAGGGGGCTTGTCTCAGTGCACCTTGGGGTTCCTTCTAATTCTTTTTGGTTCTTTCACTACAGAACAGCTGATGGGTGGGAGTAACAGCATTTTCTCCCCCTGCCTCCGGCTAATCCTCCGCACGGGTAGCTCTGCGGATGGCCGCCGGGAGGCAGAAGAAGAAAAACACTTCTGCGCCTGCGCGTGGAGCTATCTGTCTCCGTCTTCTGCCTTCGGGCCGTCGGGAGTGCGTAGCCGCGTCTCCGAATCTAGGAAGGAGACAGAAACGGCAGGTTTTTTTTTGTTTTGTTTTTTTAAAAAAGGGAAACAGCAGGAACGTTTTGTTTCAAGCTTGCAATCGGGCCGGTAGACAGCGAGCGGGCAGGGCTCTGAGGGCAGCGTTATTTTCCCCAACGGGGAGGAGCGCGGGAAGCCCAGCCAGTTCCCCCGCACTATGCCAGGGAACAGGGGAGCAGAAGGCTACACCAGGGAACGGGAGCAGAAGGCTACACCAGTGGAAACTATCAGCTAAGCCTTCCCCCGCCTAGGAAGGGGCACCGCACGGCGGGAGCCCTTCCAGCTGCAGCGCAGCCAGTTCTCCATCAGCAGTGCCATCCACACGAGCCAGAATGGAGGGCACCCCAAGAGGGGGTGAGGGAGACGGCGCGCGACAAGTGGCTACCCCCCAGGACGCCAGTCAGGTAGACATGCCCCTGTTGGCAGATACCATGGGGAAAATCTTGCAATCACTAAATAAACTCTGTGACCTGCAAGCTAAGGGACCCCACAGAAACCCCTCCCCCTCTCCAGGCCCAAGGAAGGCCAGGGCGGGAAAACAGCCCTTTAGGGTGGGAAACAGCAGGCGAAAGGCCCCACAAGGGGGAGCCAGATCCAAGCTGCTGGAATTCTCAGGATCCTCTGAGGAGGGGAATGCTGAACCTAGGCCTAAAAGGCACAGGGAAACTGAGGAGGCCCTTGTTACCTCGAACTCCGAGGGTGAATCGGGACAGGAGTGGGGTGAATTGGAGGGCACAGCTTCCCAGGAAGCTACCCAGAGACTCAGACAGTTAGTTTCCAATCTCATATAGAGAGGAGTTTCTGAGCCAAGTGGCAAAAACACTCCGGCTAGTAGAGAAACTGAACAAGGAGGACTCCTCAGACTCTCAAGAGGAGGAGGAGAGGGATTACATTCCCTCCTTACATGGCAGGGAGGCAGGAGTACCCCTGGATAGGGTTTTTGAGAAGCTGGTCATTCAAGAGTGGAAGCATCCAGATAAGACTCAAAGGATGAACAAGACTCAGGCTTCCCTGTACTTTTTCTCCAGAAAGAAAGAGCCCATATTCAAAAACCCAAAGGTTGATGCAGCTGCAGTATCGTTAGCGCGCCAGACAGTTTTCCTCATGGAGGGAGACTGTTATCCCAGGGACCCCACCGACAGGGCCGTAGACTCCTCCTTGTGCAGAGGCTTAGATTTGTCTTCAGCTTCTCTGAAAGTAAATATCATTTCTTCCTACGTAGCAAGAGCCCTATTAGCTTGGATGCAGGAAGCTCAGGACTCCAGCATCTCTGAGAGGAGAGTGCAGACTATCTCCTCTTGCATATCCCTAGCAACAGCCTTCCTGGCAGATGCCACCGTGGATTCCATAGACTGGGCAGCTAGAGCTCTGGCTAGTAGTAACGTGGCAGCAAGGAGGCGCCTCTGACTCAGGTCCTGGCAGGGGGATGTTATGGCCAAAAATCTGCTAGTGTCGGCCCCCTACAAGGGTCTCAAGCTATTTGGGGTTTGTCTGGACAAGGTTCTAGCAGATGCAAACGATAAGACAAAGAACAAGAACCTGCAGCAAATAGGGACGAAAAAGAGGTTTTTTTGGAACCCCCCATACAAACAAAGGGGTTGTGTACCATTCAAAAGATTTCAGGGACAAGCCAGGGAGCACCAAGGGAGTTTTTCCTTTTGCAACAAGGCCGGCAGGCAAGCTCCTAGATTTGACAGACAAAAGCAGAAAAATACCATCCCCAACATACACAAGCAGGATGCATGACTACGCCTACTCACCAGAGGTAGGCGGCAGGCTACAACATTTCTCAGCAACCTGGGAAAAGTCAGTCTCGGACGTATGGGTAACACAAACGGCGGCCTTCGGCTATCGCATAGAGATGTCTTACCCCCCTCGTCAGAGATTTTTAGCCTCTCCCAGGTCAAACTCTCTGGAAAAACACAGAACTATGACCGGGGAGATTCAGAGACTCTTAACCATAAAAGCAATAGAGTCAGTTTCCCCAGAACAGACAGGCCAGGGCGTGTATTATTATTATTATTATTAAACATTTATAAAGCGCCAGTAACAACCTGGCGCTGTACAGAACATACAATCCGCTGCGGTCCCTACCTGTGGCTTACAATCTAAAAGACAAGGAGGGGGAGACAAGGAGAGGGGACAGCGGGAGAGACATGGGAGAAGACAAACAAACATTCAGGCGGATGCGAAGTCTCAGGTGCGTGTACTTGGCTTGGTTACAAGGTGGTCGGTAGCAGCAGTCAGCAGAGGAGGGCTGACAGTAAGAGCAAGGGGAAAGACTAGAGGGCATTGGGAAAGGCAGCATGGAAAAGGTGGGTCTTGAGGAGGGATTTGAAGGAGCGGAGGGAGGAGGCGAGGCGGACGTCGGCAGGGAGGGAGTTCCAGGCATGCGGGGCAGCGAGGGAGAAGGGACGAAGGCGGTTGGGCGAGCAGGAGAAGCGAGGGAGAGCGAGGGAGGGGACAGCGGAAGAGCGGAGAGCGCGCGCAGGAGCGCGTAGGGCGATTAGGTCCGAGAGGTAAGGGGGAGCTTGGTCATGGAGCGATTTGAACGTGAAAACCAGGAGTTTGAACAGGATACGTTCCGGAAGGGGGAGCCAGTGAAGGGAGAGGAGGAGAGGCGTCACATGGTCGAAGCGACGGGCAGAGTGAATGACCTTGGCGGCAGAGTTTTGGATCGCCACAAGGGGGGACAGGTGGGAGCGAGGGAGGCCAGCAAGGAGGAGGTTGCAGTAGTCGAGGCGAGAGATAACCATGGCATGAACAAGGATTTTGGCCGAGGAGACAGATAGAAAGGGGCGTATGCGGGCAATGTTGAGGAGAGCGAATCGGCAGGATTTGGCCACAGAGTCAATGTAAGGTTTAAAGGAGAGGTGCGTGTCAAAAATGAAGCCCAAGCTGCGGGCACGGAGAACAGGACAGATGGTGACCCCATCAATGCAGACGGTCAGGTCAGAGGGAGAGGAGGGGGATGGAGGAAAAATGAGGAGTTCAGTCTTGGCCATGTTCAGTTTGAGTTGGCGTCGGGACATCCAGGCGGAGATATCAGAGAGGCAGTGTACTCCATATTTTTCCTGGTGTTGAGAAAGACTGGCGCCTGGAGGGCAGTTTTGGACCTCAAGCAATTGAACAAGGCAGTGAAACACCAGAAATTCAAAATGGAGACAGCAACCTCCATATGCCGGAGCTTGCACTTAGGCAACTGGATGGTCTCCCTGGATCTTCGGGAGGCCTATCTACATGTTCCCATCAGGCGACCGCACAGAAAATAGCTCCGTTTTTGCTACCAGGACAGCCACTATCAATTCAGGTCCCTACCATTCGGTCTATCATTGGCACCAAGGACGTTTACCAAGATCTTAATCCCCTTGGTGGCAAATCTGAGACAGGAAGGCATCCATCTATATCCGCATTTGGACGACCTCCTGATCAGAACTCAGTCTCAGGACAAGATTATACAGGTCTTGAACCGAACCACTTCTTATCTCTCTGCCCACGGCTTCCTGATCAACAGGGAAAAGAGTCACCTAATACCAACACACAAGCTGGAACATCTAGGTCTGATTCTAGATACGACCACCACTCAGACAACACAGGATAAGGGCATTGATCCTCTTCCTCGCCCGCCAAAAGAGAGCAAGACTGAAATCACTGGCCCAGCTCCTAGGGCTCCTCTTGTCATGCACGGGTCAGATTCAATGGGGTTGTCTACATCTGAGACCCTTGCAGCAGCTGCTGTGACCCATGCAGCTAGAGCTCACGAGCGGCGCCAACCCATGGGTAACCATCCCCCGAGGATTTGCATGCTCCATGTCTTGGTGGTTAAGGTCAGAAACCTTCACCAAAGGCGCTCTATTAGCAGAACCCAACCGGGAGATTATCACCACGGATGCCAGCCTCTCAGAGTGGGGAGCACATTCTGGGACATCGACGGCACAGTACTTATGGAGCGAAAGGGACCAAGCTCACAGCATCAATTTCTTGGAGCTGAAAGTAGTCAGACTAGGCCTTCTGCTGCTAGCACAGAAAATTCGCAACACTCATGTGTTAGTCTTCACGGACAATGTCACAGCGAAGGCCTACATAAATCATCAGGGTGGCTCCAGGTCACCAGAGCTGCACAGGGAAGCGGTCAGACTATTCTCTTGGGCACAGAAGAATCTCTTATCAATCAAGGCATTACATATCAAGGGACAAGACAACACTCAAGTGGACTAGCTCAGCCGCAAGTCCCTAGACCCTCACGAATGGTCCCTACACAGAGAGGTGTTCACGGACCTAACAAAGACGTTCGGTTGCCCGGTGGTGGACCTCTTCGCCAGCCAGGACAACGCTCAGGCACCCAAGTTCATGTTCAGAACCCACTGCGGGACACAGTTCGCAGTGGTTGCCCTGAACCAGAAATGGCCATCAAGCCTGCTATATGCCTTTCCTCCGTTCCCATTGATATCGAGAACAGTGGCAAAGCTCATCAGGGAACAGGCTCTTCTACTGCTAATAACACCATGGTGGCCAAGAAGACTGTGGTTCTTGGACCTAGTGGAGTTCACCACCCATCAAAGGCTGCCAGAAGGACCGGACTTGCTTCTGCAGGGTCCTCTAACATACAAAAATCTTCAGACATTGAGACTGACAGCGTGGCTCTTGAGCACGCATCCCTGAGGAAAAGAGGCTATTCAGAGGCCATCTTAGCGACCTTACAACAATCCAAACGACTGTCTACTAGAAGGGCCTATAGGGCGACTTGGAAGACCTTTGCCCTATGGGCAACGCAGAAGGGTCAGGACCCTTGTGTCACAAAAATTCTGGACATTTTGCAGTTTTTACAAGACGGTCTTGATAAGGGTTTGAAACCAAACACCCTAGCAAGACATGCAGCAGCAATAGACTCTGTTCTAAGTTCAGTCTCAAATAAGAGAATTTCTTCTCGCAAGCATGTCTGACAATTTCTGAGGGCAGCTAGATCAATCTCCCCGCCAGTAGTTCACAGATACCCCTCATGGGGTCTCTCGCTAGTCCTTGATGCCCTAACTAGACCTCCTTTGAAACATATATCGCTGTAAATCTTTACTCTTAAGGTGGTATTCTTGATAGCAGTTACTTCTGCTAGGAGGGTATCGAAGCTAGGGGTCCTGTCTATGGAGGAGAATGTTTGTGTTTTCCAAGAACAATCAGTCACCCTGAGAATAGATGAGGTGTTTGTTCCTAAGATTAACACTCTTTTTCATAGGGCTCAAGAGATCACCTTACCCTCCTTTTGCCCTAAGCCATCACACCCAAAAGAAAGGGCATGGCATAAACTGGATGTGAGGAGGGTGTTAAAAATTTACTTAGCCAGAACGCAGGGATTCAGATCCTCCACAGCTCTTTTCATTAATATTAGACCAGGGCAGACTGGTACAAAGGCTTCAAGGACACTCATTTCCAAGTGGATGAAGCAGTGCATTGTTGAAACATATAAGGCTAAAAACAAGGTTCCTCCCCTTCAGATTTGGGCGCATGCCATAAGAGGAGCAGCCACCTCATTCACATTCAAACATAGGGCCTCCTATGAGGAGATTTGCAGGGCAGCCACTTGGTCCTCCCTGCATTCCTTTGTGAGGCATTCCAAACTGCATGTGTTTAAGTCTGCGGAAGCGGCCTTTGGCAGAAGGGTGTTGCAGGCAGTGCTGGAGGCTCCAAGCGCTGTTGGCTCCCACCCTACAGAAATCTAAGGGCTCGGGTATATCCCGTGTGGAGGATTAGCCGGAGGCAGAGGGAAAAAGGGGAATTGGTCACCTACCTTGGTGAATTCCTTTCTCCTCTGTCTCTGGATAATCCTCCGACCCACCCTGCCAAAGATGCAACGCTTGGAGGGGTAGAGGTATCAAATATTCAGAGACTGGGGGCAAGTTGGGAACAGGTTAGTAGTTGGTTCCCTCACTTAAGATTTAGGACTTACATAGTCTACTTTATCATGCTAAACGTATGTTTATTGAGTTGTTTTTTTAAAGTTAATCTAAAGACGGTGACCTCAGCTGAGATATGGACTGAGGAACCGGACAAGGATAGCTCCACGTGCAGGCGCAGAAGTGTTTTTCTTCTTCTGCCTCCCGGCGGCCATCCGCAGAGCTACCCGTGTGGAGGATTATCCGGAGACAGGAGAAAGGAATTCACCAATTCCCCCGTGCCCTGTTAGGAGAAAGTCTGAAGCTGAGGTTGGTACATTCTGCCATAGGTGAGATCTTGCAGGTTAGCAGTGAGAGGATCTGGAAGATGCGCCATAAGCTCTGGCACATACTGAGCCTTGATTGTTCCTCTCCAACAGCTGTCTGCGTTTTGTAAAACTGTCTTGTTGTTGTTGCTGGGATGAAGAGCTCCATACGGTTTTTTGATTCCTTACCATTCTTTCTTAGAGAAAGCTTCAGCAGTACATGGTGGTGACAGATGAACAGCTGGTTTCGCTCACTCGGGCATTTAAAGGCCTCCCTGCAACCGATCTTAGCAGAGGGAGAAGCCCAGCTGATCTTGAAGGAGCTTCAGTCGGAGGTCCAGGAGAAAACCAAGGTATGTGACAGTTTTTTGCCTGAATTCTTAGAATCTGAGATGACATGAGAAATGCCTGCAGAGTTTGGTTCCATTGTTGGGACAAGTGGTATGTTCTAATTGCTTAGAAATCACTGGTATGAGCGTAATCCTGCCATCACTCTGAGGTGGTCTCACTTACTTCATTGGAATGGTACCTAGTAGCAGCTTTCCAAGTTTCTTAGTAAATTATTTTCTGACAGACCATCTTCTTGTCTGGGACTACTCTATGGATTGCTGGTTGAGACTGGTAACTATGTGTGTTATGGTAGACGTATGCATGACACGCAGAGAACTGATTTAAAAGATTTGTTCCAAAGTACTTACACTGTGCAGAATGACTAATTGCTGTCTGCACAGACTAATCAACTTGGCAATGAAGAGCAACAAACATAGTTTTACTTATGCCCTAGCATTATTTGTGCTTGGAAACTGTTAGACAGACCATGACTGACATCTTTGAAACTTAATGCCATAGTTTTTACTTACTATTGTCACAAGCAACATTTGGCTTGAAAAGCTTATTACAAGACAGTGATCATCTTTTGGAAATGAAAGGCCATTTCAGAGATACTTTGCTACATAATAAACCTTTATAAACTTGACCATGGGCTTAATTACTCATGCAGCGCTTTTCCCTGTATGATCATGGTTCCTCATCTGGATGCAGGACCTGTCCTGATGGAAGTTTGTTGTTTATGTACTAGTGTATTTTTACTTGTGGATCGAGATCTCATTTTAGTGTCTCTTCTTCTTCTTCAGTTTTAAATTGCACTATGTCCAGGACTTATGCCTTCAGAGGGGAAAGGACATCTGAATTCTTGCAAGAGGATCTGCCTGGTAAGCTTCCCTTGTGGCCAAGCTCTCCAAGCCATGTAGGAGGGGACAGCAGGTTACCAGCTCCTGGCTTCCAACCAGCTATCCTATTATCTCCACCCCAGCAGAAGAGCAGCCAGAACTATTCTCCTCTTCAGGAGGGTAAGTTGATGGTCTCTCTCTGGCCAAAATGAGATCATTTTCCTTTGCAGATGACATTGACTCTCTTGTGAATTCCACTCAGTCGTTCTCTCTCAAGTAAATGAACATTCATCATGGTTGCAGACTTGTCTAGTTTTGTTAATCAGTGTAGAGAACTGACAGTGTAGACAACACCTACTCAGAAAATAATTTGCATTGAAACTGTCATACATTTAGTATGAAGAGCTATTGTTCACTCCTCCTGAGCAGTTACTTAAGTTGAAACATCCGGTCCTTCATCTGCTGAGACACTGGACACAAGGAATACATTCTATGGATTCATGGCTTCAACTACAAGTCTAACCCTGTAGGATCATTTGTACTTGCACTCCCTCCAGCAATGATTTTGTCAAACTATAATCCTGTGCTAAGTGCCTAGGATTGCTCCAGACTGGCCTTCTCAACCCAGGTACGCAGATCTTGCGGCCATGACAGTTGAGAATTTATCATCTGGTTGTTTTTTTTGTTTTGTTTTTAAAAATATCTTTTGTCCCAAGAACAATCCACGTTACTTCACCGAGAGGTGATTGAACTAACCCAAAGAGTGTCAAACCTGGCCAAAACACTGTAACAATATGAGCTCAAAATTAACTCTGCCCTTCACCTGAGCAAATTGGAAATGCTCAGTGCCCCTTAGCTGTCATTTTCTTCGGCATCTGGGCAGGAGAGGAGGCTGCCTTGGCTGAACACAGGATCTGTGTTGAGCCCTGGACCTTGCATTTATTTTCATGGTAGAATTTTGACATACAAAACTTTGTCATGGTGATATTTCTCTCTTAATTCTGAGTTTGACACCAGACATGGCTAGGATTGTGAACCTAGTGTACTTAACAGCAGGAACATGTATGTTACACGTATTCTCTGCATGTTGATTTCCACAAGTCCCGTTACAGGAGGGGTGTGTGGATTGCACGTCTTAGGGTAATTTTCGGCGTTACAGGACCATGGTCAACCACAGTGAACCCCCTGTGGTGGCTGTTTGCCCCGTAACGTCTATTTGCTCCCAGCCAGATGTTCACCAAGGTGAATACCTGGCGGGAATCAAATTGACCATGATTCCAGATTCCGGTCCGCGATTGTGTGTGGTGGGCCTCTGGGCCTGTCATGTCTAAAATTACCCTTAGAGAACTAATAGGGGTAAGACCATGCAGGTTTAATTGGGGCTAATGCTGATATTGTTGGTCAAGGTGTCCCGTGGTATCGCTTTCATTTTGTAGGCAGATTTCTGCATTTTCCTAGTTTATCTAGGACTTGTCTGTTTAATGTCACTATTTAGAACCTCCTGTACCTCTCCTGAAAAGCTTAGAAAAATGTTCTTTGGCCAGTTTTGATACTCGCTGGCATCCTCCCCTCCTTTCTTCCCCCTGGATATTTCTAACCCTATCATCTACCTATACTATTTCTGGATTAAGAATTTGCTGGTGACTTCATATAACTTTAGTTTCCAGTTCATTTTGTTGTCTCTTAATGAGGTCACCACTAGCCAGACCTTGCCTTCATCTTGTGATAATTCCCTTGTCTCTTCAACCCCCTATACCTTATCCTCCACCTCCATAGAATTGACTGTTGCCTTTGTCTCTGCCTAACTTTGTACCTCCCCATAGTTAAACCTGCTTCTCTTTCCTTGTGAAAAACAATCTTACCTTTCTAGTTGAACCCAAAATTGAGGAGCAGCCTTATTTATTTATTTATTTGCATTTTTTAGCCGCCCCCTCATGCCCATGGCATCTCAGGGCGGCTTACAACATATAAAACAACAATGAAAAAATAACAATAAAACACACAATCTAAAACATGTAAAAATCCATCTAAAAACAACCACCCCCCAAACCTTTTATCCCATCCCCTCCTCCGAAGGCCTGGGAGAACAGCCAGGTTTTACAAGGCCGGCGGAAGGCCAACAGACTCGGGGCCAGATGGGCTTCCTCTGGGAGGGAATTCCATAGTTGCAGCCCAGCCACGAATAACGCCCTCTCCATTGTGACCCCCCCACTTTACATGGGGGACCTCCAGGAAGGTGCCTCCGGCGGACCGAAGGGGTCGCTCTGGGACGCGGAGGGTGAGGCGGTCCCCGAGGTATGAAGGGCCAAGACCATGTAGGGCTTTATAGGCCAAAACCATCACCTTGAATCTGGCTTGGTATGCTATAGGCAGCCAGTGCAGCACGCGGAGTGATGTGTTCTCGTCGACCCGTCCCCGTCAGGAGATGACTTGCCATGTTCTGCACCAGCTGCAGTCTCCGAACCAGCATCAAGGGAAGCCCCACGTAGAGCGTGTTGCAGTAGTTTAGCCTTGAGGTAATGAAGGCATGGATGAGGGTGGCCAAGCCAGGTCTGGAAATATATGAACGCAGCCTCCCACCCGATACAGCTGGCGGAAGGCAGCCTTGGCCACCACCTCCACCTGCCATTCTAGGCGGAGATCTGGGTCCAACAATACCCCCATACTCTGAACCTGCTGGGCTGCGGAAGGGTGGACCCCTCTACGAGGGGAGCCAACACCTCCCTCGCCCTACCCACTGCCATCACCTCCGTCTTATCAGAATTGAGCTTCAGTCTGCTCTGCCGTAACCAATCCGCCATGGCCTCCAAACATTGGGACAGTACCGAGACGGCAGGACCTGGGTCGGTTGAAAAAGAGAGGTAAAGCTGGGTGTCATCAGCATATTGGTGGCAATGCACACCAAACCCTCTCACGATCTCACCCAAGGGCTGCATATATACGTTAAACAGTAATGGAGACAAGATGGAACCTTGCGGAACGCCACAATCCAGGGCCTGGGGGCTAGAAGATTCAGCCCCCAGGACAACCCGTTGGATGGTTTCGATCATTCTTCTCGGGGAGAAGCCAAGGACAGTCCCGTCCAGACCCCCCAGGGCTCGCAACCGTCTCAGCAGCAGCCCGTGGTCCACTGTATCAAAAGCGGCCTAGAGATCTAGCAGGACCAGAAGTGTTGAACGTCCTGCGTCCATCTCCTGGGGGAGGTCGTCCACCAAGGCCACCAATGCCATCTCTGTGCCATAGCTGGGGCAGAAACCCGATTTGAAATGGGTCAAGGAAACCGATGCTGTCATGATGAGCCTGGAGCTGAAGTGCCACCGCCCGTTCAATAACCTTCCCTAAAAAAGAAAGGTTAGAGACAGATCCGTAGCTGGCGAATGCGTCCACATCCAGAGATGGCTTCTTCAGCAGGGGGCGCACCATGGCCTCCTTGAGACCAGGGGGCAATCTCCCCTGCTGAAGGGACGCATTGATTACCTTCGCCAGCACCGTCCCCAATGTCTCCCTGGAGGCTTTCACCAACCAGGATGGGCACGGATCTAGTTCACAACTGGTGGCTCTAACAGACCCCAGGACATCCACAGCATCGGCTGGCATCACTTCCTGAAACTCATTCCAAGAAGATGGACCAGATGGGGCCTCCATTTTCTCGCACTCCACCTCCACTGCCCCTAATCCAGTGTCAAAGTTGCTCTGGATCCGAGCGATCTTATCTGCAAAATAGGTGGCAAACTCCTCACAGCAGGCCTGGGACAAGTCCCCGTCTGGGGGAGGGAGGCCAGACTGACAAACCCCCGCACCACCCGGAACAGCTCTGCTAGACGCAACTTTGCAGACGCTATGAGGGTGGCAAAGAGCTCTTCTTTGTCATCCTCACAGCCTCAACATATGACCTCAGATGGGCCCTATGGAGAAGTTAGTTGGATTCAGCGTGAATCCGATGCCAGCGTCGCTCTAGTCGCCTACCTGCCTGCTTCATACACAGCAGCCCCTCGGTAAACCAAGGGGTCCTGCGGTGACGAGACAGAGGTAGGAGACGTCTCGGAGCTACCCTGTCAATGACCTCCTCGAGCAAGATGTTCCAAGCACGGACGAGTTCATCGACAGAGTGGCTGTCAGGATCTAACGTTAAATCCCCCAGTGCCTCCTGGAACCGTTGAGGTTCCATCGGCCTCCCGGGGCAGACCAACCTAACTGGTCCATTTCCCTTCTGGAGGTGGTGTGCTGAGAAACTGGCCTGTTGGAGGTAATGATCCGTCTATGACAAGGGCGTGACCCTCACATCCCGCACTACTGGATCACCTGCCTCAAGGCCAGAACAGAACATCAGGTCGAGGGTGTGCATAGGTCAGGCAGTTAACAACTTGGGACAAGTACATGGTTGCCATGGCAGCCATGAACTCTCGCTCCGCTCCCACAAGGCCAGTATTATTTTATTTATTTATTTTATAAATATTTTTTAGCCGTCCCCTCATGCCTAGGCAGGGCCCCGATTCTTCTGCGCTACCACGATTCGCAGAATTTTCGCAGAATCCTGCCCTGGGCAGGATTATCGCAGAAACTGGGGAAATCCCCGCGCAATTTCCCTTCTCTGACGGTAAGCCAATCCAGGACCTGCTTTATTCTAGCCACAAGCCAATCGGGGGTTTGCGTGGCCTTTATAAAGCAGCTCCTGGATCCTGCCACTTACTTGATCGCTGAGGGACCCGACCGCCACTCCAGGGATCATCGCC
>QEPC01009734.1:2364431-2378784 GCA_003113815.1 Sphenodon punctatus
AAAACCACATGGCAATGCAGAGGGCACAGCTCCTAACCCACCCCCAAAACACATGGCAATGCAGAGGGCACAGCTCCTAACCCACCCCCCAAAACACATGGCAAAGCAGAGCTCGCAGTGGGACATCCCCATGCAGGAGTCCACACACACACACCCACCCCTACGGGGAAGCCTTTGTAGGCTGGGGGAGGGGACGTTTGCTACTCTCCTATTTGTGAGGACGGGAGGGAGGAGCCACTCGAAGAACAAAAGGTTGCCACCTTGTAAACAAGGTTCTTCGAGATGGATCCAAACATTCTCACAAACGTCCACCCCGACAGTTAACTTGGCTTGAAGTTCAAATTCAAGTAAAACACTCTTGCCTAAAGTTTGAGTAAAACACTCAAATTCAAGTAAAACACTCTCTGGGGGAGTGTACGTTTGGCTAACACATTACAGAATACAGAGAAACTGGGTAGCCAGCCGAGCTGCCTATGCTCTATCAAAGTGTGTGGTTTTGATAACATACAATGCTTCAGGAGCTACTCCTATGGGGAAGCCTTTGTAAGCTGGTGGAGGGGACGTTTGGCTACCATGATCTACACAGCGGCTAGCCCTAGTTGGCTAACATCAAACTTAAATACATGCGGGTAGCATAGGATGCTGTTGTTTATTTTCACATGTACCACTCTGCTGTACATAATTCCAATCCACAGAATATTACAGCAGAGCACAGTGCAGACTGGAATGGATGGCTTTGCAAGTTGTAAAACTGGGCTTCATGTGCTTACACTCCTTCACTTCTGATGGGGTGGGTGTGTGGGGCTTTTTAGGCTGACACAAGAGAGACAAGGGGATTATAGTTGACACAAGGGGATTATAGTTGCTTTTAGTGAGTCCACAGTTATTAGACAGGCAGCCAGTTCATTTGGGTGGCTGGCAAGTTATCTACTGACCGGACATACCCACTGCTTCTAGATTACAATGTGGCATAGAAGCATAAAAATGTGGGGGAAACACTAATTAAAAAAAACAAAAACAAAACTCCAGCTTCCTCCTCCCTTGACTCCTCTCGTCGGGTCCATCCAAGCCACTGAGCAAGGGAGCAGGGGGGGGGCGGGGGCTGTCGCCCAGCAAGTGTCGAAGGAGGAGGAGGTGCTGAAACTCAGCCCACAGCTGGAGCTGCTCATGCTGTGATGAAGAATGGGGTGGGGAGAGCAACTGCCCATGGAAATGGGAGAGGAGGGACCAGATGACCGAGCCTCCTCAGCCTCAAGCGGTGTCGGACACCACAGTGGAGCAGAGCAGAGCGCAGAGCCATAATCCGGGGAAGCTGACACCACCAGCCCTGGCACTGCACTGCTCAAGCCACTCTCCTGCTTGGCCTTTCTGCAAAAAAAAAAAAAAAATCCCGCAGGAGCCCAAAGTAGAGCCGGTGAAGGTGGCACCAGGCCCTGCAAGCCCACCACCGCAGCTCACAGACACGGTCTCAAACAAGGGGAAGGAGAACCCGGAGATCTCCAACGCTCCCAGGAAGTGGCTCTCCCCCTGCTCATGAGACCAGCAGGCTCACAGCAGCGGCCAGAACCAGAAGACACCACTGACTTCAATGGGAAACCAATCTGCTCTCCCTCCCAGATATTCCTGACCCCCATCATCTACCTATTCCATTTCTGGGCTAAGAATTTTGCTGGTGGTTTCATATAACTTCAATTTCCAGTTCATTTTGTTGTCTCTTAATGAGGTCACCACTAGCCAGACCTTGCCTTCATCCTGGCATAGATTCCCTTGTCTCGTCAACCTCCTACATCTTATCTTCCACCTACATAGAATTGACTGTTGCCTTTGTCTCTGCCTAACTTTGTACCTCCCCATAGTTCAAAATGCTTCTTTCCTTGTAAAGAAAGACAAAATTAAATTGATACTGCACAATAAACTCAAGTAATATGCTATCATGCAATATTGCTAATCATTTGGAGGTATAGAATATCAATGACCATTTTTACAGTGGGTGTGCGGGTGGGTATGCAGTGGCAGGGGGGCTATTCGTATAAATGCTGTGAGGGTGCGTGTGTGCTTCTGCACAACACCCACCTGCACCCATCACCCACCTCTAGAGCCATTCGGCAAACCGGAGGAGGCTTCTTGGGTGAAGGTAAGTGTGCGCCCATGGAAACGGGCACACACCCATCTCTACCCACTGCGGCAGCACACCCATCCCCTCATCTACCGCTGTCCGTGTAAAAAGAGCCAATGTTAAATTGCGTTTACAGCCAGATTCATGAGACTGTTCTGGCTGCTTTGTAACATTCTCCAGCAGGAAAGAAGCAGATGCACCATTTTCTTCCTTCATTCCTGCCCATCTAGTCGAGTAAACATGGCGGTCCAAGTGACTTAGAATTAGTAGCCTAGCTTTGCCATTTTTCTTTAGAAGTGAAAAATTGTTTCAGCAGAGAAACAAAATCTGATCCACTGAAATATTTTAAGGAATTACCTTTCAAAATAGCTGCTATTTTTTCTCAAGAGAACTGATGCAACAGTCTTCCCTAAGAGAAGGCGTTGGCCTCTTGTACTATCAGGAGATAGAGAGGCAGTCATCTTTGCTGTAGGCATGATCCTGTGTTCATTGTGCTTTTCCCGTTGCTGCCAATAGGGAAAACACAGTGAGCACGAGTCTCTTGTTATAGGCAGTCTGTAGCCCCAGTACTGTACACATTTGGGAAAAAGTACGAAGGCCCTTAGTGTAAGAAGTGCCCTTAAAAGAAGTAAAAGGATGCAGGTCCCCAGTCTCCACTAGAGTTTGAACAATGGTTCTCATCCCTATTGAGAAAAGGAGGCGGCAGACTTTTTCAAATAAGGCAGTTTTCTATGGAGCTAGGTCATAGACCATTATCCTTTAGCCTGTGTTGATGAATAAGCTTCACTGTTTCACGTGTAAAGACCAACAAGAAAAAATAATTCATAATTTGTGTGTGTGGGAGTGGGGAAAGAATCTTCAGATACACAGGGTTTCATTAACTGTAGATAGGAACTCTGAGTCTGGGTTATAAAAATCATTCGAGACAAAAGAGAACTGGTATCAGGTGACCCAGTTTTAAAATAATTAAAATTCCTAAAGCAATTAATAGTGTATATCTTAACTTTCTGGCATTATGGATGATGCTGAGCTGGTGGTAAGCTTAAAAAGTAGAAAAACCCCAGGGAATTGCAGAGGTCAGATTAAACCTGTTCTGCCCCTTTCCTTTCTCTGTTTGCAGAAACCACCGAGAGTGCCCCAAACTGGAGAAAGAGCTCGCATGCCTCTATGGGAGCACAGAGCATAAATGAGGAGAATTGTCTTCTCACCCAGAGGTGGGGCGTTTCTGCTGCAGATAAAGCCTTGCCGAGTCCTCTACGGTTAGATGGTCAGCAAGGGGGAAACGCCTTCTCTACAGCACAGAGACAAGTCCTTGGGATCCCTACAGAAGGGCAGAAGAAAGTCTCTCAGAGCACTGATCTCCTGGGACAGATAGCTGAGTTAACGCTGCAAAACTCTGTTATCAAAGCTCAACTAAGTAAATTCAGAAGTTGCTCGCAAGGGGCAGGGGATGGTCCACAACAGCCAATTGTAATGCAGAATGTAAAGCTCAATCCAGGATTGGCCACACAGGGACTGTTATGTATTTAATAAATGGATTAGTTTGGGTTCTTTTAAATACTTCCTGCTGAAGTATTTATTTATTGTTGTCCCTTTTTCCAAGAATTCCTCCCTTTTCATAACTAGGCAATCCTCCATCTCTCATCCTGTTGTGTGAACTCCTTTTATTTACCTCTCTTCAAGTCTCCCATTTCCCTGTGAATTGGCGCTGCAGTGCTTCACGCAGCATCCTTGTTAGAATGGCAGTGAGCACTACCCTGTTAGTGTTCTCTCTCCTACAGCAGTAAAACTGGTTTCCAAATTAACCACTGTTGCGGGACAGATGTCTCCAGAAGGCTGGTCTAAACTAGGAAGTTGGGGACCTGAAAAATACCCCTAGTTTAGACTGGACACCTGCTATTGTAGGGTTAGAGATGAGAATGCCTGAACCCTGTGTATGCTTAATCTCATAAATCTATAGTTTGTAACTTTTTTCTAATCCAAATGTATCTTAATTGCTTAATTGTCCATGGTCTTGCATGCGATGCAGTCTTCTACATTGGTGGCAAGAGGGTGTAAAGTGGTACACCATCAGAACATTTGCTTTTCATATTTACATATGTGTAAAAGGCCACACAAACAGTAAGGAAAGACTTTAAAATGTAAAAATCTGATCTGAAGAAAGCAGATTATTCATTTATATAATGCCAGCCATGTGCCTGGCATGGAACAGTCATGGTTAGATACGGGTCTCTGCCCCTAGGGGCTTACAATCTAGAATTTACAAGGGGGAGAAGAAGAGGGAGAAGGGAAACATAGGGACAGGGATGCATTCATGAGCTGAGAAGTTGTAGCTACATGTGCTTGGGTTACAAGTTACAAATGAGGAAGACATTAGAGTGAGGAAAAGCAAAAAAGAAAATGTTCAGCTGTCCAATTTGATAATGCCTGTGTCAAACACCCAGGTTTCACGGGAAACGGCACATAAAATCAGATTTGCTTTAAAAATGCCCTCCCTTAATGTTCACATAACAAATTGCTGAAATCAGTTGCAACCTGAAAGACTGTTGTGTATTTAAGGGGGGGGAACACTTTAATTTTACAGCATGTGCACCAGTTTCTTTTGTTTGTCATTGCTTGCATGTTAGACTTTCCCAGCAGCACCGATGAGCTTGGAGGAACGAATCGCAGAGCTGAACCGTCAGAGCGCAGAAGCACGTGATAAACTGTTGCAGCTGATAAACCAACAAAAGCTGGCCTCCCTCAACTCTGTATCTCCACCAATCTCTCCTATTCCTCCACCTCCCATAACCTGGATTGGTATGTACTGTAGCACTGTTAAGTTTTTTCATTATCATCTCAGTAACATAATGGTATATTTAGTTGGCTAAATCTAGCCTCTTCTATTGAGGCAGTTCTCCTCCCCATATCTCTGGGCACCTTCTAATAGTTTTATTCATTTTGTTTATTTATTTAAACTTCCCCTAAGTCTAAGGTCTGGTTAAAGCATAAAAATCATATAAAAATAGAACATAAAAATCCCCACCCTACCCACTATCCCTGCCTGTCAAACACTTGACCCAAAAAAAGTCTTACATTGTCTCTGGAAAACATTCAGGCTTGTGCTTTGATAAACTCCAGAGGAAGGGAATTTCACCACACTGGGGTAGTAACCGAGAGTCCCTCTCTGCGTGATGCTGCTGGGCAGATGGTGCCTGTAAGAGGATGCTTCCAGCCAACCACAGCGATTGCGATGAAGCATAGTGAGAAAGGCGGTCTTTAGAGGCTTTAAATGTCAAAACCAGGATCTTGATTTGTACCTGGACAGTTATTAGTGGTTAGGGATGGTTGATTAATCTGTTGGGTGGGAGTTGTTTTTCTCGCACAGTTTCTTCACGATGGCAGTTATGTATGTAGTGGAGAGTTTCACTTGATTTGTCAAAGCTGAGGTTTGACGAGTTTGGATTTAAAATGAATGTGCAAGCTGCCTGGCACCACTGTTTCCAGTGGCAGCCGGGTGACTTCCAGTGCAAGGAGTCACGTCTAAACTCTTCCTCTCCCTCCCCACCCCCCACGGGAATCTCTGAAAGCGGATGGAGAAATCCACAAAGAGAAGAGGCATGTCTAAAAATGGCTTCAGAGGTGTTGCAGAGCCAGACATCTACTCACCTTGAAGTTACAAGGCAAAGCAACTTTGTTAAATAATAAAATTATTGCAAGAATGTCTTGCAATGGAAAGCATTAGACAACCTCTATATTAGCGTTGTTGCCAGATCTTCCTACAGGGTTATAGTTTAAATATGTTGGTCAACTTAATAGCTTGTTTAACCCTTGGTTAATTTAACTGATTACTTCTTAAAATTACAGAATTTAACTTCAAACGACTCTCCAGTGGGTTTTTAATGGGACCTTAAATGTTTTCAGTTTTACCGTGGTGCTTGAGCTTGACTTACTGCTGGGAAACACAATGCTAAAATAGTATTCCCTATTGAAAAGTGCATGTTCATTCACTAAGGCCTTTCTTGCACCTGCACTTTGGACAAAAGTTCCCCACCAATCCTAGTTGTACTGCCAGTGAGTGAGAGTGTAAACACTATTGGATGTGGAATTAGGAACCGGCGGGGCCGATTGCATGGTGAATGTAATTCCTGTCTCTTATACACATCTAGATGTGTATAAGAGACAGCGTCTGGACGGCTACCACGGCCTGGAATCCGCAGCGGGATTCTGGGCCGTGGTCAATTCGGGCGGGCAGCGGGAGGGGCAGGGCCGTGCAGCCGCACGTTGCACCACGCGGCCCCGCCTCCTCCCCGATTCCCTGCTGGGATCAGCCGGCACATCTGTTGGACGTGACGGGCTGATTCCGGCAGGGAATCTGAAGAGTGATTCCGGGACGGGGCAAATGCCGCCCCGTCTTGTCTGAAAATACCCTTAGAGAAGGTGATTGCCTAGTGAACAGGGGGGAAGAAATATGATCCCACCCATGGAAACTGCCATAAATAGCCGTGGCCAAGGTATTTTCAATTCGCTGAATGAAAATACTGGTGGCCTTAAGCCCATGCAGTCCATAAGTCAGAAGGAATTGCAATATGGTTGAACTCGAATTCCCACCTCTGGAAACGGCCCCTATCGATAAGGGGCTTACAACAATTAACTAAGTCAGGCACACAGAAATCTACTCCCATCAGTGTGCAGTTCTGGTCACCCCATCTAAAAAAAGATATAGTAGAACTTGAAAAGGTGCGGAGAAGGGCAACAAAAATGATCAAGGGTTTGGAACAGCTTCTGTACGAAGGGAGACTTGATAGGTTAGGGCTCTTCAGATTGGAGAATAGAAGACTGAGAGGAGATATGATAGAGGTTTATAAAATCTTGAGTGGAGTGGAACGAGTAGATAGGGAACATTTATTTACCCTCTCAAGTAGCACTAGAACTAGGGGACATTCCATGAAACTAACTGGTGGCAGATTTAAAACAAATAAAAGGTAGTATTTCCATTCAGTTCTCCTGATAGGAAAGGATTTATCTATCAACAAGAGATACGGGATGTAGCCAAATTGTCCATTGATCATTCCCCAAATTTATATTCCCCTCAGAAAAAATGTTTGCCTGCAGCCCTGGGAAGTTTATGTTCCTTTTTAGGAATGTTTGGTTCAGGAATGTCAATTTGGAGTTGAATTGATGTAGAAAAGCTCAGAAGACACATTGCATTAGTCCAGCAAAGAGGGACAGAAGGTAAACTGAGCTGCTGTTATCTCGGATTACAGGATTAGTTTAGGAAGAAAAGTTTACTATATTTGATATGCACAAGATTGCCCAGTTATTCAGTGAAACTCAGATGCACATTAATCAGTTGATTAAAGAGCATAATAAACAGGTTACGGATCATTTTATAGTTAAAGAAGTTATTTGCTCTGCATATGGAAGCTCTGCACTGAGGACAATGTCCCGAGCACTATTGGATGTGGAATTAGGAAAGATTCCCACATTGATTTGGGAATTTCAGTTATCAAGCTGGTACTGCCCCAGATGTTTTAGAAACTTCAATGAGATGTTGGGTTCATGCTTTCAAAATTGCATGAAGCTCTCTTTAGGATGCATTAGGAATCTGGGATCAGTCACTCCCCATCCAAATTTCTATAGATGCTATCTGGATCGTTCCTGTTCTGTGGCAGCTGATCTGGTTGGTTCATTCACAGTTTCGCGGCCTATTTTAAATCCTGACAAGAATGTATTTTCTCGGCTGACCTCTGTGCAGTCTTTGGGACAATTGCAGGGAGAAATCCTTAGCGTCCGTGAAGGAGGTGCCCGATTTAGTGGTCCACATGGACCGCATCGGATATATCCTGTTGCTGCTCAATAAGAAGTCAGGAATATCTGTGTTATTGCAACTCCCTTGGTAATTTCCTTAAGATATGTGGACAATTAAGGCCCTTTTCACATGGACCATTAAGGCCCTTAATTGTTCACACGGACAATTAAGGCCCTTTTTCACTGCGGACCAGGTGGGTGGGTGAACATGCCCACTGCATACCTACTGGCGGCAAGCAGGGAGACATTCACCTCTCTCCAGGAGATCTCTGCCCTTCTCTCTTCATCCAACCCCTCCACCTGCCCCCTTGACCCGATCCCCTCCCGCCTCCTGACCTCTATTGCTCCCACTGTCGCTCCCCCCCTTCTGCATGTTGTCAATCTCTCCCTTTCCACAGGCTCCTTCCCCTCTGCCTTCAAACATGCCACTGTCTCCCCCATCCTCAAAAAGCCTACCCTGGACCCTTTCGATCCCTCTAGTTACCGGCCGGTCTCCCTCCTTCCCTTTGCTTCGAAGCTCCTGGAACGTGTCGTCTACTCCCGCTGCCTGAACCTCCTCTCTGCCAACTCCTCCCTCGACCCTCTCCAGTCCGGCTTCCGCCCCCTCCACTCTACTGAAACTGCCCTGGCCAAGATCACCAATGATCTACTTGTCGCTAAATCGAAGCGCCACTACTCCGTTCTTGTCCTCCTTGACCTCTCTGCTGCCTTTGACACTGTCGACCACTCGCTCCTCTTGGACTCGCTTTACTCTTTGGGCTTCCGTGGCTCTGTCTTTGACTGGTTCTCCTCCTACCTCTCTGACCGCTCCTTTAATGTCTCCCTCCCCGAGTCGACCTCCCCCTCCCTTCCCCTCTCGGTTGGGGTTCCCCAAGGTTCTGTCCTTGGCCCTCTCCTCTTCTCTATCTACACCCGGTCCCTTGGTGAAATTATTGCCTCCCACGGGTTCCAATACCATCTCTATGCTGATGACACCCAACTCTATCTCTCTACCCCCTCTCTCTCCTCCTCTGTCCGCTCACGCCTCGTCGACTGCCTCTCTGATATCTCCGCCTGGATGTCCCGACGCCAACTCAAACTGAACATGGCCAAGACTGAACTCCTCATTTTTCCTCCATCCCCCTCCTCTCCCTCTGACCTGACCGTCTGCATTGATGGGGTCACCATCCGTCCTGTTCTCCGTGCCCGCAGCTTGGGCTTCATTTTTGACACGCACCTCTCCTTTAAACCTTACATTGACTCTGTGGCCAAATCCTGCCGATTCGCTCTCCTCAACATTGCCCGCATTCGCCCCTTTCTATCTGTCTCCTCGGCCAAAATCCTTGTTCATGCCATGGTTATCTCTCGCCTCGACTACTGCAACCTCCTCCTTGCTGGCCTCCCTCGCTCCCACCTGTCCCCCCTTGTGGCGATCCAAAACTCTGCCGCCAAGGTCATTCACTCTGCCCGTCGCTTCGACCATGTGACGCCTCTCCTCCTCTCCCTTCACTGGCTCCCCCTTCCTGAACGTATCCTGTTCAAACTCCTGGTTTTCACGTTCAAATCGCTCCATGACCAAGCTCCCCCTTACCTCTCGGACCTAATCGCCCTACGCGCTCCTGCGCGCGCTCTCCGCTCTTCCGCTGTCCCCTCCCTCGCTCTCCCTCGCTTCTCCTGCTCGCCCAACCGCCTTCGTCCCTTCTCCCTCGCTGCCCCGCATGCCTGGAACTCCCTCCCTGCCGACATCCGCCTCGCCTCCTCCCTCCGCTCCTTCAAATCCCTCCTCAAGACCCACCTTTTCCATGCTGCCTTTCCCAATGCCCTCTAGTCTTTCCCCTTGCTCTTACTGTCAGCCCTCCTCTGCTGACTGCTGCTACCGACCACCTTGTAACCAAGCCAAGTACACGCACCTGAGACTTCGCATCCGCCTGAATGTTTGTTTGTCTTCTCCCATGTCTCTCCCGCTGTCCCCTCTCCTTGTCTCCCCCTCCTTGTCTTTTAGATTGTAAGCCACAGGTAGGGACTGCAGCTGATTGTATGTTCTGTACAGCGCCAGGTTGTTACTGGCGCTTTATAAATGTTTAATAATAATAATAATAATAATTCACACGGACACCGCCACGGGGGGTTGTGGGAAGCCAGGGGAGGCCCCGGCACCCACTCACTGGTCGGTCACCCACCCACCCAGGGCCCCACTGAGTACACACCCATACCATTCACATGCACACCAAGCGGAGGGAAAACCACGCCCAGCTGCATGACGTTATAAAATGGCTGAGCGTGGGCAAATGAAGCTGCGTCACACCCACTGCCACACTCTGCGCGAGGGAGCAGGAAGGTCAAGCGATACAAAGAGACAGCCCTGTTCAAGCCCCGAGACAGTGGCTAGATAGCCGGGTGCCACAGATCCCCAAATCCCCAGACCCCACCGCAGACCATAGTCCACACAGGGGAACCCAGCAAGGAGAGGGATCAGGGTGGTCCCCTGTGTGGACCTGGGGGGACGGGAGCGGGACAGTGCACAGAACGCGCAGGCAAGTCCCACAAAGCACTGGACGGGGATGCACAGGGCACAGGTAGAACCCCACACCATGCTGGGGAAGGTAGAAACGCCAAGGTCCTGGAGGAAAGGCAGCCCCTCCCAGCATGCTTGCCCAAACGGATTAGGGGACAGGACACCAGGGCCTGCACGGGGGACAAGGAACCCAACACAAACAGTGGAGGGGGCCAAACCGTGAGGGCATGGGCCAAAATGTCAGTCCACAGATCACCCATGAAAACAAAGTACACCAACAGGGAAGGGGGAGCTCACACCCACGGACTCCTGCCCTTCCAGGCAATCACCCCACACCAACCAGACCTAGCCCGCACAGAGGGGAATGCCTGAGGGAAGAACACACAAACGGGGCGGGGGGACACACACAATACAAATACAGACTTTAATGAAGATCTAAGAAGAGCAACAGGCTCAACAGAGTGAAAAAGGAAAGAAACAGTGTCCAAATGCAGGGGTGGAACCACGCCCTACGTAGAGCCGGCAACCCCAGACCTGGATTCACTGGTCAGCCTGGGCATGGTGCAGCTGAATCATCTCCTCCTGCTCCTCTCGTTAATCATCGCCTGTACTAAAGGAGAGAGGGAGAAGGAGCGCACTATGAGGGCAGGCCACAGCCCAGAACATCCAGCGAGCCCACACAAAAGGGGGGAGGGGGAGGACACACACAGAGGGGTAACTTACAGATCTCATTGTACACTCGTGCCGCCGCATGTAGGTCAGACGATGCCCGTTGGAGCTGCCCGGCCAACTCCCCTAGCCGCAGCACTGTCACGAGCACGGCAGCTAGGGGGAAAGAGAAAGCGGGAGGTGGGGACAGGGATTGGGCCACAACGGGGGATTGGGGAGAACACCACCCATAAGCATACAAGACGCCAGCAGAGGCCCATCCTTCCGTGACAGGAGAGGAAACCGCCCCAGAGGCCACCCCCAAGGGAGCGGCAAGGGAGAAGGATCCCACCCATCAGGCTGGTCACACTCACGGTCAGGAGCCCACCGATTGCGGTGCCACTCCATGGCTGCCTGAGGAGGAATGGGGGACCAGTAGGGGGTGGTAGCCACAATGCACCACGGGTTCGTAACCAGAGCGAGACCAGGGCAACATAAAGCGACAGGTGTGCACACATAATGCATGGACTATGCCCCAGGGAAAATACAAAATGGCCCAGGGGGAGAAGGGGGTGGGACCAGGGAGGTAAGGAGGGACAGACCCCTGTTACAGAAGGCAAGGAGGCGCTGACAGTGGGCACCCACAGCCATGCACTAGCACACTGCCTCAAAGGGTAGCAGGCTAGGTGAAGGGGGCTGCATTGGGAGCAAACGCAGCCCTGCAACATGCCATGGGGTTCACAGAGCCTAGGGAACGCCGCTACAAAGCGGACCTGCCGAGCGTTAACAGCAATCCCTCGGAGGGAGCACCCAGATTAGAGCAAGTACCCCAGAACACATACCAGGCCACCCAGAGAAACGCACCCACAATAACCCGTCAAGGGTGCATGCGGCATCCCCTGACACAAGCCCCATTCCCCGTTCCCTGGCCATCATGGGCACATGAAACGCCGTACCACATGCAGGAGAAGCGAGGCAGGGCTGTGCAGCACGGTAACACCCAGCGACAAAGCAGTGAGACTGCTTGGAGATTGTAGAGTGGCAGGGTTTCTCAGGCGAAGTCCAGGGATCCAGGCTTCTCCCAGCAAGGCTTCAAGCACTGGCCAAGTCCCCTGCTGAAGGGGAATTAGCTATTTCAAGATATTGCCTGTTCAGCTCCCAGGTAGAGATTGAAACCGTCTCTGGCCTGCCACCTCTGGGGAAGCAGGAGGGGGCGTGACCAGCTCTCTAGGCTGCTTTCCCTTAAAGGGCCAATGCCCTGCCCACTGTCTAATCTCCAACCAGTTTCCAGCTCCGGCTGGCCTCCAAGCACAGGCCTAGCTTGACCATTTTTATAGCCAGTTTTCAGGCTGATGCACGTCCTCAGGGCTGGCTCGGCCATGCCCAGCACCAGTGTAACTCCTCTGGGTGCCCATTCTCAGTTCCCAGAGGGGCAGGAGCCCCGCAAGGCTGCTCCCTGCCACACCCCTTCTCCTTTGAGGCAGTTATGTCTCAGAGAAACCTGTCTTTTCAGCTCCTCATAAGTTGGGTGCAGCTGCACAAATGAAAGTTTCTTGGAACCAAGAGACTGGTTGAGCAGACAGAGTAACAATTGTAACACCTGCTGCTGAAGTAGCAAACACTGTTGAGAGGAAGAATGATGTCTTGAACAACAAGAGGCTGGTGAAGAATCAGATGTTGGTGATCATGTACTGAAGGGTGCAATTTATCCCACCCACGCCCCCCCCCCCCCTTGCAAATATCAAGTTTTCACTGCTCAAGTATATTCTTGTAGGGGGTTAGGTCAGCCAGGTGTCAGGGTCTGGGGCAAGTAGCCAGGGAAGGAGGCGAAGAGAAGGGCAGGTAGGAGGGGAAGGGCTGAAGGGAATAGGGGATGTCCCACAGATCAAACAAGAAAACTTTTCAGCCATTCCCTGATATTAGGGAGACTGAATGCTCAGCATGAGAACCAGACAAGCTGTCCTAAGAGAACTTTTGGCTCATCGTTGAGGTCAAGGGACAGGGAGTGTGGGACTCCGAGCTGGGAGCGACACAGGATTTAACAGAATACAGGATTATAGGATGATTAGCAAGAGACAAGAAGAATCAAGACACTGGCGTTAACGGGTTGCACCGCTGGATACAGGCATGGAATGGACCAGCACAACGAGCGGGTCTGAAAGATTCCACAGGTGACCTCGCAAAGGGTCTGATCAGTTCACCACAGAGCAGGAGATGGATGGACAGGCGGGGAGTGCACGCAGTGGGGTAGCAGCCAACTGAAAGGACACAGGGAAGCAGAACCAGGGTTCCAGCACAAGGGAGCAGAGATCCACCTAGGAGGTAGCACTAACAGCAGCGTCACGGTGCAGGAACTGGGCGCTCAGGGAACAGGGGCCCCTGGATCAAGCCCTCCCAGGCAGAGAGGCCTCAGCGGTAACTACTGGTGTGCATAAGGGGGTGGCCTGTGGCAGCAGCAGCCCTGACATCAGTACGGCTGAGCACATCTCTCAGGGCAGCCATCTATAGCTCAGTGGGCATCCCAGTAAGGAGGGGCCACCAGGGGGCAACAAGCCCAGCTCCTCAAGCTGAGTCTGGCAATCCGCTTGAGGACGAGAGAAGCCATGGGCACGCAGGAGAACACTAGTGTAGCAGCTAGCAACATATGGACCACCAGCCTGGAGGGCCAATTCATTGTCGTGCTGATCAGCCACCTCGCGAGCAGCAGCAATCTCCCAGGCTTCCCATGGCAGCACAACAGTGAGTAGGGGTCCACGGTCACGGTAGCGTTGGGGCGCAAAGAAGCTTCCTGGACTGCCGCTGGCACTCGGGTCCCCCATACGGGTGACCAAGCAGCCACATATAATGGGAAAAGAGATTGAAGCCATCACCAACGGAAAGGGGGTCGTTCACCAACAGCTGGGCATCACTGCTCTGCCACAGGGTACCCAGCAGCATGGTTGCACACACCTGCCACTCCTCACTGACCCTATATTCATTGGCATGACATGATCCCTGGCTAGACATGTCCAGTGAGGAGGAGCACACCAGAGGTGGATGGAGAACGGCTGGGAATGTGCTGGATGCGAGCCAGAGCTATCGGCAAGTGCACGAGTGACTATGGCCAGCTGATAGCGTGCTGGCACGGAGGGTCTGGGAAAACACACACACGCAAGGTGGACACATTCCTGGCCGATAAGAGGTAGAGAGGCTAGCCAGGGGCTGGGGGAGAAAGAGATAGGGAACGTCCCTGTGGCTGCCATATCAGAGTGCAGCAAGGCTTCAGGAATCCGTTCAGCTGTCCTGCTGACGGGGGGGGGGGGGGG
>QEPC01009734.1:2378796-2421778 GCA_003113815.1 Sphenodon punctatus
GGGGGGGGGGGGGGGGGGGGGGCAGCTGCAGCCCGCATGCACACTATATCGATAAGGGGCCCCGTAACCACTGAGAGGCCCGGAGGGGTTAGTTGGATGGCGCCAAATGGTATCTATCCCTCCTAACAGGCCATGGCGCATGGAATACATTCCCCAGGCCTGTGAACTAACTGCAGCATCACTGGGTGGCAGCAGGACTGTCAGACCCCCAAAGGGATGGTCGCTTACTTTTGCCAGCCGCTACGACGGGAACAGACTCTGGGTTCAGCAAAGGAAGGAAGGGTCCACCTCTGGCTGCTAGGTAGCCGCCCAGGCCATAGTGGTTGCCCGAGGCGCCTGCAGCAGTGCAAGCTGGGCCAGCTCCAGAACTGCAGTGGGCCAGTTCGTGCAGTGCTAGCCCCAGCACCGCGGGGGCGGGGCGAGTGTCAAGGTAGGTGTGCATGGCCCAGCTGGGCCCCTGTCAAGTTACCTGGGGGCATGCGATAGCAACTGTGGTGCTGAGACGTCTCAGTTCTGTGCATTGCAATGGGGTAGCATCACGGACAGGTGTGTAGGCCGCACCCACATCGCTACACCAACCATAATGGTCCCAGGACTTTCTGCCCATCTACAAATGGGAGCCGGTTGGTCTCCAAGGGCATGGTGAGTTGGTGATGTTTGTAGAGTGGAGAGTGGTTGGGAAGTGATAGAGGGAGTGGAGTGGGCACGGTGGTGGGAGCACAATGCCTGTTGCAGGCATCCAACAGGTGCATGCTGGCCTTCCCGCCACCCTGGCGGCATGCTTCACCTTCCTGGAGCATGCGTATGAGCGGTGGGCTACTCTATTGCTCCCTGCCTGCCGATGGTAAACCTAGGGGCCCTGCCGGAGAGGAGTTGCCGTCCTGCACCGACTGGCAATGTTGCGATGGGCAAGGAGGGTGCGTGCCAGACACCTAGCACTTGTGGGAAGCGCAGCATTGCACCACGTCTGCCATGTCCTCTCCAGGATGCCCCTGAACGTATATGGCTGTCGGGTGACCCTACCAACACGGAAGCTAGGTTGGGTGCGGCCACAGAGCATCGACTGGTGGGAGACCATACTTGCCACCCGGACAGACGAGGAGTGGACAGCCCACTTCCAGATGACCTGTGGCCTGCTGTGCTGGGTAGCTGGCATCCTTACCCCCCACCTCAGGAGGCAGGCAACTAATATGCGGGACCCAATATCTCCTGTGATGCGGGTGGCACCTGGCCAACCCCGACTCCTGCAGGGAGTGTAGCAGAGTAGTTTGGTGTGGGAGCCTCGACCGTTAATAGGGCCCTGAATGACATCTGTGACCTTCTGGTGGAGTTGCTGCTTGAGCGGGTTATCCAGCTTCTGAACCCAGAAGTAGTGATCCGTGGCTTCGAGGCTCTTGGTTTCCCCCACTGCATTGGAGCAATTGACAGCACGCACATCCCGATCTTCTGCCCTTCCCACAGCAAAAGTGACTATCTGAACAGGAAGGGCCAGATCTCTGTGAACCTACAGGCAGTCGTGGACTACCGTTGCCTCTTCATAGTTGTGTACACGGGCATCTCAGGGAGGAGCCACGATGCTTGGATCCTGCGCTCTCCCCCCCCCCACTTCTATGCCAGGATGTTCAATGGGGAGATAGCTCCAAACCTGTACAGGGTTATTGAGGGAGTGTCGATGGCTCCTGTTATCATTGGGGATTTGGCCTGTTCCCTGACTCCATGGCTAATGAAGGCCTATCCCCTGGCCCGCACCCCCACCCGGGTGCTCTTCAATGAGCGCCTGGCCTCTGCGATGTGTGGTGGAGAGGACCTTCGGCCTGCTCAAGATGTACTGGTGCCTCCTGCATAACGAGACAATTCGACCTCCAAAACCTCCCCATCCTCGTCATGGCTGCCTGTGTACTGCACAACATATGTGAGACACGTGGAGCTGCCTTGGACAATCCCCCTCAGCAACAGAGAACTAGCCTTGTACCCCTATACCAACATGTACAGGGTGGGGCCTTCAGGCGGATATTGGAGGAGAACCAGGACACCCTATGCAGGCACATTGTGGCCCAAACGGCCAAGAACTGAGTTGTAACTGGTGGACAATTGGCCAACAGGCCCGTAGCTCTGTATACCTTCCTTCAATACAACGTGCTTTATGCCTCCGTACCTGCCTCTTTCTTGTTATCGGTGTGTCGTGGCTACCCCCCATGGTCCGGCAACCGGTGTTGTGCCAGGGTGGCTCCCTGATCCTTCCTGTCATGGCGATGTTCCTGTAGCTTCACCCTATTACCTTGTCCCCTAGACTCCTATGCAACCACTGGTGTTTTCCCCACTAATGGGGCTTGGATGGTCCTGGTGGTGTACCTGTGCTCCTTTACATCATTCCATCTATCGAGGGAGTGGTATGGCACCCTGTAGAGCCCCAGGACCTGCATTGGAGGGAATAGCGTGGTGTTAGGTTGCGAGGATGACAGCTTCCCAGTTTTGCTGGTATTCCATGGGGGTGATGGAATGGTGATGGCATGACAGCCGCCATGGCAGCTGTCATCCCAGCAACCTTACACCACTCTATCCCCTCCAATGCAGGTCCTGGTGCCATACCATCCCTCTCTTCCCTCTCCTCCTATAGCTGGCTTCCTACAATGTACAACTGTCCTCCCTCATGGACCCCACAACTGGGTTTGGGGACTCTTTGTACCCTTACCTGTATGTTCTGCAGCTTCCTGGCAGCTGGTGAGGACCCTCTGTGGTGTGCTCCCATCCCTGCTTCGCAGCTATTCTAGGGTGACCATCCTCCCAGGGTGCATCCACGGTCCCAGCAGCCGGTGTCCATCAGTGGCCTGTGCCGCAAGGTACAGTCACCTGCAGCTGGCCGTGACCCCTCATACAGTGGGTGATCCATCAGCCCGTTGTGCCAGTCACCTTAGCCCTTTACCCTTTCAGCTACCCTGTGCCCTCCGGGATCCTACTGTCTGGCAGGGCACGCGTGTAAGCTACCAGTCCAGCCTGCCTAGCAGCTGTGTGTCTGATATCCTCCACCGGCCGCTCCACTGCTGGGTCTGGTGGTTACTCCTATAGATGACACATTTTGCCTTAGCATTAGCGATCCGTTCCCTGTGCCTCTCAGTTTTGGTGCTCCCATGTGTCACCGTCCCATGTCAGTAACCTGTTCTTGTGCTACCTTCCTGCCCTTGCCTGTGCCCGGTGGTGTCCTTACCTTGTGTCCCCCTCTCCTCCATCCCTATCAGTTAGTGCCCTCCACCTGGTTCACCGTGTGTACCTGAGCATGTGGGGCATCCCGTCTTGGTGGTTGGGTTGCTGGGGGGTGTCAGAATGTGCAGGGGTGGCTGGGGGCCCAAGAGGGGGGGGATCGTGGAAGGTGCTGGTAAAGGGGAACTGGGAGTGGTGCAGGTTGACTGGGGAGCCCCCTTTGCTGTTGCTGGGGGGCTATGGGAGGGAGGGGACCCAACTGGTCTCGGGCAGGGTAGGGTTGCTGCTGGGGGAACCAAGGGTGGCAGATGAGCTGAGGAGGGGACACAGGCACCTGGGGGAGGGCGCTGAGGTGTTGGGGTGCTGCCAGCCCTCCTACCGCAGCAGGGGGTCTGTGTCATGGTGGGGGAGACACCACAGAGCCTCTAGGGACTCCCTGATAAGGTGGTGGGTCTCTGAGGTCTCTCTCTCCAGCGAGACATGCGCCCTCTCCCTCTTCTCCCTATCAAGGTGTTGCTCGCGGAGGAAGGCAGCAGCATGGCGCCTGTTCCACAGTGCTCTGTGCAGGACCGTTGGAGCATGGTGTCCATCTTCACCCGGTCCCTCCTCCCCTCCCCTTTCTGCACTTCCCTGATGAGGGCCTGCTCGTTCCTCTGCTCATCTGCCAGCCGCTGTTTCCTCCAGCAGTTCCCTCCCCATCTCCCAGTTCCTCTCGGCACTCCTGGCGGTGGCACCCTTCGATGCTCCAGGCTGCTCATTTGTGGAGGACATGGGGGCTTTTGGTTAGCATTAGTCTGCAGCTCAGCCACGTTCTTTCTATCCAGCCTACTTGTCCTGCACTTGTCCTCCCCCCTTCCCGTTTGCACCTTTGTGTGCCTGTTGGTGTTTCCCTTTCCTCCATGGCTTGTGGCGGGACGGGGGGCTACTCCCGTTATCCCTGCGTGTGTGTGTCTCCCATCCCCTTCTCGCCCCTGTCTCCCCATCCCTCCTCCATGGCTGGCTTCTCTCCCACGCTGTGTTCTGTCCTCCCATCTGCTCAGGGTGTGTGTGTCCCCCCGGCCCCCTTTGCTGGCCCCTTGCCTATCCCTTGGCTGCCCCTGGGAGGGGATGGGGCCTGCTGCTGTCTTGTGCCCCTGTCCCCTTTGTGTCACCCCACCACCTCCTGCTACTGTGCCCATGTCTGTGTAACCCTACCATCAGCGTCCTGGTCACTGGGCTCTGGGATGGTCTCCAGATACTCCACGTCCTCCTCCTAGGCTGCCGCCATCTCCTCCTCCTGCACCTCCAGGTCCCCTTGAGCTGTGAGGGCAATAGTAGTCTGTCAGTTTGTCCTTGCTTCCCCGCTGGGGTCTGTCCAGACCTGGGCTGTGCCCCCCCCTTCCTTAGGGTCTCTTTTGTACCTGGGTTGTTGTCGTCTTCCTTCTGGGGGGGCGTTCCTGGTGTCCAGCTGCTCCCTGTGCACCCCCTGTCCCTGTGGGTTTGGGGGGGGTACATGAGGAGGGTGATGTGTCCGGTGTTTGCATCCAAGGACTCTTCCTCCACCTGTAGGATGGGGGTGTCCTCCCACTTCCTGGCTGGCCTCACCAGGGGCAGTGGGCTCCCCCTGCTCTGGGGGTTTGGGCAGCGGGGTGATGGTGGTGTTATCTTTGCCCTTTTCCTGCCCCTGGCGAAGATTGAGCTGTGTATGCGGGAGGCCACAATCTCCCCGTCCACGCAGAAGAAGCGACCCAGCTCCCTGCAAACTCATGTATCCATATGACACGGCCGGATCTGAGATTGTTGTGGATATTTTTGTATCCCAACCTCAGGTCCTTTGCCTGCTGCATGCACTGGGGTCCATCCCTATTGTACCCCAGGTGCTGCATTTCCTGGGCGATGGCTTGTAGCAGCGCACAAGGTTTCTCTCAACCTTTTCCGGCTCCCACAGGCATATTTATATTTTATTTTATTTTACAAATTTATATCCCGCCCCCTCCTGCAATGCAGCTCGGGGCGGCTAACAACAGCAATAAAAACAATTAAAATTCACTTAAAATATAAATATAAAATACATCAATAAAACAGGGCTAGAAAACAATAAATAAATAGATAAATGGGCGGGGGATTAAAATCACCCCCCCCCCACCCTCCCTCCCAAAGGCCTGGGCAAACAGCCAGGTCTTACAGTTCCGCCGAAATGTCAAAAGGCTTGGGGCCAGGCGAGCTTCCTCCGGAAGGGAGTTCCACAGCCGCGGCCCTACCACCGAGAATGCTCGCTCCATCGTGGCCCCCCGCTTAACACGGGGGACCTCCAGGAGGGCACCCCCGGCAGACCGCAGGAGCCGTTCCGGGGCGCGAAGGGCGAGGCGGTCCCTAAGGTCAGGTTCTCATCCCTCATCCAGGGGTTCCCCTTTTGGGGTCTACCAGTCGGGGGCAGTCCAGCCTGGCTGCCTGGGACCCACTGTCACGGGTTGGAGGTTCGCACCCCCACTTTACCGGGTTTGAGTGACTCAGTTTCCCTCATGTACAGCCCACTTGAACCAGTTTTTCCTCTCTGGCCGATTCAAGCCTGCCGCAGGGACAACCCCTTTGTCACCCAAGGGGCCGATTCTTCCCGTTTAGACTCTTTAATCTCTGGGTTCGTAAGAGTTTGAGAACTCTTGTTGCTCACTTGTGTTCCAATGTTAGATACACACACTTCTTCATAAAGATAAGAAGTAAGTTTATTGATTACATAAGCAAGATTGTTGATACAGAGTGGTTACTAGAAATCAAAGATAAATATAACACATTCCTGATCTATACTGGTTGAGTTCTAAATAAGCATCTTATCCTACAAAGGTCCATAAGTTCTTCTCAGTCCTTGATGTAAGCGACTGGGCCTTCAGTCTTAGAATTGCTAGAAAGCAAAGTCCTGTGTCTCAGTTCATAGCTTCCAGCCTTGCTGGCTGACAGCTTTTAGGATGCAGATGCATCTCCTCAAGATGGCAAAGCGAGAGAGATCTTGATGGCTGCTAATGGCCTCTTTAAGTACCTTTCATGGTTTCTTTGTTTCTCGTTCCCGCCTTGGAGAAATGTGAGGCCTGTCACGTAGGCAACCCATGCAAACATGAAGGTTGATTTGCATCTCCACAGGTCTGTCTGGCCAGGGTTCCCAAATACACATTCTTTTAATCTCTTTGCATTTCCTGGAGCTTGGTCACACGTCGCAGTCCTGATTTGGGTTTTACAGTTCTCATTTGTAACATTACATACATGTTGCATGTTTTGCTTTACATATTTACTAGGCTTGTAGCCTACATGTAGGCCAGTATCGCATGTGTGTGACCCTGTGTTCCTCCGTGACAGCCCCCTTGTAAGACTGCATGTGCAGTGGCCACGACAAGAGTCCCGTAACATGCTTAGACTGGTGTGTCCCTGCATAATAGTGCGTCTGCAAGCACATTCTGTTTACCTATTACGTGTTCAATTTTCATGTCAAACTCCTGCAAGAACAGGCTCCATCTCAGCAGTTTGGAGTTTGAGTCTTGCACACTATTGAGTCATTGTAGGGGCGAGTGGTCGGTGTAGACTGTGAACGTTTTACCAGATATGTAAGGTTTAAGTTTCTTCATGACCCAGACTATGGCCAGACACTCTCTTTCAGTCGTTGCCAGATTCTTTTCCCTTGGGAGCAGTTTCTTACTAAAGTATGCAATGGGACGGTGTATTCCCTCCTCCCCTTCTTGTGTGAGGGTTGCTCCCAGGCATGTGTCAGAGGCATCAGTCCAGATATGGAATTCTTTCTCATAATCCGGACTGATTAACACTGGTGCCTCAGACAGAACCCTCTTAAGTTTGTCAAATGCGCTGTTGCACTCATCTGACCATTGTACCTTCTCTGGGCATCGTTTCTTGCATTTGTCAGTTAAGGGGGTCGCTATGTTACTGAAGTGTGGGACATAGCGGCGGAAGTAAGTAGTCATGCCTATGAACCTCTGGATCTGTTTCTTGGTTGTGGGTGCAGGCCAGGAGCAAATAGCCTCTACTTTGTCTTTTCGAGGACACAATTTGCCACTTCCCACCCTTGTGCCCTAGCTATGTACCCATAGCAGCTTTACACTTTGCTGGTTTTATTGTTAGTCCTGCCCCCTTAATCCTGTGTAGTACCTTGCTTACGTGTGTCACATGTGTATCCCATGTTTCACTGTAAATCACCAGGTCATCTATATAAGCCAGGGTAAAATCATGCATCCCTTCTAGGAGGTGATCCATTAACCTAATGAATGTAGACCCACTGTTCTTTAACCCAAAAGGCATCACAGTGAATTCATACAGGCCCTTGTCAGTTCATTTTAATCTGCCAATACCCCTTGGTCACGTCTAGGGTAGTCAGATAGTTAGCCCCTGCAATCCTTTCAATCATGTCATCTGTTCTAGGCATGGGATATGCATCTGACACAGTCATATCATTTAGTTTACGATAATCGACACAGAACCTTATGGAGCCATCGGGTTTAGGCACTAAAACCACAGGGTTCCTGTCTCAATGGTGTGCACAATAATATCTGTTTTCCCAGGTTTGTTTGAAAAGCTTCCTTTGTATTCCTGCAGGAGCTGTATCATCTCTTGCCTTTGGGAGGTGCTGAGGTCTGTGGAAATGCCAATTTCCACCAGAGATTCAGTTCCCTGGCTCTCCTGCAGGAGGTTTGGTAGGGGGTCATTCAAGCTGTCAGCTGTGGCATCTCCTTCTACCACTGCAGTGAGACAAGCCTGTATGTCCCTATCATGGTAATCTTTTTGATTCGATTTACGTGAAATTCTTGTGCATGTGTTCTGGAGTTGGGTTTGTTCACACAATAAGTGACCTCATTCTTCTTATCAATTATATGATATGGGCCATCCCAAATGACTTACCCGCCACCTTGTTAGTCGGTTTCATAACTAGCATGGTGTCTCCTGGGTTATAAGATCTGTCTTTGGTTTTCTTGTCATATGTTATCTTCTGGGCTCTTGGCTACTGGCCAGGTTCCCTTGGGCCTCCTTTAACATGGAGGTTATTTTCTCTCTGAATTGTTGGACATATCCGGTTACAGGTTGTCCTTCAATTTCCTCTAAGTTTTCCCAGGAATCTCTTACCAGGTCTAGGGGGCCTCTCACATTCCTCCCAAATAGCAATTCAAAAGGAGAATACCCGGTAGATTCCTCGGGTATTTCCCAATATGCAAATAGGAGGTATGGCAACAGTTTGTTCCAATTATTTGCTCTGTTGCTCATAAAGTTAGTTAGCATTTGCTTCAGTGTCCCATTAAATCTTTCCACTAACCGGTTTGTTTGGGGGTGATATGGAGCTGTCTTTATGTGCTTCACATCACGTATCTTCCAGAGCTGTTGGAAGATACTGAAGAGGAAATTTGCCCCTCTATCTGTTATGATCTGTTTGGGAAAACCCACCCTACTGAAAATATCCATTAATGCGTCTGCTATACTGGGGGTGTCCACATTCTTCAGTGCTGCAGCTTCGGGATATCTAGTGGCATAATCTACTACAACTAGTAGGTATCTTTTCCCAGAGGTGGAGGCTTTTCTCATGGGACCTACAATATCCATCCACACTCTATAAAAAGGCACTTCGATAATAGGGAGGGTGTGTAAGGGCACCTTTTTTGGGTCGTTCCCTTCCTTGTTCCTCTGGCAGGAGTCACACACCTTGCAGAATTCTTTAACGTCTGCTTTCATGTCTGGCCAGTCAAAGTTTAATTGTAGCCTTTGCAGCTACCCCTAGGTGTCCAGCAAAGGGAGAGGAATGTGCCAGTTTAAGCAAGTCCTCTCTGAACTTTTTGGGCACCACCAGTGTCTTAGGTTGATCCTGCCCCTTCCCATCACTTCCCTGGGGTAGGCTCTTATAGAGCAACCCACGTTCCCATGAGTATTCTGCCCCGTGTGATGCAGTTGGGTTTCCCTTCTCGGCTGCTTCTCTGATTCCCTGCAGAGTGACATCCTTTGTTCGTTCTACTCTGATTTCAGTGTGTGTTGCAGTCAAGTTTTTTCTTGCGAATTCTAACCTTGGGTCTGTCTCTTGCTCCTCCCCATTTGGGTCAGAACTCTCCAGGTCCCCTTCTGGCCCTGTCCCGGCCACCTCTGCTAACTGGGCTTGGGGTTCAGTTAGGACCTGGTCCTGATCCCTCATAGGGTTCAGTGGTTGAGGTACAACCTGTTTGGGGCTCTCCGAGCCTTGTTGCTCTTCTCCCTCCCTTTCCTGGGTGCTCTCCGGTGTTCCTGGGGTAGAGGTGTGACCTGTTTAGGGCTCTCTGAGCCTTGTTGCCCCTCACCCTCTGTTCCCGGGTTGCTCTCCAGCTCCCCGTGTTCCTGGGATTGGGCTTTTTCCACCCTCCCATCCAGCAGCCATCTGTTTATGGCATTCCCCACCAACAGCTTGTTCTTTGCAGTTATGGGGAGCACAGCTACTAGGATTTGTCCCTTCACTCCCTCCCATTCCAACTCCACATTGGCTGTGGGGAGTTCATTGTCTAGTCCCTTATAGCAACTAACAGACTTTGTGGGGGGTGTAACACGCTTCCGGGATCAAATCCTCTCTGACCATGACCCAGTCTGCCCCATTATCAATTCGACCCACACAGGGCATGCCAATGACTTTGGCTGGTCTGAAGAGGTGTGCATTATTTGTGTGGGGGTCTTGGAGTGTGTAACAGATATAATCCCCTGTGGGATTGTCTGTCCTCACTGAGGCCAAGTTAGCTTCAATCTTTGCTCTGCTTTAGTTCTCAGTATTCTTGGAGTTGGGACAATTCCTTTTTATGTGTCCTGTCTGGTTACAGGTATAACAGGTTATGGGATTTGTCTGTGGATTGTGAGAATTGTGTGCTCTTTGGGGTCTGGGTGATCCCTGTCTCCCCCCACCCCCATTCTCATTTGGTTTGTTCTGGGCCAAGTTTCCTTGCTCAGATTGTGGATTTCTGTACCCATTCTGCTTCTGATAAAACCCTTGTTTGGATTTTCCCCCATTATTTGGTTTCTTTTCCCCATTATTTGGCTTTCTGTCCCCATAAGCAGAGATAGCATTTGCAATATACTCATCTGCCCTTCTCCCAGCCTGTTTGACTTTCGTGATCCCCTGATTAAGCAAGTGTGATTTGAGATTAGGGGTACAATTATTTAGGAATTGCTCAAGGATTACAAGGTCCATTACTTGCTCCTTCATAGCCTTTCCTTGTTCCTCTAACCATTTCACCCCATACTGATTTAACATTTTCCCCATATCTGCATAAGACATACCATCTTCCTTGTTAAAGTTGCGTAGTTTCAGGTGAAAAGTTTCTGGAGTGATTCTGTACTCCTCAAGAACTGCTTTTTTGAATTCCTCAAAAGTCAATGCTTGATTTTCCTCCAGCTTTACGTTGTACACATCTCTTGCTTTCTCGGGATCTTGTATCACCAGATTGATCCATAAGTCCTCTGGAATCTTTTCTTGTTGAAATATGTGCTGGGCAGTTGTGAAAAATTTATCGATGCATTCACTTTCTTTGTATATGGGCAGAAGTGCTGAACAGTCTCTGATCAGCTGTCTTCTGTCTTTTTCTTGGGTGCTTCCAGAGGGTAGTGTGGGTTGGATTCCTGCATCTACCTGCAGTTTTAGGAGCTCAAGTTGATGTTTTCGTTCTCTCTCTCTGTCCTGTTTCATTTTCTCAAGTTCGAACTACATTAGTCATTTTTTTCCCTTTTCTTCTGCTCTCATTTGCTCTAATTTGAGCTCCTTGTCCATTCTTATTCTGGCTATCTCGAGTTCAGGGTTTGAGCCTTGTCCCCCTGGTTGTCGATCAGTTGGTAGGGGGTTTTGAGGCATGTTTGGCAGTGCATCTCCATCTCCTGGTTGCTGGTCGGGTGGACAGGGGTTTGGAGGGGGATTTGCTGCCCCCGCTCCGTTCCCATCCGTTCCATTCGTGCTCATTTCAAATTCTTGTATCAGCTGTTTCAGGTGCTGTTTAGTTTTCCCTTCTGCTTCGAGACCTCTCTTTCAGGCTTCCCTGCTCAGCTCTGACCTTCTCAGGTGATGAAAATGCTTTGGGAGCCCTATTTTGTTTACTGTCCCTGGCCTGAAATTAAACTAAAACAACAAACTCAGCACACTCTGTTCAAGGATCTGCTTATTCCACTCTCTCAGAGCTGAGTTCCCGACTCCTGGGGCTTTCAGTCTCTCCAGGTATGGGATTTACTCCCCTCAGAGGATTCCAGTCACCTGGCAGTGCTCCTCTACTTTCTACACATTGGTCCACAAGCTGAGCGTGACCCTTCTCGTTGGGAGCCAACTGTCACGGGTTGGAGATCCGCACCCCCACTTTACCGGGTTTGAGTGACTCCGTTTCCTTCGCGTACAGCCCACTTGAACCAGTTTTCCTCTCTGGCTGATTCAAGCCTGCCACAGGAACAACCCCTTTGTCACCCAAGGGCCCGATCCTTCCCGTTTACAGACTCTTTAATCTCTGGTTCGCAAGAGCTTGAGAACTCTTGTTGCTCACTTGTGTTCCAATGTTAGACACAGACACTTCTTCATAAAGATAAGAAGTAAGTTGATTGTTGATACAGAGTGGTTACTAGAAATCAAAGGTAAATATAACGCATTCCTGATCTATACTGGTTGAGTTCCTAAATAAGCATCTTACCCTACCAAGGTCCATAAGTTCTTCTCAGTTCTTGATGTAAGCAACTGGGCCTTCTGTCTTAGAGTTGCTAGAAAGCAAAGTCCTGTCTCTCAGTTCATAGCTTCCAGCCTTGCTGGCTGACAGCTTTTAGGACGCAGATGCATCTCCTCAAGATGGCCAAGCGAGAGAGATCTTGAAGGTGGCTAATGGCCTCTTTAAGTACCTTTCATGGTTTCTTTGTTTCTCGTTCCCGCCTTGGAGAAATGTGAGGCCTGTCATGTAGGCGACCCATGCAAACATGAAGGTTGATTTGCATCTCCACAGGTCTGTCTGGCCAGGGTTCCCAAATACACATTCTTTTAATCTCTTTGCATTTCCTGGAGCTTGGTCACGTGTCACAGTCCTGATTTGGGTTTTACAGTTCTCATTTGTAACATTACATACATGTTGCATGTTTTGCTTTACATATTTACTAGGCTTGTAGCCTACATGTGTGTGACCCTATGTTCCACCAGGTGGCAGTGGAGCAGGTGCTCTCCTGTTGGGGAAATGCATCTGGGTGAACTGTTGTCCTGATGTACCCCTGTTGGTGCTGTGGGGTGTTCCTCCCCCCCCGGCGGTTCCCACTGTTTTACCTGACTGCCACAGAGGCCGTCTTTGGCTGTGTCCCCAGTGGTGCCGTGCTCCAGGGTGTGGGTGCTCTCCTGTTTGGGTTGTTGGTGGTGGAGCTGTCAGCGGTTTGCCTGGCAGAACCCCAGCATCTGCTTGGGGCTGGTCCGTGCCTTCCCCACTTCCCTGTGTGTGGGGAGTTCCTCTGTCTTACCTTGCTGTCGAAGGCACTCTCCTTCCTGGCCTGCGTTGCAGCGGTGGCCAGTGCGGGTGCAGCTGGTGGGGCATTGCGCCTTCTCCCCATTTTGGGAAGGGAGACTTGTCAGTGGGCATCCTGACCCCACCCTGGCAGCGGTGGCCTGGGCCCTCCTCCCCTGGGTGGCTTAGGGTCTCTTGGCTTACCCTGCCCTTTGTAGCCCATTATATGATGCTGGCTCTCTTTGTGTTGTCTGTAGCTTTCCGACCAGACATGTTGTTGTTGTTAGCTTTTATATAGTGCCAGCAATGTACCTGGCGCTTTACAGAGAATAAAATAGGCATGGTCCCTTCCCGAGAGCTTGTTGGGAGCCAGAACACCCATGTCCTTACTTGCTTTGCCTTTAAGAGCTCCCGGCCGGGCGTTCAGCGTGTCTCCCGGGTGTGTGTGTCTACTTGCGAACCCCTGCGGTGCCTCTCTAGCTGTGTCTTCATGGTTTCGGCGGACCCTTCCCATGGGTGGGTGTGCTTAACTGTTCACATGGATGGCTGGGTGTTTCACACCCATCTCCGCCCATAGCTCGGATTCACCACAACTTTGACACTGCGCTTAATACAATGGGTGAACCAGAGGCTGTGGAAGCCCCGCTATGTCTGGTTTCATGGGATCAGTTTCAGTGGGTGTCGCCCACCGAGGCGGGGCATGTTCTTGGGGCAGTTCGGGCCACCTTTTGTGAACTTGACCCATGCCTGTCCTGGCTGGTTAAGGCCAGATGGGAGACGTTGGGGCCATTGCTGGCGGGGTGGTCAGTGCCTCCCTTTAGGAGGGCAGAGTGCCGGGCTGCCTCAAGGAGGCGGTGGTGCGGCTTCTGCTGAAAAAACCATTACTCAGCATTGACTCCCTCGCCAGTTATCAGCTGGTCTCTAACCTTCCCTTTTTAGGGAAGGTTATTGAACGCGTTGTGGCCCAAGAGCTGCGGGAGTATCTCGACCACACCGGCTGTATGGATCCTTTGCATTCCAACTTTAATCAGGGCTATGGGACTGAGACTGCACTTGTGGCTTTGGTTGACGACCTCCACCGTGAATTGGACCAGGGTCGTTTGACCCTGCTAATTCTGTTAGATCTGTTGACTGCTTCTCCCGCTAGGACCCGAAAGGGCCGAAAAGGAGACCTGCCGCCCCAGCGACAGGAAAAAAGGAAAAAAATGCTCCCCCCGGAATAGCCAGTGAAGGGGAGGATGAGGCATCAGAGCCCCCCATGCCTCAGAGGATCACGAACCCTCTGAGGAAGAGAGCAGTCACTTCTCCCTTGTGTAGGGGGAGATAGAGGAGCCGGGGATTGAAGCTTCCTCTGACCCAGATAGGCCCAGCAAATACAGAGACCAGATCCTCACCTCATGGAGAAAAAAGACAAGCGCGACTCTCCAGCCTCCTCCGAAGAGAAGGAGGAGAGAGAATATATTCCACGAACTAGAGCCAGAGACAGGGGGGTATGCTTCTAGATAAGACAGCTCCCCAACAAGGCTTGCAGGATGAATAAAACACAGGAATCCCTCTACTGGCTCATTAAGAGCAAGGAGGCTCTCCTTGCCATCCTAAAGTGGATGCCGCAGCAGCATCCCTTGCTAGAAACTCTGTTTCCCCACAGAGGCCGACAAGGGAATAGAGAGTAGCCTGGGGAGGAATTTGGGGAAATAGCCTCAATCATAAAGATGGCCACCATCACCTCATACTTTTCAAGGGCCCTTATGACTTGGATCAAATGAGCCAGGGATCCTCTTGTCTTTATGAAAACGACAAGGATCCTATCCATATGCCTTTATAGCAGACTCTTCCACTGATATCCTTGCTGGGCATCACGGACAGCTGCGCCAGTGTAGCAGCCCGTTGCCACCTCTGGCTCAGGTCCTGGAAAGTGGATTCCATTGCCAAAAATGCCCTAGTGAGGGGACCTTTCCAAGGGACCAAACTCTTCGGGTTCTGCCTGTACAGGGTCCCCACAGACAAGTCCAAAAGGCAAACTTTACAAAGCTTCGGAATTTAAAACAACAATAACAAAAACCCCAAACCCTTTTTGTTCCTTCAGTGCAGGATTCTCGCCAGACGACCTTTCTATCCACATAGAGGAAACCAGCAAATATATAAGCCCAGATGGAAGAAGCAGAAGGGATCATGGAACACAGCCCAGCACTCGCGGGGCTCTGGACACCCCAAAGCGGACACATGACTATAGGATCTGCCCCCATCAGGACCCTGCAACCCTAGGAGGCAGGCTACAGCTCTCCGCGGGGAGATGTCTGGACTCCACAGTAGATGCATGGGTCCTCCGAACCATTCAGAGGGGATACGCTATTGAGTTTTCCCTCTTCCCTTGGAACTCCTTCAAGGGATCCGGACTCTACTCATCCTGTTCCTCATCCCCTAAAAGTCGGACGAATACTGAGCAATCCTCGACCTCAAAATTCTCAAAGTACGAAAGTTCAAGATGGAAACCCTTCAGTCAGTCCACATAGTGATCACCCACGGCGAGTGGCTGACCTCCCTCACCCTGAAAGCAGCATACCTTCAGGCAAAGACTCAGATTCACATATGCCCAACAACACTGACAATACTCAGCCCTACCCTTCGACATTGCCACCTCACCCAGGACATTCATGAAGGTCCTGATCCTTCTCATCGCAAATCTACGGAAGGAAGGCATCAGGATCCATCCATACCTCAACGACATCCTCATATGATTACCCTCCTACGAGCAAGCGTTGACGGATGTCCACAGCACCATCGACTACCTACAGAACCACGGCTGAAGAACAACCTGAAGAACAACTACCTGACTCCTTTCCAGACTCTGGAACACCTGGAGGTGTTCCTCGACACCAACAGGTACGGTCTTCCTTACCCCACAACGACAAGAGAAACTACGAGGCCTTATCAACCAAGTCTCGAAGGCCCGCAAGGCCAGACTCAAGGACTTTCCAGTCTACAGGGCGACATGATCCCCTGCCTGGGAATCCTGCATTGGACCTGATTCCACTCCAGACCATTACAACGGTTCCTACAACCATGGCAAAACTACCTTGTGCAGGGAAAAAACCTGTGGATCACAGTCCTGACCCCGCTGAAGAACTCTCTCCACTGATGGACAAAGGGAGACCGATTCCAACCAAGCATTCCACTCTCAGGACCCCAACAGGACGACAGTGACAACGGATGTGAGCCTCCGAGGCTGGGGAGTGCACTCACAGGGCAAGACTGCAAAAGGCAAGTGGCTGTTCTGGGAGCAACATCACCACATCAATGGGCTGGAAATGCGTGTGATCTACCTAGCACTATGGACCCCAGCCCCGACCCTTCAAGGAAACCACGTACTGACAACACAGTGACAAAGGAGTACGTCAACCACCAGGGAAGATCTCGCTCAGAATCTCTCCACCAACAGGCAACCAATCTAAAATCCATCCGGGCAGTTCACATTTAAAAAAAATAAAAAATCAAAAATCAAGCAGATTGGCTAAGCAGGGGAAAGATCAACCCGGGAAAGTGGGCACTCCTCCCGGCAGCATTCGAGACCATATTCAAGACATTCAGACAGCCTGGGAACACCCTGCTCGCATCACCAGCCAACACAAAGACCATTCTCTTTGTATCCCCAGTCTCTGAGGAGCGGCATTCGACGCACTGAACCTGACTTGGCCGCCAGGGCTCTCTTATGCTTTCCCACCTTTTCCCCTAATAGGCAAGACAGTGGCAAAGATCAAATAGGAACGATCGACCACCATTCTCGTAGCCCCCTACTGGATGCAGCGACTGTGGTTTATGGACATCCAAGACCTGAACTTGGAAACCCTGCTCAGGCTTCCAGTCCCCCCATTCTCCTGACTCAGGGACCCATCCGTTACGACAACCAGAAGCCCTGAAACTAACAGCATGGAGGCTGAACGGAGGGCTCAGAGGAAGTTGGGCTATTCCCACCAAATCATTGACATTATGCTACAATCCAGGCAATTGGCCACAAAACGCATATACCAGTCCACCTCGGCTTCCTTTGCCAGGTGGTGCAGGGACAGGGATGTTAGACCAGCTAAGACCCCCATTAGGGTTAGCCTAGAATTTCTCCAAGAAGGGCTAGACAAGGGTTTAAAGCCCAACACACTACAAAGGCAGGTAGCTGCTCTGAATTGCGTACTCTGCTCCGTGAAGGGCCGCAAGTTAACTAAACACCCCAATATTGTTCCGTTCCTGAAAGTGTCAAGGGTTATCCCTCCTCCCATGGCTCACCAATTCCCCACGTGGAATCTGAATTTAGTCTTGAAAGCCTTAACCAAGATTCCCTTTGAACCCCTCAGGGAAGTCTCCCTTTATTATCTGTCCCTCAAGCTCAGCTTTCTCATAGGCCTCACCTCGAAGACTCTCAAAAGAGTCTCTGAACTCAGTGCCCTATCCATAGACCCCTTCTGCTCCTTCAAGGAATCCTCAGCAGCCCTTAGACTAGACCCGACTTTTTGTCCCAAAGTCGACACCTGCTTCCACAGGGAACAGGAGGTGGTCCTCCCCTCCTTTTGCCCCCAAACAACTCACCCACAGGAACAAGTCTGGCACAAGCTTGATGTGAGGAGAGCTTTCAAGGACAGGACAGCCCCCTTCAGAAAGACGTCTGCCCTCTTCGTAGCTTACAGCCCTCAGAGAAGGGGCATGAGGGCATCCAAAGCTGCTGTTGTGCACTGGATCTCTCTGTGCATCACAGAGACTTACAAGGCTTGAAGGCAAGCTGCCCCCCCCGCCCCCCCGGGGTCTTTGCCCATTCCCAGAAGGGAATGGCCACCTCCCAGGCCTTTAGAAATTCAACCTCCTATGGGGAAATATGTTGGGCAGTGACCTGGTCTTTAGTGCACCGCCTTTACCAGGCACTAAAGGATCCCGCTGCTCAAATCAGCCAAGGCGATTTTTGGGAGGAGAGTTCTGCAGGCGGTGCTGTAAGGGGTTCCCTTGACCTCCTTCCGCTTGACATCTCTCTCTCTCTCCCCCCCCTTCCCCCCCCCTTGGGACACCGCATTGGAATGTCCCTACAGTTTTTACTGGCCATCCAGGAGGATCTCCTGGGAGAAAGGAAAATTGGGTCCTTACCTCGTGAATTTTCCTTCTACGGGAGATCTTCCTGGATGGCCAGTCCCATCTGTAGTGAGAGAGAGCTCTGAGGTGCCCGGAACTCAGATGCTTAGCCAAGTACCCACTTAGAACCCAGAGCTACCCCCTGTTGCGGTGGCAGCAGGGAAGTTACATGTAAGGTTGACATTGTTAATAAATATTTTGTTTCAGAAAAGTTTTCAGAAAGGTTTCCAGTTCAGCATAGGTTAAACAGTGTGAAGTAAAGCTTGAAAACACTGGAGCTGAGTGACTAGATCCCCACTGAGCATGCTCCAGGAAAAAATCAGGAAGTCTGCCTCCTACTGTCAGTGGTGGGACTCTAACCCTACAGTTTTTACTGGCCACCCAGGAGGATCTCCCGTAGAAGGAAAATTCACAAGGTAAGGACCCAGTTTTCCTGTCGTCTTATGGGGTTGGGCCACCGTGAGCACATTACACCAGTGCTCCGGACTCTGCACTGGCTGCCTATAGTCTTCCGGGCCCGATTCAAGGTGTTGGTGTTGACCTATAAAGCCCTCTACGGCCTGGGCACAATTTACCTATGGGATCGCCTCACTCTCCATGCTCTGAAGCGACCCCTGCGGTCAGCCGGGAGCACCTGCCTCGAGGGATCACTAGGGAGAGGGCGTTCTCAGTGGCCGCACCTCAGCTGTGGAATTCCCTCCTGGCAGAGGCCTGGATGGCCCCAGACCCCCCCTTCCTTCCAGCATATGAGTAGGGCTGATGCGGCAGCAGCTGTTACCGCACCGCGATTCCGTTCCACCATTTCGGAATTGCCCGCGCCACACCGCGACTTTTCTGCAGACATTCCGCTAATTCCGCTGGAATTCTGCAAATCGTGGAATTGCGGAAAAATTGCGGAAAACTGCTATTCTGCTATTTTGTGGCGCTGGTGGAATTGCGGAAGTAGCGAAAATGTAATGTTTCCACGATTCCACTAAGTAGCGGAATTAAATAAGCGGAACCGCGGAATGAAACTAGCGGAATGAAAGCCTCTGCCATGCCATTCCACTAATTGCGGAAACACTGTTTCCGCCGGAAATAGCTACCGCTGCGATATTCCGTACAGCCCTACATATGACTAAGGCTGCTTTTAGACGAGCAGGTCGCTGTCATGTGACCCACTTGTGCGATGTTTCAAAATCCCGCAACGCGGGATTACACGAGACACCAGGCGGGAATCAAGCGCATGAAAGGCAGTCGCGCATTCTTTGCCGACCGTGCATTAAATAGCTCACAATCAAGGTATTTAATTCGCGGTCGGCAAAGAATGCGCAGCCGCCTTTCATGCACTTCATTCCTGCCCGGCGTCTCGTGTAATCCCGCGTTGCGGGATTTAAAAAAATCGTGCAAGNGTTGTGGGTTAGGGAGGGAGGGAGGGAGGGCTATTGTGTTTGACTTCTCTTTTATTGTGGTGTTTTTGCTTGCTGTTTTATTGTTTTTCTATGTATATCTGCCCCAAGGTGCCTGAAGCAGGAGGGGTGGGGTAACAAAACTTGTTAAATAAATAAATAAATAAGTCTCCACCCACTGAGCATCGTGGCTCTTTCCCGGTTGCTCCGTGAGTGTAGATGGGTGATTTGCGGGAACGTGCACACCCACCCCGCCTCATTCACACAGATGCTCACCCGGTGGGAGGAGTCTGTGTGAGAATGGGCTAAATGTTACCACTGTTTGTAAACCCTGTCTGGAAAAATGGAAACAAGAGAGAGAGAGAGAGCGCGCGATTTATATGGAGGATGGATGGTGGTGTGTGGTCACTAATAAGAAAGTCTGTCTCTATGGGGATGGGAGATGTCGTATTCTAAAACCAAGTTTTTGTTTCCAGTCAAAGCTTGTGGCTAAAATTGGAGAAATTACTCTGCATCCGGTGAGAACGTTTTTGAGGGATGTAGAAATGTTTGTATCCCCAGACTATCAGTAGTGAAGCAGTAAACTTCCAGTTTGGGGACTCCAATTCCAGAGTTACATTTAGATTTAATACACTTGCTAAAATAAAAAGACACCCAAGTAGTAGAAATAGAGTTTGATATGGTTTTGGCTCGTGTTTCTCTTAATCAAATTCTGTCTGAGCACGAAGAAATCCTAGATACCCCAGCTAGAGGTCAAGTTCAGCTTTGGATGTGGGCAGTTAGTTTGGGAATTGCCATAGCAAATGTTTTAGGTGTCTTAATTTACCTATGTGGAAAGGTCTGCATTCTCTCCCATAAATCAGACCAATTGGCATATCATGGCTTATCTTCTAGATGCTTCCTATGCTGAAATCATTGAATAGTGTCTGGAATTTTATCCCTTCATTACCCAGACAAGGGAGTGGGGTGAACATATAGGATATTTTTAGGACAGAAACAAGTAGAACAGTATTTATTCTTGAGTATTTCTGAGTAGTCGAGGATTGGGCTCGAATTTCCGACAGCTCCTCGGTAATGTGATGACTGTTCGGAACTTGGTATTCGGTACATGGTATGCCAGCACTACCACGGTATTGTCCACCATTGATTGTGTACACATCTGAACCAACCACAGTGCAAGACACCATTGAAGGGTAGAAAGAGGCCAAAATGAAGAGTCTGCTTTGATACTGTGTGAGGAAAAGCGGTAGAGGAAGACCTTGACCGCTTCACCCTGCACAGTATAAAAGCAGAGGCTACATTTTCCTTCTCTTTGAGGGTTGTAGGAGGTGAAAACATTAATTAAGCATTACTCGATTGAGACATTACCAAGTACCAAATACTGTTTCCATTTCTCAGGTTCTCGGTACTTGCATTACTCATCTGAAACTAGGTAAAACTGAATGCCGAGTTTCAGCCCTAATATTTTTCATAGATATTGCTTCTTTTACTGGTTATTGGCTTATAAGGTCAGCGTAAATTTTTAGGTCAAGGGGGGGTGGGGGGGAAAGCAACTAGTCAAGCTTTTTAAGTTAGCCATTTTGCGCCATAGATAGCTTCCGTAGAATGGGGTCATAAAGGATCAAGACACTTGCTAAATCAGCCAATAGAAATATTTTAATCTAGTACAAGTATTTTATAAGGATTAATACCATATATAGCCACGCTTATGAATAATAACAATAATAATAATTAATAAAGGCAAAATCTGCATATTCACTCAAATCAGACAGTGCTATGAAGGTGGCAGGTCCGATCCATAACTTTTGCTTTGCACAAAGTCACACCAGCCCAGACCCTGGTTCTGCAAAGAGAATCACCTTTGCTGTGTTTTACTTTAGGTGGGATTTTTACTGTCTCATTGAGTCTGACTAACTCAGTGCAGTGCAGTTCATTTTATCTTCTTTAGTACATAAGAGTTTTCTTAATTTAGGATTTAGAATATAAGGACTTCCTTGTAATAAATTTAGTTCTGTTATTTCTATCCTTTTCTGGTAACAAGTTTTAATTCTGTTCTGTCATTTCTATTCCTTGAAGATATGGTTGTGTTATTTTAAATGCTTGTAACCTGTTTCTGAAAGCTCAGCTTGTTTTTCCCCTACTTTGAATAATTTTTGCTTTATTGGAGAATTCTGTGTCTAGTGAATTTTTGTGGGAGAGAAAAACAGAAGTGAAGAGTGGGTAAACTCTAGAACTTCTGATTTTCCATAGAGAGCAAAATCCCACATTGCGCATCCCCCGTTCAACTTTCAGATGGGCTGTGGGCTCTGTGGCTCCTGGGTGGCCATGTGGAGTAGCATGTCATCTAAAAACACCCATAGTTGGGTTCCCATTCCTAACAGGATTGTAAATGAACAAGAATAAATAACATGCATGTATTACTGCTGCATTTCCCCCATAACTGATATCAGTACTCTGTTCCATAGAAAATGAAAGGAGGACAATTGAGGTGTCTATTCCAGTAGCAGAAACTATGGACAGTACCAAAGAAGATACTCCTTCCCCTGCCAGTGGGACCAGTGCAAGAAGGTAAATCAGCCGCTTATTGACAATCGGTTGTCAGAGTGAATGAGATGTGTATACCATCTTTTAAGGAAAGAAATACTGAGAAAAATATAGTGTTAACCTAATGGGAAATGTCAAGTCAAATCTGGAAGAATATGATATGGCATTTCAACACTACTTCACAATTTAATCTGCAGAAATGGAAGAACGCTACCAGGATGACAGTTTTTTTCTGTGGGCATATCCTGTTAGAATGTGCTGCACCCCTCCTAGGAGCTTTTGAAACCTTGTGGTGCATGGTCTGATTCCTACAATAGTTGTAGACCATATCAGTCATTGCTTATGGGTGAAGGAGAAAGGGTTAAGCTAAATGAACAGCTATTTAAACTGTTCATATCCTGACTTCTGTGGGTTTGAGTCAGGTGTGTTGTGTGGGTAGGAACCCTGATGATCCACACTGGAAGCTTTTGCATATTAATATAGCTGTGCTTTGTGTATAAATATAAAATGATAGTCTAGTTGGCTTTTGTTGTAGCAGACACAAAATCACTACACTTCTTTGTTTTAGTAGATGTTCCTAGTGCAAGCAGATCTCACTAACCACAATCTATGCTTAAAATCTAAGTGATTGTGTTCGGTGGGAAGGGAGGTACTGATAATGAATACCATTATTATACATTGTTGATCAAAATTTTGTATTTGCTTCTTTCTTCCTGGACCTCTCTTTTTCTCTCTCTCCCCCCACCCCCCCAACGCCATGTGTGCCTATAGATCTACAGGTGCCTCCAGCAAGGGCAGCTCACCGTTAAGTCCCACTTCTGGAAGTATGAGAGCACTGCCTATGAATCAGAGGACAAAGGTAAGGCTCCCCAAATGTAATTGTGCTGCCATCATCTTCAGTCCGTGGACTTCAGCTGCCTTCATTTCATGTATCTGACAAAGAACCTAGACAAAGGCTGGTTTCTGCTTTGTGGATACAAGTCTAAATCCACTGAAATTAAGAGGAATCTGAACCAGCATTGAGTACTCCTTTGTCTCTAGGAGCCTAAACTGAAGCACGGTTAAACTAGGAATGAAGTAATCTTGGGATTCTTCCTACTGCTCATGTTTGCACATTATTATTATTATAAACCTTTATATAGCGCAAGTCATGTACTTGGTGCTGTACAGAAACATAGAAATACACGCGGTCCCTGCCTGTGGCTTACAATCTAAAAGACAAGGAGGGGGAGACAGGGAGAGGGGACAGCGGGAGAGACAGGGGAGAAGACAAACAACATTCAAGCGGATGCAGTTTCAGGTGCGTGTGCTTGGCTTGGTTACAATCAGGTTGATTGCAGCAGTCTGCAGAGGAGGGCAGACAGTAGGTATATGGGGAAAAACTAGCAGATATTGGGAAAGGCAGTGAGGAAAAAGTGGGTCTTGAGGAGGGATTTGAAGGAGCGGAGGGAGGGGGCAAGGCGGATGTGGGTAGGGAGGGAGTTCCAGGCATGGGGGCCAGTGAGGGAGAAGGGATGAAGACGGTTAGGTGAGCAGGAGAAACGAGGAAGAGTGAGGGAGGGGACAGAGGAAGAGTGCGTGCAGGAGTGCGTAGGGAGATTAGGTCCAAGAGGTAAGGGGGACCTTGGTTGTGGAGTGTTTTGAATGTGAGAACCAGGAGTTTAAACAGGATACGTTCAGGAATGGGGAGCCAGCGGAGATAGAAGAGGAGAGGCTGCACATGGTCGAAGTGACGGGCAGAGTGAATGACCTTGGCAGCAGAGTTTTGGATTGTGATAAGGGAGGAGGTGAGAGCGAGGGAGGCCAGCCAGGAGGAGGTTGCAGTAATCGAGACGAGAGATAACCATGGCATGAACAAGGGCTTTGGCCGAGGAGATAGAGAGAAAGGGGCGGATCCGAGCAATATTACGGAGGGCGAATCGGCAGGATTTGGCCACAGAGTCAATATAAGNACAGAGTCAATGTAAGGTTTAAAAGAGAGGTGCGTGTCAAAGATGAAGCCCAAGCTACGGGCTTGGAGAACAGGATGGATGGTGACTCCATCGATGCAGATGGGCAGGTTAGAGGGAGAGGAAGGGGAGGGAGGAAAAATGAGGAGTTCGGTTTTTGCCATGTTGAGCTTGATGGGATATAAATTTGGCATTATGGGCAGTCTCTCATCAGGAGCAGCCAGTGAATGGAACAAGCCAGGACTGGAAAGTAGCAAGTTGGTATGGGCCAGTTTGCCCTGTCTATAGCTTTCAGAGCTAGATTAAAGGATGGCTACATTGCATCCTTTAATGCCTATGGCATTCCCCATTATGTTAACACTTAGTGAGATCCTACGCTAAGCCATATTTATGCCCCAAGTCTTCTCTGTCAGATGCCTTTACAGACCAAATTACACACCAAACACACACACACGCTCCATCTAGATCTCACTGGACCTAACCCCCTTCCCCCGCTACTCCTGTACCTTCTGCCAGCACCTGAAATGCACTTGGGATCCCACATTGAGATGGCTGCTCCATCACTGCCATCTGCACAGAGAAGCAGAGCAAGCAACATGCTAGCAAGGGGGCTTGGAAATGTAGATGCGATAGCAGCAGCAGCTGCTAAAGACCCACATCGACTCTCAGCCTGGCTTCCCCAAGGGACCTAGCCCCCCTCCCTTTTCTAGTCTCACTCACATATTGCAGGCACAGATGCTGAGTGGTCAGAAGCAGAGCACAAGCAGCAGGACAAGGCACTGTGGTGCAGGCAGATGAACAGTTAGTTACACAGGTGTCAGTGTCTTCCTTTACTGATTCCCCTTGGTTCTGGGAGCAGCTTAAATCCCAGGCATGGGTCACTGCACTGCAGCAGGTAGCTTGTTGTATGAATGTTAGTCAATGATTTTCATTACATTCCTGTTGGCAGAGTTTCCTTCCTCATTTGGCACAAGGAAACTTTGAAGGAATTCCCTGTCCAGTAGCACCACCTGGTGGTCCAGCTAGAGTCCTGAATTTTTGTTCTTGGCAAGAGTCCGTGTCAGAGAGAAGAAAGGTACTTTCTGATAGCAGTAGGGTGGCTACCTAGGTATATTTTTCCAGGCCACATATGAAAAATACATGTTGCAGGGCCTTTATTGGTGCTTATGGCACCAATGGAGGCCCTGAAAGGTATGTTCTTCTTCGAGGATCTCCGCGATTCTCACTAATGGGATCTGCTTCCTGCTTCGCAGGCACCGGAAACCTCCTAGTTAGCACCGGAAACCTCCTAGTTAGCAGCTCCGCCCCCTCTCTCCTCCCTCCCGTCCTGGAAAAGCACTGGCTCCAAGTCACGCGAGAGCAGGACCGGATAAGAAGGGGGAGGAGCCCTCGCCGCCTCAGTTTCTTCCAACCGCATTGCGCTTGGAACACCTCTGTTTTTCCTAAAAAATAATAATAATAAAAAAATAGGATAGTTAGAACCTCTTTACATAGGCAAGACCTCTCTCGGGGGATTGCCCCGGACCAACTGCCTCATGGCGGCCCGCTATCCCCAAGCTACCAGGCTTCAAGAGATGTAGCTCGTGCCCTGCCACTCTCTCCGTCAGTGATCTTCACGAGAGGTGCTTGGCGTGCTTGCAGAAGGGCACAACACGCGAGCCTGCAAACACTGCACAGGTCTATCTTCCAGGACAAGAAGAGCACAAGCACTCCGCCTACAGGCTATATTAACTAGCCAGGCACTTCAGGGTGGTGAAGAGGGGCCTCTTAGGCTCCCCACCCAGAACACCATGAGCGTGGAGTCACAGTCCCTGACCGCTCCCGCTCCAACTACCACCGCCGCCCCAGCCGCTGCCCAGACCCTGGATGCCCCTCAGACCAAGGATCGTCACACCAAGAGGCATGGTGAGCAGAAGAAGCAGCAGCGCTCGACCAACCTGGAGGCGGCATGGACACCTTGCTCTCTGGATGCAGAGACAGGCTTCTCCGAGCAGCAGGCTCGGCATGTGGATTCGGCGTTGTCGCTAACACCGGTACCGCCCCCCATCCCATCGGATCCACCGGCAGTACCACAAGGCTCCGCACTGGCACCAATCGACTCTACCGACCTGCCTGCACCGGCAGACTTGTCTGCACCCCAGGGAACGGTACCCGCACCACCGGTACCGCGTCCCACAGTGCCCATGCCTCCAGCCCTGGCGAACCTTCCACTGCTCCAACAACTGCACCGATAGGGAGACGTGTTCTCCCTTGCATACCCACCACCACAACCGTTCTCACTCCCATTCCTCTCTCTACCTTGACATAAGAGACCAAATTAGTCCCTCCAGTTCAGCATGGGATCACGACTCCAGGCGGCGTGGTAGGGAATGGCACTCTCATTCACCTTACTCTTGCTGCTCCTATGGGGACACCAGGTACCGCCAGTGCCAGTATCGCGAAGTGCATCGGTACCGCTCTCGCAGCCGGTCCCCATACCCGGCACCGCCGGATTCCGCGGGACCCCAGCAGACTACTCGCTACCAGTCAACTGCTGTGTATGTACCATCGGCACCGCCAAGGGCACCGCCCACAGCAACTGTCTCTCGACCTCCACCTGAACCGCAACCCGTACTGGAGCGGGCTCCATGTTGAGAGATCCCACAGGCACCACCGCTGATACCGTCGGAACCTCACCTTGTGCAGGAGAGGACTCAGCATCGTGATACGCTACAGGCACAGCTGGTACCGCTGACACTGCTAGTCCTTATGCAACAGGACACACGGTCAGACCACTCCTCTGGATTTGACTTCCTTAATTCTCTAGTGGGCCAACCTATTCATCAGGGCCTCCCCCCCCAACTTCCTGAGGCTGAGGTGCTATTGGAGGATTCCAAACCTTCCTCCTCCTCTCCAGAGGAGGATCAGAATATCTCACCCCCTCCCCCTGATGCGATATCTGACCCTTACTTCATGCTGGCCACTGAGGATTCTAAGCCCTTTCAAAGCATGCTAAAATGCCTTACCGCAGCACTACCTAAATTTCCCTCCAGAGTTGTGAAGAAGTATTTGGTATTCTGGGTACAGGGGAACCAGGCCACATAATGCTCCCGATGTTTGAGCAGTTAATGGAACCTTCCAAATCTGTCTGGTCCAAACCTGCCTCTACCCCCGCTACCAACAAGCTAGCGGACTCGCTTTACGCCATCCCTAAGGAAGGGGCCAACATGTTTTACAAGCACCCTGCCCCCAACTCACTTGTCATTGCTGCTGCATCGCTAAGATCTAAATCTGGGGGCATCCAGACCTCTCCTGCTGACAAGGAGGGTAGGCGTCTCGATGTCATTGGAAGGAAAATCTTCTCTTCCGAAACTTTGTCCCTTAGGGACACCAACTATGCTTCGGCTGTGTGTGGGTACCAACACTAGCTCTGAGCACAGTTGGGGAGAGCATCTAACCTCAGTCAGATCGCAGCACTGCAGAGGAAGGGCATGCAGATAGCCCAATTTCAGCTAACCGCGAACATACACATAGCCGACACTAACATTCGAGGGATGGCTTCGGCCATTACCTTGAGAAGGCATGCATGCTCCGCTCCACAGCCCTGGCCCCAGAAAACAAGACTCGAATCGAGGACCTACCCTTCGATGGGGAAGGCCTGTTTGCAGCCTCCACCAACGACACCTTAAAAAAGATAAAGGAGACGTCTCAAACAACCCGCTCTACTGGAGTTATCCGTACCTTCAAAAGGAGGTTTTACCCCTCTTCCACCCCCTACTCCTATCAATCTAAGCAATGGGCCCCTGGGTCCTACAATCCAAATAGACGCTTCCCCGCTCAATACCAACAACAGCAGGCCGTGCCTGCCCAACCCAGGAAGCGTTACTTAAAGCAGAGACCGAAGGGTAGACCCCCCTCCACCTCTTCTGCCTCTCAACACCTCAAACAGCGTTTTTAATTGTACACAGAGAGAGTCATTCAGTATCCTACCACTTTTGGTAACCTTCTCCAACCCTCCCTCAGTGCCTGGGAGTCCATAACCTCCGACCGTTGGGTCAGGGAAGTTATCTCTCAGGGATATTCTATTCAGTTTTCCTCTTTTTCCCCCCCCGGTTACCTACCCCGCCCCTCCCCCAGCTCAAATACTAGCAGAGATTCTAGAACTGATCTCCAACTGGGCTATAGAGGAAGTTCCCCCTTCTGAACAACACTCAGGGTTTTATTCCAACTACTTCATCATACCCAAGAAGGATGAGAGTTACAGACCTATCCTCGACCATCGCCGTTTAAACAGATTTATCGAACGGTTCAAGTTCCGTATGGTCACCCTCCCCATCATTTTGCTGGGTCTCCACCAGGGAGACTGGTTATCCTCTCTCGATCTGCAGGACTCTTACTTTCATATCTCTATAAACCCAGTGCATCAATGTTATTTAAGTTTCATTGTAGGAAATCGACACTTTCAATACAGAGTCCTTCCCTTCGGTCTTTCCACTGCACCCTAGGGTATTCACGAAATGCATCGCAGTAGTCGCTGCATACCTACAAAAGAAACACATCAGAGTCTTTCCATATCTGGACGACTGGCTAATAGTAGCCTCTTCAAGATGCACATTACTGAACCATCTCCAAGTTCAAGGTCCTAGTGATGAACTACAAAGCCCTATACGGTCTTGGCCCCTCATACCTTAGGGACCGCCTCGCCCTTCGCGCCCCGGAACGGCTCCTGCGGTCTGCCGGGGGTGCCCTCCTGGAGGTCCCCCGTGTTAAGCGGGGGGCCACGATGGAGCGAGCATTCTCGGTGATAGGGCCGCAGCTGTGGAACTCCCTTCCGGAGGAAGCTCGCCTGGCCCCAAGCCTTTTGACATTTCGGCGGAACTGTAAGACCTGGCTGTTTGCCCAGGCCTTCAGGAGGGAGGGGGGGGGGTGATTTTAATCCCCCGCCCATTTATTTATTTGTTTTTCTAGCCCTGTTTTAATGTGTTTTAGATGATGTATTTTATATTTATATTCTGAAGTGAATTTTAATATTTTATTATTGTTGTTAGCCGCCCCGAGCTGCATTGCAGGAGGGGGCGGGATATAAATCTGTAAAATAAATAAATAAAATAAATCTCCAAATGACCGTCTCTCTACTTCAAAGCCTTGGACTCATAGTAAATTACCACAAGTCGCATCTTGTTCCGACTCAGCGACTTCCATTCATAGAGGCTGTCCTCGATACCTCAATGTCCAGAGCTTACCTCCCCTTCGACAGGTTCAGGATCATAAGTCGCACTATACTGTCTCTCCCATCGCGCCCAAGGAGAACAGTCCATTTCTTTCTCCGTCTCCAGGGATTCCTTATGGCTACAACCGCAGTCACCCCATTTGCCAGACTACATCTACGCACCCTCCAGCAGTGGCTGTCCCAAGATTACATTCCTGCTGTCCACTCCCCAGTATGCTCATTTCCATTCCTCCCGAGGTCACGCTCGACCTCCACTGGTGGACACGTCACAACAATGTACTGCAAGGCACCCTGTTCGTACTGCCCCCTACGCAAGTGACAGTAACCACCGACGTCTCCCTTACTGGTTGGGGAGCCCACGTGGGCCGCCTACAGGTTGGCGGCCTATGGTCCTCTCAAGAGCAGAGGCTCCATATCAACATGCTCGAGCTTAGAGCCATCCGTTGGGCCCTCAAGAGCACTCCTCCCTCACATAGCAAGAAAAAATGTCCTCATTACAGACAATTCCACTGCCATGTAGTACATAACAAGCAGGGAGGAGCACGCTCCACTCGCCTGTCCAGGGAGGCCCAAAGCATCTGGCTCTGGAGCATCGAACACGGCATTCACATTCACACCATTCACCTCGCCGGCCAGGACAACACTATTGCTGACAATCAACTCAGCCGCCACACCACAGACCACCACGAGTGGACCCTCTGCAACTCAGTACTTCGTGACATTTGCAGCAAATAGGGTACGCCCACCACGGATCTATTCGCCATGCAAGAAAACGCCAAATTCCCCAGATTTTGCAGTCAAGCAGGGGCAGAACCAGGATCAATATCTGACGTCTTCATGATATCCTGGAATGGGGACTTCCTATATGCCTTTCCCCCTCTCCTCCTCATGTACACGGTCCTCTTGCAAGGCACGGACCGATCATGCACACGTGATCTTGATCGCACCCTTCTGAGCCAGACAACCCTGGTTCCAGACTCTCCAGGAGATGGCCAGTGAAATCTTTCACCTTCTGTTTCTACCACACCTATTATCCTGCCAACATGGGACCATATTCCACCACGACCCTGCAACGCTCCATCTCTGCGCCTGGCTGATAGGTCCATAATCCAGGACGCCCCCAGCAACATTGCAGACATTTTCCTAAACTCTAGACGTGCCTCCACCTGAGCATGTTACACTGCCAAATGGAACAGTTTCTCTACGTGGTGTACTCCTTGATCTTTCTCCCTAATCCACCTCAACATGTTTCATGTTTTCAACTATCTCTTCCACCTACGTGATTCTGGTTTGTCAGTACAATCTCTCAGGGTCCACCTTAGCAGCCCTGTCTTCTCGTTTACAACTTGATACTGGGAGCACCTTGTGGCAGAAGCTGCCAGGAGCAACCCTGCCCTTTCCATGTGACCTTCACTGACACTCTGGCTTCCAGGTTGACTAGGCCTGATTTTGCAACCGGCCGCATGGCAGGATTTCGCAATACCAGGGGAAGGGGCCTACAGCCAGCATGACTGGAGGGGTCATTCTCTGATTGGACTAGGTACAACCAGGTCCCCAAGGACCAATCACGAATGAGGGGTAGGGGGCTTTTAAAAAGAAAGACACACCTCTCAAGAGAGACTTCCATCTTGTCTTCTGTTTGCTCTGGGATACTGACCTTTTGGCTATGGAGCTAAGGGAATGGCTCCTGGCCTGTTTGGACTAAACTGAACCTAAGGACTGAATCCCTTTGCTGCAAGGCAAAGGCGCACCTAAAGCTGTGAGTAATTGTATGTTACATCTGAGGGGACCAGTTTAGGCTCGATGCTACAAAAAGGCCATCGAGCCTAACTGTGTCTGATCAATTGCTTTTGCTCAAGAATTCAAAGTACCTCACATGGTTGTAGCCTGTGATGCTGGGTTTAAAATACCATTGAAGTAATATTTCTTTTTCTGATCTAAAAGGGGTGTGTGTGTGTGTGGTTTTGTTTTGTTTTGTTTGCGAATACGCCTTTGTACACTCAGGCGGCAGAAACTGGGAACTGTTTTATCCTGGCTTGCGAGCCTGGCTGTTTAAAGAAAAGGATAGGAGTCTCATTCTCTCCAAAGGGATGAGACTTGCAGTCTAAGTAAATATTCTGGGTAGTGGCATTGGAAAGAAACCAGTGAATAAGTGGGTAATGGGGTGCCGGGAGGCTGGGGTGAACCCCCAGTGGTCTCTGTTATGCCACAACTGGTGGCAGCGGTGGGATCCCCAAGAAAAGGGGCAGACCCAAACTACACACACGCTTGTTCCCAAATCTTTGGTTTGGCTTAGCAGCAGGCAAACCAGTTTTAATTGTTTCATTGTTAGGCTGATCAGGGCAGAGGAAAGAATCCCTCTAGCCAGACTGACTCCCCCTTTCACCCATTGTTATGGTGATCTGCAAGGGTGTGTGTGTGTGTGTGTGTGTGTGTGAGGAGGCTCCCTGGCAAGCTGTTTTTTTTCCCCTTGCAAACTGCTTTTTCTTTAAGAGGATTTTGATTTTGAACTTTGAGCAAAAATCTGAATAAATTTGGTCCGGGTCTACAGGACAGGGCTTAGATAAGCAGTGCAAGGGCAAGGAGGTGCATGAGTTCTGGAACACAGGGAAGTACCCTGCTGGGATTGCCCCAAGGGGCTCAATAGACTCACTAAAGCTGACCTTGTAAAAGAGACTCAGAAGAGAGGCCTTCCCACTGGAGGACTAACCAACGAACAGTTAAAACAGCTTATAAAGACCTTCGAAATGCTGGGGAAGGACCAGACTGGCAATCTAGTGGCAGGAGGGGGAGCAACCCTTCCCTTTGGGGCGACTGGTGATACCCCTGAGCAGCGGGACCTGATCCGGGATCAGCTATGCCTTTAAAGAGATGGAGCTTGAAGAGATGAAGGCACAACGCGAAGACAGAGAGAGGCAATGCCAGCACGAGCTGGAGATGCAAAGAGCCCAGGAAGCACAGCGCCAGCATGAGAAGGAGCAGCGAGAAGCCCAGGAGAAGCGTGAAAGGGAGCAGCGAGAGCACGAGGCTGTGATACACCAGCGGAAGTTGGATGCACCCCACAAGCTGACACCAAAGGACTTCACCCTTTTCAAAGAAGGAGAAACCCCCGAGGTGTTCCTGAGTGGTTTTTGAGAAGCAGGCTCTCAGATGGGACTTGAAGTCAGATGAGTATATGTGGTATATGGCTGGAGTGGTGACTGGGACGATGTCTGTGATCTTTGATAGTTTGTCCAATGACTCTGCTAATGACTTCTGTTTTCAAAGAGGCTGTGCTCAAACACTACAGGCTGGGCCCAGACCATTTTAGGAAGCGTTTTCGCACGCTGCAACCTCAGTCAGGGCAATCTACGGCTGAGTTTGGGGCCCAACTGATGGAGACCTTTGATAAGTGGGTGGATGGGGCTAAGGCTACATCTAGGGAGCAGATGCGGGATCTTATGGGGTTGGATCAGTTCTACTTCCGCTGTCCCCAGGAGATTAAGCACCTGGTCAAAGATAAAGACCCTAAAACTGTCAGTGAAGTGGCTGACTTGGCTGACACGCTGTTGCTGAATAGGGATGGGGCTAAGAAAGATCTTTGGGAAGGATCAAAAAGGTTTCCAAAAAGGAGGGAACAGAGGGGAGGTAAACCCTAAGCGGGAGGGGGATCCCAGGGGCCTGCGAACCCCAAGTCACACACTCCCCCTTTCCCAAAGGAACGAGCTTGTTACGAATGCCATGAACCGGGCCACTTACGTAATGCCTGCCCTAAACCCGAACCTGTCTGCAGAGTGATGGTGGTCAAGGGAAGGGGGGGGAAAGAGACCTCTAGCCCGGAGCTGCTGTGGAAGGTAACACTAGCCCAAGGGGAGGAGGAGGTCCCTGAGAACCTAACCGGCTATAAAATAACTAATGCCGCTGAGCTGACAGGCTGCTTCAAGGAACCAGTGAGGGTTAAAGGCAGAATAGTTATAGGAGAGCTGGATTCTGGGGCGAGAGTGACCATTATCAGTGCTAATTTAGTCACTCCCTCTGACATCATCACTGGCAAGAAGCTGTGGGCCAAGGGGTGTGGGAGACATGGGAGGGCTGAACAGCTGCCCGTAGCTAGACTGCCCATAGAATGGCAGGGGGAGTAGGTGATAGCAGAAGTGGCGGTGGAGGAAGATGTGCCTATTCCCCTACTCGTGGGGCAAGATGTTCTCGGAGGTGCAAGATTGTTAAGGTGAAGTCCCAGCCCAAGCATTCAGGGGATGTAAGCTCACTTACCCCAGAATGCCCTGAGGAAAATATTTCCCCAACTCCTGAAGAACCAGAGGGAGGAAGCTCTTATCTCTTAGGAGAGGCTTCTGAATTGCCTGGGGGAGGGAAAGAACCTCTCCTCATCTCCAAGGTTATCACTCGCCAGCAAGCTAAGGAACTGGAAAGGTTAGAAGATTCCCTGGGAGATTGCAGTCAGGAGGGTGAGACCCAGACTAGCTCAGAAGTGGGGTCTGGGAGGGATCTGCCCACAGACAGGCAGGGAGAGGCCACAGGGACTCCTGGAGAACAGAATGACCCTGAGCTGGCCACAGGGCTGTGCACTGTTACTACCCTGGAGGAATTTAAACTAGAACTCACCCAGGATCCCAGCCTGCAAGAACTTAGAGGCATGGCTAAGGATCGCTTGGAGGAGTTCACCCCAGGACAGAGAGAGCAGTACATCTGGGAGAAGGGGCTACTTTATAGGATATGGGTTCCCACAGGGAAAGAAGCAACCCACGAACCCTATCGCCAGCTGATTGTACCACGGAGATACAGGCAGCAACTCCTGACTATTGCCCATGATATCCCCCTGCGCGGGACACATGGGAATAAACAGGACACGCCAGAGGCTGCTGACCAACTTCTATTGGTTCAAGTTGGCTCAAAATGCTACAGCCTATTGCAAGTCCTGCGAGACTTGCCAAAGGGTGGGTAAGAGTGGGGATAAACAGAGGGCCCCACTTAAACCATTACCCATCACTGAACAGCCTTTCCACCGAGTGGGGGTGGATCTAGTGGGACCTTTAAAAAACAAAACTAGAAGGGGGAAGGAGTATATTCTAACCCTCTGGATTTTGCAACCCGCTACCCAGAAGCGGTGCCATTGAGACCCACAAAGACAGAAGAAGTGGCAGATGCGCTGGTTAAGATCTTCTGCCAGCTGGGGTTCCCTTCCGAAGTTTTGATAGATGGGGGTGGGGTGGGGAATTTCCTCTCTGATATAATGGAGTGTCTATGGAAATGCTGTGGGGTTGAGCATATTAAAACCACAGCCTACCATCCTCAGACTAATGGATTGGTGGAGCGGTTCAATGGGACCCTGAAAGGGATGCTCAGGGCCTATGTGGGACGAAAAACTGGGATGAAAAACTGCCCCACTTACTCTTTGCTTATAGGAAGGTGCCCCAGGAATCTACTGGTTTCTCCCCATTTGAATTAATGTTTGGGAGACGAGTGCGGGGACCCCTGGACTTAGTGAAGGAGGAGTGGGCTGGGAAAATCCCCACTAATAGGACCTCGGTAGTAGAATATGTGCTAGGCTTCCGAGACAAACTGGTCACCATGATGGACCAAGTGAGGGAGAATTTGGCCCAGGCACAAGACAAGCAGGCCACCTGGTATGATAAGGGAGGACGCTTGCGCACTTTTAACCCAGGTGACCGGGTGATGGTTTTCCTACCCCTGAAAACAGACAAGCTACGTGCAGCTTTGGAGGGATCTCACGTGGTAAGGGAAAAATTAGATGAGGTATCGTATACTGTTGCCATGGGGAAACAGGGAAGGAGAATGAAAGCCTTCCATGTAAACATGCTAAAACCCTATCATGACCGAGATGATCTGATTCTCCGCATCACGGCTTCTGAGGAGGCGGGGGAGGGAGAGAAGGGGTTTATAGACATGATGGATGTTTACACTGGGGATGGGGGACTGGGAGATCTCTCCCTGCCCAAAGAACTCCAATCAGCAGACAGGGGAAAGCTGATGGAAGCTCTCAAACATTTTGAACCGGTGTTTTCTAATAAACCACGGAGAACTACACTGGCGACCCGCTCTATTGAGATGGGCACCCACAGACTCATCTGCTCTAGGCCCTACCCAGTCAATGGGAAAGTATGGGCCGACATCAAAAGGGAAGTGGAGGAGATGCTCCAGCTGGGAGTAATCCGACCCTCCGAGAGTTCCTGGGCCAGCCCAGTTGTATTGGTGCAGAAGCCAGATGGGACAATCAGGTTTTGTGTGGATTACAGGAAGCTGAATGCCATAACAACTCCTGATGCGTACTCCATGCCCAGAATGGATGTCCTACTGGATACACTGGGAAATGCCAGGTACATTTCCACCTTGAACTTGTCCAAAGGGTTCTGGCAGATGGAGCTGGATGATGATGCCATCCTAAAATCAGCCTTTACCACCCCAGTGGGGCTGTATGAATTCACAGTGCTCCCCTTTGGCCTTCGAAATGCTCCTGCTTCCTTCCAGAGGCTTATAGACCACCTTCTGGGAAGGATGGATGAATTTGCTATGGCTTATATTGATGATATAGCCATATTCAGCGGAGACTTGGAAAGTCACTTCCGACATCTAACACAGGTTTTTTCTGCTATTCAGAGAGCAGGCCTAACGGTAAAAGCCAAAAAGTGTCAACTGGCAATGACAGAGGTGGTGTATTTGGGACACAAGGTGGGGTGGTGGTGTAATCAGACCCCTGTGGGACAAGATTGAGCCTATCCTAAAATGGGAACACCCCAAGACCAAGAAAGGGGTCAGAAGCTTTGTAGCATCGGCAAGTTAGTACCTCTGGTTTGTAAAGGAATTTTGGGGGATTGCAACCGCCCTACATGACTTGACCAAAAAGGGTTCCCCTGAAAGGGTCACTTGGACTACCAAGTGCCAGCAGGCAATGGACACCCTTAAAGCTGCTCTCAGCAAGCACCCAATCCTGAGAGCCCCAGACTTTAATAAGCAGTTCATCGTAGCCACAGATGCCTCAGATGTGGGGTTGAGGACAGTTCTCCTCCAAGAGCATCGGGACAAAAAACACCCGGTTGCTTTCCTGGGCAGAAAACTAACTCCCCGGGAGCGTAACTTCTCTACAGTGCAGGAGGAGTGTCTTGCCCTAGTCTGGGCGCTAGAGAAGTTAAGACCCTATTTATGGGGGCGGCAGTTCACTGTACTAACTGATCATGCCCCGTTGCAATACCTACAGACAATGACAAACTCCAACTCCAACTCCAAGCTGCAGAGATGGACTTGGAACATCCAGGACTATGACATGAAAGTTCAGCACATTAAAGGCACTACCAATGTGCTTGCAGATGCTCTTTCTAGGCAACACTCCACCTGACAATGTGAGCTAAAGAATAGGATCGGGGATTCTGTTAATGTTTTGTTGTTGTTTCCTCTTTTCTTTCAGGGCGGGCGAGTGTCACGGTTCCTGCGCCGCTAAAACTTTGTAACTCATATGACCTTGTACACTTTTCTCCTTTGGGGGTTGTGTGACACCTGAACTCGTAGTCATGATAAACAGCATGTTCAGGCTACAGGAGAAGGTGGGGGGAGATGTGACAGAAGCTGCCAGGAGCAACCCTGCCCTTTCCATATGACCTTCACTGACACTCTGGCTTCCAGGTTGACTAAGGCCTGATTTTGCAACCGGCCACATGGCAGGATTTTGCAATACCAGGGGAAGGGGCCTACAGCCAGCATGGCTGGAGGGGTCATTCTCTGATTGGACTAGGTACAGCCTTGCCAGGCTAATGTACCCTCCTTTCGAACCTATGACCACTTGCTCCATGGAGAACATCTCCATCAAAACAGCATTCCTTCTGGCGATTACCTCTGCCAGAAGAATTAGCGAACTGACCACCCTCAGGGCCTCTCCACCTTACATTTGTTTCCACAATGACAAGGTAGACCTATGTACTGACCCCGCTTTCATACCAAAGGTGGTATCCCCTTTCCATCTGAACCAGACCATATCCCTACCAGTGTTTTTCCCGAGACCACATGCATCTCGTGCCTAGCAGATACTCCATCGTTTGGACGTCAAACGTGCTCTATCGTTCTATCTAGATAGGACTAGACACATCAGAGCTTCAGATGCCCTCTTTGTCTCGTATGGTGGCCAAAGAATTGGTGTCAAGATCACCTCACAAAGGCTCTCCAAATGGATTCTCCTCTGCATCCAGAAGGCCTATGACCTATCAGGGAAGTCACCACCTACCTGTTTCCGTGCTCACTCCACCAGAGCCAGGGCTTCTTCCCTCGCAAATCTCCGTGGTGTGCCCATCTGGGACATATGCAAGGCTGTGACTTGGTCGTCAATCCATACGTTCACAAGACACTACTCGCTGGACCTCGTGGCCAGGGCAGATGCCTCTGTGGGCAGAGCAGTTTTACGTTCTTTATTTGACTGATATCCTTGCCTCCACCCTCCTTGAGGTAGGTGATGATAACTGCTACTCACTCTCCCATTAGTGAGAATCGCGGAGATCCTCGAAGAAGAAAGAGGTTACTTACCAGTAACTGTTCTTCGAGAGAGCTCCGCGTATTCTCACGTCCTGCCCGTCTTCCCCATGTTCTCGGATACACCACTAATTGGTTATTCTGCAACGGAATTGGAAGAAACTGAGGCGGTGAGGGATCCTCCCCCTTCTTATCCGGTCCTGCTCTCGCGTGACTTGGAGCCCGCACTTTCTTCAGGATGGGAGGGGGCGGAGCCCTCACCTTGTTCTAGTCTTTTCTAGTCTCTACTCTGCCTGGAAACTGCTAACTAGGAGGTTTCCGGTGCCTGCGAAGCAGGAAGCAGATCCCATTAGTGAGAATACGTTGAGCTCTCTCGAAGAACAGAGTTACTGGTAAGTAACCTCTATTTTTGTAAGTGGCCTGGAAAAATATACCTAGGTGGCCTAGATTAGCAGATACCACATGCTGGAACTGTGAGGACATAAGAGCGTGAGACACGAGTCCGTGAGAATCAAGGAAATGAGAGGCTCATACTACTGTTTTCTCTCCCCTTTTTGCAGGTGGAGAAGCAAAGAGAAGAAGGCTGGTTTGCACTTTCAACGCATGTAGTGTAATTGAAGCCAAAGCACACCCATACTGTCTTAATTTAAAATTATTTTCCCGCTTGTATATTTATTTCTGCAGCCCCCCCCCCCCAGCAAGATTTTTTAATTCTTATGTGCCTGTTTGTCAATTCTTTCTCCTTGACCATCCCCTAAACCTAATGTGATTTTAATTATGGCCTTAAGAGCAGGATCCTGAATGCAGATGCTAGAATTTCACTTCTCGGTCCCTATTGGATGAGAGAGAACTGCACTTGCAGATTTACCCCATTTGTATTTCTGGACATATGTCAAGGAGAAAAAGCTTCTGGAAAAGACCCCACCGGTTCTTTTATGCAGCATCCCTGTTATATCCACTGGTACAAGGAGGAGAAGAAACAAAAAGTCTGGAGTTAAGTATGTGCACTTAACAGGTTAAGTTTCACCAGTGGTATCCAGCCATTCATCTGTAATATTGCTGGACATGGCCTTGTCAGAAATGAACAGTTTTATTTTTGGGGTATGGTGACCCATTCACATAAAGATTCTCTGCTGTCTGGAAGTCAAGACTGATTAATCCCAACCACAAGACTACTGAGCTAGCTTGAGCGCTCCAATTTTTGGCACCTAACCTGCTCGCTTAGACCAGCCTAGCAAATTGATTCCAGCACCAGAACTATCGGTTCCATAGTGAGCAGTTCTTCCATTCAGTGCCGCTTTGACCTCTGATTGAGCAAGGTTTCTCAAACTTGTTCTGGGGGAAAGGGCATTCAATTTTCCCAGTGACAACCCTTGTAATACTTCCTTTGTAACATGGCTGAATCTGTGTATTTCCCCCTTTTCTAAAAAGTTCATAAAGCCAGTTTCCCAGCTCCTATGTGAGCAGAACACTTACATTTTGACTCAGGCCAAGGCCCTTCTGATGTCCAACTTGTGTCAAGTTGGGTGCCAAAAATCAGAAGGTATTACCTGCCTCTAGCTTTCATGGTCTTTAGAACAGAGAACCCGTTACCAAAAAAGCCTACTTTTGGATGGTTTAAATTGTCTAAGGTCTAACCAGTCTTTCCTTCTTACACCTTATCTTTGACGATGAAGAGCACTGCTGTGCTGAACTTTTGTGCTGTACAGAAAATATTCTGATGCAGATTGGCTTGTATTGTTTATCTTTAATAACAATAAATACTTTTTAAAGATCAATTTTATTTGAAGTTCTAGATGATGACCATAATGCAAGTGTGATTAGGAACAGACCTAAAAGCTTTGTTCATACAATGAATGTATGGGGAGCAGCGCAGAACACAGCTCTTGCTTCTCTGGGGATTGGGAGGGGACTTTGTGTGAAGTGGGTTTGTTCAAAAGGCTCTATTATCCCCGTCAAGGATGGCAGGTTTTGGCTTCTCCCATAGCCTCAATACGTGGGCCCTTTTAAAAAAAATAAATTAATCATTGCCTTATAAGTCCTTTTTAAATCAGTAATTCCCTCTATACAATCCATACTATTAGATCTTAATTTTGTTCGCTGCCTCAATAAGTTCTGGTTCCAGCATTTACCATCAAACTGGGCTGCGCTCTTGGGAAATTTCCTTCCTGAATGGACCATGATATCGTTATGAAAAAGAGGATTCAGTGCCTGTATTAACTAGCTCAAGATTGGGTACACCGCATCAAAGGATGGGACCAATGAGTATGGCCCCTGGATCGTCGCCTATATAATGTCTCAGATAGTTACAAACTAGTTAGTTTCACCCCTGAGCAGTTTCTCTTTTAGCAGAAGAGCCAGCCTGACCATCCTACTTAGTTTCACTCTGATGTACTTCTCCTGAAGGGGAGACAGAAAATGCTTCGAGGGTGAACTTGACTAGACCGTGTGCATATGTAGATGTCTCCGATGGAGAGCGTGATTAGGGTTCCCCACCTCTCCTGAGTACTTGCTCCTTCTAACACTGACTAGGTTTCACCCTATACCACTCCTTTCGGAAAGAAAATGCTACCAATGTGAAACAAACTGCAGGAATAAGACTGGCTCTTCTGCTTGACCAAATTGATTAGATTGGCTCTCCCGGTTGAAACAAAACTGCTAACAGGTGAAACTGACTAGTTTCAACTATCTCTTTACCCAGGCTGTGGAGAAACCACCTGACTAGGTTCCACTCTCTAACTCTCCTAGGGGACAGAAAATGCTTCTAGGGTGACAGAGTAACAGGGTATGCCAGGAGACCTCTCGGATGCTGAAGGTGCATAGGGTACACCATATTCCTCTCCTGGGAGTTCTCTCTGTAACACTGACTAGATTTCACCATGTAACTCTTCATCAGAGACGTGTACATACATACACGGTCTAGTTACGTCCACACTGGAAGCATTTTCTGTTTCCCCCTCCCCCCAGTAGAAGTATAGTTGAGGGTAGTCACTTTCTTCCAGGGGAGAGGTCTCCTTCACCCAGGGGAGGGCAATAGTTGAACATAGTCAGTTTCACCCACCAGCAGTTTCCTTCAGAAAGTATCCCTATAGGCAATTTCACATTGAAAGCGTTTTCTCCCCAACAGAAGAGCTACATCAAGAAACCTCGTCATTCTGACAAGGAGCTAGTATATATGTGTACCCTAATCATATTAACCGCTAGAGAGGTTCCTCTTCACAGAAATAACTCAAGTATACCTGTTGAGTCAGTTTCATCTTGGAAGAGTGTATGTTCCACAGGAGAGGAAGATAGTGGAATGTAGTCAGTTTCACCAAGGGAGGCATTTCATCACCCAGGGAAGGGCGATACTTGAACCTAGTCATCTCTCTGATGGTGAACGTGATTAGGGTCCACCATATACCTCTTCTCAGTAGTTTCTCATTGCCACTATGGTACGCTTCCAGGGTGAAACTGACCAGGACAGTCAGGCTGGCTCTTCGGCTAAAGGAGAAACTGCTCAGAGGGTGAAACGGACTAGATTCAACCATCTCTTTATCCTGGTTGAAGAGAAAGTTTAACCCACTGACTAGTTTCCACTCTCTTAACTCTCCTAGGGGGGAGAGAGTTCCACCAGGGTGACACTTTAGAAGGGTAAGCCTGCTGTGTGTATGTGAAGAGGAACCTCTGGGATGGTGCACATGACTAGGGTTAGCCATGTACCTCTCGTGAGTACTCATTGCAACACCAACTCCATTTGACCATGTACCTCTCTAATAGGAGAGAAAATGCTTCCAGTTGGAAGGCTGGATGTGGAGAAACAGCACTGAGGTTGAAAACGACTTGTTTCAAGTAGCTCCCATGATAATTCCAGGGTGAAGATAATACAGGTGAGCCTGGTGCATGCATATGAAGAGGAACCTCACCGATGCTGAACGTGATTAGAGTCCACCATGTACTTCTCCTTGGGACTAGCACTTTGTAACCTTGATTACATTTCACCATGTACCTCTTCCGGAGGGAAAGGCTTTCTGGGTAAACTGACTAGAGAGCTGGCTCTCTTGGTAGAGGAGAAACTGCTCTGAAACCAACTTGTTTCAATTATTTCCATCTCCCACCTATGGAGAAACCTTCCTCTGGGTGAAATTGACTAGCTTCCTCTATGGAATGGAATTTTTTTCCCAGGTGAAACTGACTACACCCTTAAGCCTGAATGTGATTGCGGGCCTCCATATACTACTTAGTTCCAGAGTGACACTGAGGATATTTCCAGACATCGACATTGCCATGGGATGTCACACTTCATTGCCTGTTCCACCCCCACCCCTCTCCAGATTCAGACCCACCGTCACATGTGTTTACGGGTGTCAAGATGTTTCCACGCTTTGCTCCATTGCTACTCTGGAGTGTGGCAGTGGTTAGCCAGATGTGAGGACAGAAAGCTGAGGTGGAACGGACCGACCTAACTGCTGGCACGATCAAGACGATGCCTGGTAAGGAGTGCTGTCACGTCAGTTCGCTCAGATCCAAACCGTGACTGCAGAGCCCCACCCAAAAGGTGGTGATGAAGTGCGCAGAACAGCGGTTACCAAGCAAAGACCAGACCCCAGTGGGAGGTTTACAGGGACCTCCTTGGAAAGCACTATCACCGTGGCCAGAACGGGAGCCGCAGCACCCGAGGCTAGCGCTGGAGACACACATGCATCCAGCAATAGAGCATCTGACACAACCAGCACGACGACCCCGCCTATAAGCTACCAGGCCTGGGGCAGTAGGGAACATGGGGGGCAGGCGACACCAGTCAAACCAGCTCAGACACACAAACTACCCATCCCACAGACGAACACACCCGTTGGACTCAGCACTGCCCCCAGGCTCCCCAGCCTGGAACCAGCCCATTGCAACCACCACAGAGAGACCCCCTGGGGCAGAGAAGAGACACTGGCCCCCAACTGCCCTCTGGGGGAGTGAGTAGATGCAGAGGGAAGCACCACACCCCCACCCAAACGAGTGGGCGGTCAACAACCTCTCCTGGTGGCTGCCTGCGGCCGGGTATAACAGGAACACCAACCAGTACCTCCTGGGGGGTGATGAGCTCAAGATTGGGTACACCGCATGAATTGAGCAATTCACCAATCCGTTCATAGGCAGGCCTCCTGCTAAGTGTCTGAGAGAAACTCCTGAAAACTGGGCAAATGACAAAGACATAACACAATGCTGTCCCTGTCCCATGGTATGTCTGCACAGGCCCCACCCCCACCCCGTGACTCCCAGTGCAGTTTGCCTGTGGGTCATTCTGTTGTGGCCCATGACCGCACAGCCTGCAATGCTATGCTATCCCTAGAAATAGATCCGTGCCTGTACTGAGGCACAATTCACAAGTCACCAATTCACAGTTGAGCAATTCACTAATCCGTTCATAGGCAGGCCTCCTGCTAAGTGTGTGAGAGAAACTCCTGAAAACTGGGCAAATGACAAAGACATAACAATGCTGTCCCTGTCCCATGGTATGTCTGCACAGGCTCCCCCCACCCTGCGACTCCCAGTGCAGTTTGACTGTGGGTCGTTCCATTGTGGCCCATGACCGCACAGCCTGCAAACTTTTGGAATCATTGCTGGGGGTGCGGCAGTGCTATGCTATCCCTAGAAATAGAGTCACTGCAGTTAAATTAGTGCTCTTGTATTCCTTCAGAAATTTCATCTCCTTCA